>JAFJYI010000417.1:0-362059 GCA_019022655.1 Acacia acuminata | reverse complement strand
AAACAACCTTGACAAGATCGAACATATGCTACATAGCATTGCATCACTTACTCGCTATAGCTTCAAGGATGCATTGTATTGCACTTGATAAAGTCATCGATGCTATAGCATAGTATTGGTCATGTGGTATGCGTCTTTCTCATAAAAGCTCAAAACTTCTTCTTTTCTTAGCATATGTTTAGAATGTACGTAGAATTTATCCTTCAGTTCCCTGTACAATGAATTAATGCCTTTTTGCTTAGATTAAATGCAGTTAAGCTCATATTTACCATACAATACAGTCATATAATATAGGGAAAATATGACATAAATAGCACTCGTCAGCCATCACAAATAATAGTTTTTTCTTTATTTTAATGATAAGTGACCATAAAATGAGAATCATCTGTGATTTTGTTTGGAAAGTGATTTGTTCATCTATCTGCACATGTTATAGCTGGAGTATACAACCTCTACTACAGAAATTAGATAAAAAGGAATTAGTATATATGAACAAAATGGCATCACCTTGGCCAGTGTCACCCTTAAGTCCTGGATCCACGTCAACTATAGAGAGTTTAATTGTGATAGGAAGTTTGAGATCAATAACCTACAACGTCAAGATTTATTTAACTAAAAAGAGTACTAGCAGTTACAACAGTTTTCTTACCCACCTTTATAAGTAACACTAAGAAGAAAAAGCCATTGTTGAATCTATGCATAAGGAAAGAGAACCTATTAGTCAAGTTTTTTACCACTTATTTGTTGGAAATAATGCCTTACGGGACAAGTCATTATAATTTAAATGTTAATGTCATTTAAAGATTTCTCCATTTCGTTATCATTTCATTTGCATGTTTATAGTGATAACTGTATCCTTGGATATATCTTATGGATTATTCTAAATGTCCCTGGTCGGTCATCTATGCAGGAGCGAAGATGAAATAAGACCAGTATGACTTTGATGAGGTATGGAGATACGAATCAAAGTCATAGGCACTTGTAAGAGTACAAGTCTTTGGGCCAGACCCACTATGAGAAAGCTGCATGGATTTAGTCATAAGCTTTTCTCACATATAACCACGTCACAACGCCCTTTGACCTAAGATCATCATGGATTCCTACATGATGAGTGTTGGTCGATTTCCTTGACGGCAAGTGACCAGTCAAACAAGTAATAAAGTGTAAGTAGAGTATCATCCCACAGAGACTGAGATACCAAAGAGTGACGCACGATTGCTATGATAGTTGTGCGAGCAGAGAGTAAATATATTCGGGTTGAGGGGTTTTCGTAATTATGCTACGAGCAGAAATAAACAGAAAGGAATAAACTTGAGAAGATATCAGTAAGAAGTTAGGATGGACTCAGAATCACCCTTAAGTGCATCAATCCCCCAGTTGCTCTCCTCAATGCTATAGCATCTATACTGCACAGCATCCACAATGCTACAACATAGCTACTAACTACAAAGCTATTTGGTTAACCCAACACGATAGTCTACCAAAGCTTCTACGTTTGATACATATGACGCTAACTATACTCCTTCCATATTCCTATGGCAACTTTCTAGTCATATCTGCTTTATACTCAGGGTGTTATGGTTATGAGAGGTAGACCCATTCCTAAAGCCTACAATAATAGGTCAAGCCGTGCACGGGATGCCTAGCAAACACTGTTTCTCAAAGGTCTAACCTCAACTCCTTGCCAGTAAGCTGAGGCCACAAATCTAGCCCTTAACTTGCGTTAATCGACTAGTAATTAATGCACTGATAAGCAAACCAAACTTATTGAATTAAGAATTTGCAAGCGGGTTCATTTAACAACTTAAGAAATCATCGTCGTCCGCCATATGAAAATCGTTCATGATCAAGCGAGGAAACACAAAACCGACACTAACAGGATGACCTATGATCGATAAACTAAAATAAAAAGGGAAAACAGAAAGCGTTGACGGAGTTCCAACGGCGTCGATTCGACCCTGTCACGTCACCACTCCACTTCTTCTTCGTTCCGTTGTACTGCAGGGAAAGATGCTGGTTGTCCTGGAAATACCGTTGCACAAAGAAATAAAACGTGGCGATAAATGGGGGGTTTTTTGATTCAGAATAATATTAAAGACGAAGTAACGAGACAAAATGAAATAACACAAATTGAACAGAAAACAGAGGGTTAAAGGATCAACCCACGATTTCAGCATTCACCCACTACCCTTCCTCGAACGAAACAGTTTATAAGCTGAACTTCGTAATCGACTCTAGACAAACCGAAATCTCGCATTTGTCTAGAAATTCCCTCAACCGAACAATCGTTCAAATTTGTTCGAATCGATTGGCGCACCTGTACGATCGCACGAAATACTTTAACCCATCCGAACTTCGTCCTTGGGAAATATCGATTTGGGTTTTTAATCAAAAAACCAATCCGAACCAAAAATCAAATCGATTAAGGGATACGAAACGAGTTAGACGGTTACCGATTAGGCACAAATCCTCGGATAGTGGATGGAACCCTCATCGTGGATCAATCTCGAAATTTAGCCGAACATAATTAAGAAAGACGAAAAACAGATGAAGAACACGAAGAACATTACAGAGAATTTGAAAACTACTATTTTGATCCTCTGAATTCTAAAAACGTGAATGAATATGTGTTTGTGGCTGCTGCCTCACTTAACCTAAAATAGCAAAACAAAATGGGGCTCCAATCCACAAGTCGGGCCCGAAACGAAAATAAAATAAAATGGGCTTTAATTACAAAATTCGAGCCCAAAAATACATATGACTTTGGCTCCAAAATCAACTGCCCTCTTGTCCGAATTTGCTCTTCATGTCTTCATAACAATTGTAGCTCTCTGAATCATCTGAAATATGAGACAAAAATGATGCAAATCTGATGTTTGGTTCAAGAGTTATGGTAAAAATGGTGAAGCAATGTAAAACTGGAATTTATTATTAAATAACGGCTAAAAAATAATAAAAGGCCCAAGGCCCAAATAAGTGTAAAAGCCATTATTTATTAGCTAAAGAGTCCTAAATTATAAATCAAGAGAAGAAAAGTAGTGTATGAAATATTCAATTATCAACTCGGACAAACCAAAATCTCTCGTGTTTGTCCAGAAATTCCCTCAATCAACAATCGTCCGAATTTATTCGAATCGGTGGTGTATCTCTGTACGATCACACAAAGAATACTTTAACCTAGTTCAACTACGTCCTTGGGAAATGTCGATCTGGGTTTTTAATCAAAAACCCAATCCAAATCCAAAAATCGAATCCAATTAAAGAATGCGAAACGAGTTAGACGGTTCTGGATTAAGCACGAATCCTCCGGATAGTGGATGGAATCCTCATTGTTGGGCCAATCACGAAATTTAACTGAACATAATTAAGGAAAATAGAGAACTGATGAAGAACGCGAAGAACACGAAGAACATTGCAGAGAATTTGAAAACTCTTATTTTGATCCATTAAAATCTAAAAACGTGAATGACTGAATGTTTGTGGCTGCCATCTAACTTAAACCTAAACGTAAAATGGAAATGGGTCAGCCCAAAAAAGAAAATAAAATAAAATGGGCTTTGATTACAAAATTCGAGCCCAAAAATATATATGACTTCAGCTCCAAAATCGACCGCCCTCTTGTCCGAATTTTCTCTTCATGTCTTCATAACAATTGTCACTCTCTGAATCATCTGAAATATGAGACAAAATTGAGGCAAATCCGATGTCTGGTTCAAAAGTTATGGTAAATATGGTGAATCAATGTAAAACTGGAATTTATTATTAAATAATGGCTAAAATATAATAAAAGGCCCAAAGCCCAAATAAGTATAAAAGCCATTATTTATTAGCTAAAGAGTCCTAAATTATAAATCAAGAGAAGAAAAGTAGTGTATGAAATATTCAATTATCAAATTCCCCCACACTTATCTTTTTGCACTCTTGAGCAAAATTCAAAGAAAAAGACCGAAAGGAGAAACCCTTCTTTTCTAACAATTGCTAACAATGAAAAAATTGAACAAGGGACACAAAGCTCCAAAAGATCAATCAATCAAGACCACAATCCCTTCATCTCAAATTACAATTCATGGCAATCTCATCTATGATGCTATTCACAAAAGATGGTCTCTCAAATGATGCACTCAATCAATCAATCTCTCAAGTGTTTAAGGTAAATAAGTGTATCGCTCAAATTCTACTCAAGAAATTTGTTCTACCATAAGCTTGCTCAATTTCTACGTCTTCACTACTCATAACACATGCATACACAAATCAAGAGAGCTTGTTATGAAAGGTTGTAATGGGGTAGGGTGAAGGTAGGTAATAGTATGGAATGAGAGACTAAGCACCAAAGAAATTAAAAAGAGCACTAATTAACACAATCATTCTCTATGTAAGAAAATTTTTATTTTACTTATATATCTCATTTCTTTCTATGTATTTTCTTTCTTTATTTCTTCTCTTTATTTCTGCTTTTATTTCTTTTCTTTTCTTTTTTTCTTTTTCTTTTGCTTTTCTTTCTTTCTTTCTTTCTTTTTCTTTCTTCCTTTTTTTTTTTGAGAAAAATGAAACTATACTATATACATAATCACAATGACAAAAGCAAACATCCTCCCCACACTTAAACTGTTGCACTCCTGAGCGACCCCCACACTTAAACACAAAACCAAGGTGAAACCAATGCTCAATAAATTTTCAAGGTGCGGGATAAAATGGTTTTTCGCTTAGGCTTGTAATGTGGCTTAGAAAAGAATGAGTCAAAAAGGCACAAAGGGCTAGCAAAGGAATCATAATGCAAGGGAAAGGCTATTTGGCCAAAGTGAGGAAAATAAAAGAAAGAAAACAAGCTTCCATCATACTTATGCACGTAAATGAAAATTTTAGTTTCAAAAAGAAAAGGAGCAAGTTCTAGAGAACACAAATCATGAGTAGATGCACACATGAAAGAAAGAATGGAAAAAGATGAATTCCATTCATGCAGGACCAAAACCTCACAAGGTCAATACCAACTTAAGCAACCAACATCACCAAATCAACTACCAAGACATGTAATCGAATAGTCAAGAATGGTAGACCTAACAGAATGATCCTGTAAAACCAAAGTATCCTAGTTCATAATATGTAGCAATCATAGAATGAGAGACTGTATTTATTTGCAAAAAGCAAAGTAGAAAAAGGAAAACAAATAGAAGAAAGATGGAGAAAGAAAGAAGAATACTCCCCAAGGGGTTTATGGAGGATAAGTGGGATCAATGAGAAGAATCTCTGCTTCCTCAGGCTGCTGCTAGGATCCCTCATGAATTGGCTTGAGGCGATGCCCATTGACCTTAAAGGTTAGTCCCGTGGGTGGATCACATAGCTCAACAAAGACACCAAATGGAAAAATGTTAGTGATCTCAAAAGGGCCATCCCATTTAGATCGAAGCTTACCGAGCATAAACTTCAAACGCGAGTTAAACAAGAAACTTTACGGCCCGTAAAAATTCTTTCCTCGAATATGCTTATCATGGAATGCCTTAGTCTTTTCCTTGTATAACCGTGAGCTTTCATAGGCATCCAATCTAAGCTCATCCAACTCGTGCAATTGTAGCTTCCGTTCCATCCCAGACTTGGCCAAATCCATGTTACACTGCTTAATGGCCCAATAGGCTTGATGCTCCAACTCAACCGGAAGATGGCATGCCTTACCAAAGACAAGCCGATAAGGAGACATCCCAATCGGAGTCTTGTAGGCGGTGCGATATGCCCACAAAGCATCCTCTAATCGCTTACTCCAATCTTTCTGGGTAGAGTTAACAGTCTTATGAAGGATTTGCTTAATCTCTCTATTTGAGACTTCATCTTGACCATTGGTTTGAGGATGGTATGCTGTGGAGACCTTGTGAAGCACTCCATACTTGCGTAACAAGGCACCCATGCTTCGGTTGCAAAAATCAGAGCCTTGGTCACTGATAATAGCTCTAGGAATGCCAAACTGTAGAAAATGTTAGACCTAACAAAATCCACCACCACCGAAGAATCATTAGTCCGGGTGGCTTTCGCCAACCCATTTCGAGACATAATCAACAACAAAGTATGTAAGTATAACCATATGAAGCGGAAATGGACCCATAAAATCAATACCCCAAACATCAAAGATCTCACAAAACAATATAGGGTTAGGGCATCTCATGCCTACGGGAAATACTCCCGCTCTCTCGACGGTTATCACATGACTTACAAAACAGAGATGAGAATCACGAAACAAGGAAGGCCAAAATAATCCACTGCTAATACTTTCCTAGCGTTCTTTGGGGTCCAAAGTGACCACCACAAGTGAAGCATGAGCAAAATGTAATATAGAGTGAAACTCATGATCGGAGCACACATCTCCTAACTACTTGGTCACTACAAAATTTCCACAAATAAGGGTCATCACAAACATAATATTTAGACTCACTCTTTAATTTAAGGGTTTGGGCCCTAGTAGAATCTACAGGCAAAACACCAGTTACCAAGTAGTTAACCAGATCAGCCTACCATGGAAGCTTACCTTGCAGCTGTAGAAGCTGCTCATCAGAGAAATCATCCCGAATAGAAGAGGGGTGAGAGGGAGAATGAGTGATGCGACTCAAGTGGTCGGCTACCCGGTTTTGTGCTCTACTCTCGAATCTCAACATCAAACTCTTGGAGTAGCAACATCCACGGATGAGTCATGGCTTAGCATCTGCCTTTTTCAAAAGAAACTTCAAAGCAAAGCATGGTCGGAAAACAACTACTCTCTTTGTCTAGCGAGATATGACCTAAACTTATCAAAAGCAAATACAATAGCCAACAACTCTTTCTCGGTTGTGGTGTAATTAGACCAGGCATGATCCAAAGTTTTGGAGGCATATGCAATCACATGAGATGCTCTATCAACTCGGCTTCAAGTGCCAAGATAGCACCAACCGCATAGTTGGAAGCATCACACATCAACTCGAAGGGGAGGCACCAATCAAGGGCTTGGATCATGGGCCGTAGTCGAGCAACGCGTCAAATGATCGAAGGCCGCCTTGCAAGCATCATCAAATACAAAGTCGGTGTCCTTATGCGAAGGTTGGACAAGGGTCGCCGGTCTTGCTGAAATCCTGAATGAAACGATAGAAACCCGCATGACCAAGAAAAGAACGAACTTCCCGCGAGATGCGGGGTAAGGCAAAGCGGTAATTACATCTATCTTAGCGGGTCTACCTCAATCCCTTTCCTAGACACTATGTGTCCCAAGACTATACCCGACTCAACCATAAAGTGACACTTCTCATAATTCGAAAGACAAGATTAGACTCGAATGCACCTTTGCAAAACTCTAGACAAATTAGCTAAGCATGCATCAAAATCAAACGCATATACGGTGAAATCATCCATAAAAACCTCCATGCGATCCTCTAGAAATTCGAGAAAAATGCTTACCATACAACGCCGAAAGGTGCCGGGTGCTTTGCAAAGGCCAAAAGGCATCCTTCGGTAGGCATATGTTCCAAAGGGGCATGTGAAGGTCGTCTTCTCCTGATCCTCAGGAGCAATATGGATCTGGAAGTATCCGGAGTATCCATCAAAGAAGTAGTAATGGGACTTGCCAGCCAATCGCTCTAACATCTGATCAATGAAAGGTAGAGGGTAATGATCCTTGCGAGTGGCTTGGTTGAGTCTCCTATAGTCGATGCAAACTCTCCAACTATTCGAACTCGAGTAGGAATGAGCTCATTCTTCTGATTGGCTACCACAGTGACTCTGGATTTCTTAGGAACCACCTGGACCGGGCTAACCCATTGGCTATCAGAAATGGGATAGATGATACCAACTTGCAGAAGCTTAGTGACCTCCTTCTTCACCACATCAAGGATAAGAGGATTAAGGCGTCTCACCGGCTTAGAGTCCTCTTCCAACAGAATTCGATGCATACACATGGAAGGGCTAATGCCAACGATGTCAGCTAATGTCCACCCAATGACTTTCTTGTTCGCCCTCAATAAGCTTAGCAGCTTATCTTTTTGGTCAGGAAGAAGATTATTTTCCACAATGACTGGCAACTGTTCATCCACCTCTAGAAATGCATACTTCATGTGATCTGGAAGGGATTTCAACTCAAGCTTGGGTGGTTGCTCAGTGGAGGGAAGAGGCTTGGGTGGTTGTTGCAACAACTCTGATGTCATCACACTGGAAATGCCTGAAACCACATTCAAAGAAATAGAAGAATTGTGTCTATATAGCTCAATGTTAACATCAGAGTTAAGCTCATCAAAATCAGAATCAGGATGCACATTAGGATCAGGATGAAGCTCAAACTCAGAATCAATATCAGAATCCACATGTAATGTAGAATGACCAAGCAAGTTAGAATCACCAAATAATGCAGCATTAAGCAAATCAGTGCAAACAGAGCACCATTCATTATCAAGACATGCACAAATGGGAGAATCATTCTTAGATGCAAAATCAAGATAATCGACACCAATCGGTAATAACATCATCCACAAGATCATCAATCACATCAATGCGAGAAAACAGTGTTCTTCCCTAGGATGTTTCATGGCATCAAAGATATTGAAATTCACGGATATATCACCAAACTCCATGGAAAGAGTACCAGAATGCACATCTATCTTAGTCTTAGCTATTTTCATGAAAGGCCTCCCTAGAATGATAGGTGATCTACTACTAGGAGACTCGTCCTCCATATCTAAGATGTAAAAATCAGCGAAATATCGTTCATTAACCTTGACTAATACATCCTCAACTAAACCGGAAGGATGAACATTACTCCTATTAGCTAGCTGAACAACAACACCAAGATGGGACGTAAAGGACCAAGACCAAGAGATTTATAAATAGATGCGGGCATGACATTAATAGAAGCACCTAAATCTAGCATGCAATATCAAAATCTATAGTTACCAAAACAGCAAGGGATAAAAACGTCCACGGATCCTTGCACTTGCGAGGCATTGTAGGAATTGGATGAGTCTTGATACATTCGGTTCAAACTCACTCGTTCACTCCCCTTCGATCGCCTCTTGTTGGTGCACAACTCCTTCAGAAACTTGGCATATTTAGGAATTTGTTTGACCACATCTAAGAGAGGAATGTTGATCTCTACTCTTCTGAATGTCTCAAGTATATCCTTTCTTGTGCTTTTTCTGCCAACTTCTTGGATTGAACTGCTTTCTCGAGGGAAAGGAAGAGGAATGGGGATGTATTCCTCTTCACCCCTTCTTGCCTTTTTATTTTTAGAGTCAATCTTCACATTTTTTGACTCTCTTTCGATGTAGAAGTCACATCTCATTGGTTTAGATTCCTCCAATTGCTTGCCGAACGAAGGGAGATAGCACTCACATTCCCCTTAGGATTAGGAATTGTTTGTGAAGGAAGAGTGTTGGATCCCCGAGGTTGAAGGCTTCGCTTCATGAGGTTGCCAACTGCCCAATCTATGTTTGCAAACTCTAAGTGGAAGTGTCAGTTTGCTGTTGGAACTGCATATTGGCTGTGACAAATTGCTTCATCATATCTTTAAGTGAGGAACCACCACTACCACTACTACTAGCCCTCTTGTTGTCTTGCCCGGTGGAGGTGCACATATGGCTGGGTCGAGGAGGTGGTGGCTTTGGCAAAGGCAAAGGTAGTGCAGATTGCTTTTGGAAATTTTGTGGTCTGTCTTGTCTCTCGTTGGTAATTCCCGAGTGCACTCGATATTGGTTACTCTGGTTCTGATTCTGGTTCCAACGAAAATTGGGGTGATTTCTCCAACCAGGATTGTAGGTATTGGAGAAGGCATTATTCTGTTGGTATTGTGGCTTTCCTGGAAAAGCACCCACTGAAGCTACTGACTGGTCTTGATAAGTAGGATCATGCAAGGTAGGGCAAGAGTCAATAGAATGGTAAGGGTCAGAACAGAACCCACATGAGTAGCCAATCCGAGGAGGAGAAGATTGTGCTTGTACGTATCCATCTAGCCGCCTCACCGAGAGAGTCGGATCATCAAGTCTATTCTCTAATGTGTGAGAATCGTCTTGGACGAGGTGTTTGCACATGGTAAACATGAGTACTATTGGCCCTGGTGCCAAATTGCTGAGAGTTGGCTGCCATCTTGGATATCAATTCTCGGGCATCTTCAGGTGTCTTGTTACGTAGAGCCCCACCGCTAGAAGCATCCACCAAACCTTTGTCTATTGGTAGTAGACCATCATAGAAATGGGTAATCAAGAGTTGCTCGATGATCGGTGGTGTGGACGGCTTGCACATAACCTTTTGAACCTCTCCCGGTACTCATGCAAAGTCTCCCCATTGGCTGTTTAATGTTGGCAATTTCTTTCTTGATCGCAGTTGCTCTTGAGGCGGGTAATATTTCTCCATAAATAACCTCGAACATCGATCCCGGCTCCCAATAGATGAAGGTGAAGGAACAATAACCGTCTTTGGCTCCACCTTCCAATGAGAAAGGAAAAGCTCTAAGCTTGATTTGATCTTCATCAATGGCATGTGGTTTCATTGTGCCGCACACTAGATGAAATCCCTTCAAATGCTTAATGGCACACTCACCTGAAAGACCATGAAACTTAGGCAGCAAGTGTATTAGACCAGATTTAAGCTCAAAGTTAGCAGCAAGGGGATATTGAATGCCTGAAAGGTTGATAATTAACATCGGGTTCATTCAATTCCTTTAAAGTAGGACGATTTTCCCTGTTCTTCGCCATAATATCTGAGTTAGGAAAATTGCTACTAGAATCAGTGAAAACAACAAGACTATCAGAAGTACTATCAGAAACACAATAAAAAAGATCAACAGAATGAACACAATCAGAATGGTCAGACTTAAGTTCAATGTCCAATTAGTATTAATCCCATGACTTAGCCTAACAACTCTTCTAGCAGTAAGAATTGTTCTTTCTATTTCAGGATCAAATGGTAACAAGTCTTTTGGATTGATAGTGCTCCTAGTACTCATGCAGCATAATCACAAGGCAGAATTTGCAGAAAATCAAAATTACGAAAATGCCACTAAAAGTGGTAAAAAGGAGAGAAACACTAAGACACACAAAAGCAAACACAAAAACAAAAACCTATGGTAGAAATTGATCTAAACAAGTCCAGAAACACTATCAAATGATTTTTAAAATTTTTGGGACTTGGACAGGGCAACTCCTAGACCATTGGGGAACCCAAAAATGGAATAAAAAACTTCAAAAATTGAAAAAGTGGTCTAAACGATGGAATTTGGCAAAATGGAGATTAGCACATGGAAAATCACTGTACCAAATTTCAACCAAATCAGAGATACTCCGAAAAAAACTGACTAGTAGAAATCATGAAATCAGAAATTAAAACAATGAAAAAGTGGACTAAACGTTGGAATTTGGGGAAAATAGGGCATACCTCACTCCTATAGAGAGTGACTCTTTCTTAGAATGCCCAATTCCTTGTGAATAAGACCTGGTTTGAGTGATCTGGGTCAGAAAAATTTCTGTCCAGCCACCCGAACCACCTAAACTACCGAAAAATAAAGCTATTTACACTATTGTTACTAATCAAACCGATGCAAATTCCCCAGCAGCGGCGCCATATTTTGACAGAGATTTGCCGTAATCTCCCAAAATAACCAGATTAGAAAAGGATTTGCAGTATAATGTAACCAAGGTCGTTTCCCAATGAATTCACAGTCGGTTTAATTTGAACAGCAATAGAACAGAAACAGTAAAATCAGGGGTTTTTGATTCAGAAGAGATTAAAAATGAAAATATGCGAAAACAAAACAAAACAACACGCATTGAACAAGACAAACGCGAGGATTAAATGATTAACTCGATTTCGGGTTCCACCACTTCCCTTCCTCGAACGAAAACAAATTTATAACCAAACTCGTGATCGACTCTGGACAATCCAAAATCTCTGCGTTTGTCCAGAAATTCCCTCAACTGAACAATCGTCCAGAATTTATTCGAATTAGTGGCGTATCTCTGTACGATCGCACAGTAATACTTTAACCTAGTTCGAACTGTGTCCTTGGGAAATGTCGATCTGGGTTTTTAATTAAAACCCAATCCAAATCCAAAAATCGAATCCGATTAAAGAATGCGAAACGAGTTAGACGGTTATCGATTAAGCGAATCCTCGGATAGTGGATGGAATCCTCATCGTTGGGCTAATTACATAAATTTAGCCGAACATAATTAAGAAAGACGAAGAACGATGAAGAACACGAAGAATATTGCGAGAATTTGAAAACTCTTATTTTGATCCACTAAAATCTAAAAACGTGAATGACTGGATGTTTGTGGCTGCCATCTAACTTAAACCTAAACATAAAATGGAAATGGGTCAGCCCAAAAACGAAAATAAAATAAAATGGGCTTTAATTACAAAATTCGAGCCCAAAAATACATATGACTTCAGCTCCAAAATCGACTGCCCTCTTGTCCAAATTTGCTCTTCATGTATGCATAACAATTGTAGCTCTCTGAATCATCTGAAATATTAGACAAAAATGAGGTAAATCCGATTTCTGGTTCAAGAGTTATGGTAAAAATGGTGAAGCAATGTAAAACTGGAATTTATTATTAAATAATGGCTAAAATATAATAAAAGGCTCAAAGCCCAAATAAGTATAAAAGCCATTATTTATTAGCTAAAGAATCCTAAATTATAAATCAAGAGACAAAAAGTAGTGTACGAAATATTCAATTATCAACTTACTTCCCAGATCATTCCATGTGGTGATGGAATTAGCAAATAGGTTGTTAAGCCACGTTCGAGCTTTGTCCCTTAGCGAGAAGGGAAATAACTTAATCAGGACAGCGTCGGGAGGTATGCCAGGGATCACAAAAGAATCACACACCTCCATGAAGGTTTTGAGATGAAGGTGTGGGTCTTCGGAAGGAAGTCCTCTAAACTGTCTGGCTGGATTCAGCATCTGAATCATGACACCTTTAATTTCAAAGTGTCCAGTATTGAAGGTTGGTGGTGTGATGGCCGAGTTCAGCTTGTTTAGATATGGAATCCCGAATTCCATAATGGCTTTGTTCACATCTGGGTTTGGAGGTGGAGGGACCTGGTTGTCCCTGTTTATTACTATGCGCTCTCATTGATCCTGTTCGCGATTGTCAAGTATATCCGCCATGCTTGCTGGGTCAAAAGATTGACTTCTTCGCTTCTGCCTTCTGCGCCGTTGCTTGTAGGTGCATTCTATTTTAGGATCGTAAGGCTCTAGGTTGCCTGGAGGTGAATTGTGCATACACTACGGAATGTACCTGAAAATCAAGAGTAGAGAAAGATGAGCTCTTTATTAGGTAAATCACAACTATTAAGCAAAAGGGCGTCGTCACAAAGGGTATCAGCCATCCCCAACAACGGCGCCAAAAACTTATTGGTCGATTTCCTTGATGGCAAGTGAACCAGTTGAACAAGTAATAAAGTGTAAGTAAAGTATCGTCCCACAGAGACTGAGATACCAAAGAGTGATGCACTATTGCTATGATAGTTGAGCGAGCAGAGAGTAAATATATTCAGGTTGAGGGGTTTTCGTAATTATGCTACTAGGAGAAAAAAAACAAAAAGGAATAAACTTGAGAAGATATCTGTAAGAAGTTAGGCTAAACTCAGAATCACCCTTAATTGCATCAATCCCCCAGTTGCTCTCCCCAATGCTATAGCATCTATACTGCACAGCTTCCGTAATGCTACAGCATAGCTACTAACTACAAAGCTTTTTGGTTAACCCACCACGATAGTCTACTGAAGCTTCTGCGTTTGATACATATGACGCTAACTATACTCCTTCCATATTCCTATGACAACTTTCTAACCAGATCTGCTTTATGCTCAGGGTGTTATGGTTATGAGAGGCAGACCCATTCCTGAAGCCTACAATAATAGGTCAAGCCGTGCACGGGCTGCCTAGCAAACACTGTTTCTGAGAGGTCTAACCTCAACTCCTTGCCAGTAAGCTGAGGCCACTAATCTAGCCCTTAACTTCCATTAATCGACTAGTAATTAATGCATTGATAAGAAAACCAAACTTATTGAATTAAGAACTTGCAACTGGGTTCATTTAACAACTTAAGGAATCATCCTCGTCCGACCATATGAAAATCGGTTCATGACCCGACGTGGGAAACACAAAACCGACACTAACAGAATGACCCATGATCAATAAACTAAAATAAAAAGGGATATCAGAAAGTGTTGATAGAGTTCCAACGGCGTAGATGCAGCCCTGTCACGTCACCACTCCACGTCTTCTTCGTTCTGTCGTATTGCAGGGAAAGATACTGGGTTGTCCTGGAAATCCCGTGCTCTTGTGAAATCTCTCCTTCTTCTCTTGAGTCTGCCGAAAGTAGAATCTCGTTCTAGGGCTCTTCAACTTGCTTTGGGTTGGCTCCACTGTTTCCTTTTTATAAATAGGCTTTTCTTGCGGCGTAAGTTACAGCGAACTAGGCCTTTCCTAATTTGTTGCGATCTATCGCATCTTTTAATCCGAGTAGATTGCTTTTGCTAATCTGTGGGATTCTTTAAATCTTTTAGTTTCGATCCTCCGTATCTTTTATTCCGTGATATCAGCAATCCATCTGTCGTTATCACCCTTTTTTGTATTCCTGAAATCACCTGGGTAAAAAGGTCAGAAAATATGCCGCATAGCATTGTGTCCTCTACTTTGCTATAGCCTTCGTGATGCCTTGTATTGCACTTCGAGTTGCTATCAGAATGCTATAGCATCGTATCAGCTCTACTATACGTTCATCTTAAAAAAAAAACAAGTACTTTACTCCGTTTTTAGCACATGCAAATGATTTCTATCCTTCAGTACCTATATCATGAATATATGCCTTTTTGCTTGGTTTGTTCACAGTTAAGCTTATATTTACCATTCAATTCAGTCATAAAGTATAGGGAAAACATAGTATGATTTGTGCTCATCAATGAGTCGCTGATCTTTGACCTGGTCAAAAGTCACCTTTGACTGGGTGATGATAAAGGCTTGGATCGGGATCAGTGGCTTTTATGTAGAGGAATGTGAATCATCAAGATGAAATTTGTCCCTCACATTTGTAGAGAGATAATACTGGGCCCCTCGATGAGTGAGTTTGAGAAACGTATGACCATATTACGATGGAAAGGACTTTCCATTTCAATTATTAGACTACTCAAGAATCAAGAAAGTAATGGTCAAGAACAGGAAGTTGACATTATCCATGACTCATCCTTGACCAAATTATTCGTGACATAAGGGACGTGATATGGTTGTACGATAGATTGTATCGTATCATCGATCCCCATATGAATTGGGTAGTCGCAACATTATTTATATTGATCAATTCAATCACATATTAATTTATATTGATTGAGACTACTTATCTCCAGAACATTGCTCTTGACATTAGTCAAGTTTTTATCCAGGAAAAGAGAACCTAGAGTCGGTAAAAACTTACTTTTCCATTCCATAACAACAAATTGTAGTACATTCCCTCTTTCAGCCATTTCTTTCTATCTCCAACTTCTATTCCAAAAGATGAATCTCCTCAACTGTAATCTATTAAAAATTAAAACACTGCAAATTAGACATAGAACATGACTTGGATGAAAAAGTGATAGCATTAGATAAAGAACCTATTTGATAATTCTCCGTCATAGGCAATGGTAATATTAAAAGCCAAAAAAGAAAATCTAGATACCTAGAATTAAACCATAGAGATTCCGAGACAATTTCTTAATTACTTAGGGAGCGATCCTAAAATCGAGAGAGTCTTTGTGTATCAAAAGAAAAAAAAAATTAAACCATATAGATTCTAGTCCCATATTAGCCATCGGTACCATAAACACAACAAAGAGATATATAGAAGATGTTGATAATTCATCAACACCACTTTCCTCCAACTAACCCTGTAGCATGCGCAATAACAAATCTCTCGTTCTCCTTCCTCTTTCTATTTTGTAAATCTATGGATGTGGCTATTCTACAGTTTCCCTTTCTAAATGAAGAACAAACCCAAATTGATTACTAACATTATAAAATTACAAGCTCTTCCTTGACATTTAACCAAAATTTCAAAAGAAATATTTAAAAAGTGGGAAATCTGTATATCAATAGTGGGATGGGATGGGAGTGAAGTACTTAATTACAAGGGCATAAGTAATTATCAGGCAATTTTTTGGAAGGAGTTCGCTCATTGTAAATATAGCTACCTCGAGAAAAAGGAGAGGCAAAAAAATTAGCACATATAAACAAACAGTGACATATTGATACTGTAATAAAAATGAGGGAAAAGATGAGAGGGAACATGCAATCACGATAGATATATAGTTCCGCTTACACGATGCGCATGGAAATCCTGAAAGTTGTAGAAGTAAGATGAAGAGCTGGCGGTGAGTAACTAAGCTCAACTGAGAAGGAAGAGAAGGGAAACAAACTTGAGAATGACGGTGCTGAAAGAGCCAAGGGGAGAGACATCGGCGATGGTGGAAGGCAAGCGAGAGCACGAGGACGAGTGATTGTGTGATTGAGATTTGAGGGCGAGGCACTCACCGAGATTGAGAACAATGAGAGGATTTCAATTTGGGGAAGAGGAGTGTCAACCTCGAGAGACTAGCGAGTAGAAGGCGCAAATGTTTTTTTTTTCATTTTGGCAATTAAGTTAAATGGAGGGAAGTATGAAATTTTTGGAGGGAAAATAAATTTTCCTTTGTATTGGAGAGAATAAGAGAAACTTTTAGAAGAATAATGGTTTTTAGTGGGGGGGGAATCATGGTTTCTCACATATTAATAATATATTTAAATTTTCATTTTATAATTTTTAAATTTATAGACTAAATTCGGGATGTAAGCATAATAAGAAATATAATCTCAATAATGAGAAATGTTATATTATCTTAAATAATTAATTGGATTGTATACTCATCTCAATTGTATTATTCATCCCTCTCTTTCACACACTCCATCTCTCTCTTCCCCTCTCTCTATCTTACAAAATATCCACTCTCTCATGCTTACACTCCTTTCCTTACACTTACATCGTATCTTAAATTCTCCATCTCTCACACACACACACACACACACACATATACATACTAGTACAGACATAATTATCATCTTTCTCAAATACACACATGTTCGCTATCACAACTGCACGAGTCACGCCAAGTAAAAAAGTGATAAGTAGATATCGTTTCCTTGAGGATAAGCAACACTAGTGCAAAAAAGGCTTTTAAGACCAGACAAAAGAGGCATCATAAGACCAGACCAGCGACCAGTCTTGTTCCAGCCGGTATTAAAAGTCTAACATTTAAGACCCGACTTGGACCGGTCTTAAAGAAACTATTTTAGACTGGATATTTAAAACATTGGGTCTTAAAAGTCGTACTAAATAAACCTGAAATATTTTTTGTTCGGTCCTTAAACTCAACTTTTAAGATCGGCTAAAAACTATGCCGCCCTTAAAAGATCAGAATTTTAAGACCGGACAAACCAAATACGGTCTAAAAAATAGCGGCTTCTAAGACCGATGACTAATTATACGCGGTCTTCAAAGACTGACTTTCAAGACTGGATGATAAATAAACCTGGTCTTAAAAATTGAACTTTTTAGACCGTACGTATAAATATACCGGTCTTAAAAGACCAACTTTTAAGACTGGGCTTAATATGAAATGTGCAGACCTTTAAGACCGGACATATAAATACATCCGGTCTTAAGAGTTGAACATTTAAGACCGGCGTATTTATTTCGATCTAAATTTTCCCGAATTTTCCCCTGTTCGTTCTTCCCGATTATATTACACACAAATCCACCACCCAATCCAAGACATAAAAGTCGATACTTTAATCTACAAGCTATGAACAATTATGAATAAATTGAATTGGGAAAAAGAATATAAATATTATTCACCACGAGTTATGTGGCCTTTAATTAATGATTATACTATGACTACAACACCTAAATTAATTAATACAATAAGATAACTTACTTACAAATACAATAAGTTACAAATACAACATACATGCCCAAAATAATATTCACCATGCCTTCATCTGATTCCCACCCAACAACGTAATAACATCCTCTTTTATAACATGCCCCTTTGGATCGGATCCTGGCACAAAAATAAAACAAGAACAAACTTCATAGTCAGTGACATTGTTTATGAACATAGAAGGAATATAATATAGGTAAAACCTTAAAGTTTTCAAAGAATTCTATAGATGAATATTACCTTATGAATTGACTCTTTTATAAAGTGATATCCTCCCATATCCCTTCTTGATGATCATTTCTCATGCCGGTTCATTATCTCGCTTCATCTTCTTCGTTCATGTCCCAGGTAGACCCTTTGAAAAAGGAGTACTCTCGGGGAAGACCATAATTTGAATGACTTTCCTCATCAATATCAATGACCCTTTTTCCTTGGAGAGCTACGAGACCACATTTTACTTTCTTGATCGGTGATATAGAACACTTGTTTCGCCTGTCCGCCATAATAAAAGGTTCATCTCCAAAACTTCTATCATTGACATCGACTAATGTAAATCTCACCGATCAATCGAACACCATTATTGACATTAACCCATTTGCATTTGAAAATGGGAAATCTAATTTTCACATAGTCCACCTCCCAAATCTCTTCAATAACCCCATAATATGGCATGACTGCCAATAAAGGCCTCTTGTCTTTTGAACTGGAGAAGTGCATAGATTCAGCCTCTAACATAACACCACTGTTCTGGACTGTGCTCGTATCATCTAGGTACTTCGTGTAAAATGTAAAACCATTGATTACATGCGAATTCCAACTTATGACCTCGACCTCAGGACCACGTGCTAACCATTTGATTGTATCGAAACACATTCCTCTCCTCAACCTTTTGTTTGAACCAAAGTGCAAAAGTTACGTTATGCTCCCTAATCAACCTTTGTTCGGTCATTCGATGATTTTCTTTCCTTACAACTTCTTTATGTGCGCTATCTTTGGCTTGAACTTCATCAACATTATTCAAGATGTATAAGTGGACTTGTGACAATTCATCGGATCCACACTCTTTATTGAAGCCCCGTCTACCCCCTTTAACATGCCGACGTTTTGGAAGCCCAATATGTCTTACTTTGGCCAAATAATTTTGACAAAATTCCATGGCCTCTTCAGAAACATATTTTTGAACAATGGATGCTTCTGGCCGGTATGCGTTCTTCACGTACCCTTTTAGGAATTTCATAGATCTTTCAATTGGGTACATCCACTGTAAATGGATAGGGCCGCACAACTTTATCCCCCTCACTATCATAATTGATTACACACTCGCACTCAAGAGTAGTTCTCTCACTAGAACTCACTCCCCCTTACAAGTTGTAATCAATGCACCCAATCACCAAGTCCTCGAGACTTGTGATTCTTTACAATAAATGTTTCTGAGATAAAATCTCTCTCTTAGAGTAGATAAGAATGAACACCGAAGCTTAATGTATCGAAGACACAATACAAGTGAAAACAGAAAGGTAGTTGAAGAACTTTGAATGCTATATGTTTTCAGTGGTTGTGTCTATCTTAGAAGAATTGAATGCTGCTCTATTTATACTAAGAGAGCATTAATTGACCGTTGTAATCTTGATTATAACTGTTGCCTTCATTAGACAAGGTTCTGATTCAGCTTTGGCCTTCTTCTCTCTCTAAACTGCACTTAATCCAGCTGGGCAGAAGTTCAGAGTTGACTCTCTGCAAATTTGTCCGTTGGAGTAGCAGCTGCTAGATGTAGAAATCATTCTTTAATTCTTTGTAAGCGTGTGTAGATGGATTACCCAAAAGTATACAACTTTCTGGGTTTGCATTTAATGTGCTGACATCACTTTTGCTTTTGCTTTAAACCTTCAAAACCCATTCTCTAATTCATCTAAAACTCACTAAAAAAGAGGTTAAACATATCTAGGAACATTAGAGAATAATCATAGAAAGTATTAAGATCAAACAAGAAGGTATTGGAAATTCGTCAGATTTGAAATTCTGAAGACGCCGTTGTGAAACCTCGTGGTTTATTCTTCAAACCACGAGTTTTGGACTGTAGCAAGTGAAAGAGATTCAAGTCCAAAACTTCAAACCTGGAGGTTTCTTTTCCAAAACTGGAGGTTTTCAAAATTGCAAAATGCGTAAGTCTCTGTCTCACAAAACCTTGAGGTTTATCGAAACCTCGAGGTTTCACTTTGAATGTTAAACCTTACAAAATTGCGCCAAGATCAAACCTGGAGGTTTTCGGAAACCCGGAGGTTTTCAAGATCAATAAAAAGTCGTTTGCTCTCGATTCCGAAACCTCGAGGTTTTACTTAAATATTCAAATTCGAGTTTTAGGCCAAAACGAAAACCGGAGGTTTAAGGGAAAATCGGAGGTTTTGAAAACCTCGAGGTTTGTCTAGAAACCTCGAGGTTTCTCATAATTTAGAGAAACTTGAGAAAACACTATTTGAGCTCAAACCTGGAGGTTCTGAAAACTGGCGTGAAACTGAGCTTTCTCTGGTTGGGCAAAACCTCGAGGTTTCTTGCCAAACCTCGAGGTTTCACACAATTTTGTGAAACCTGGAATTTTCAAGTTAAAACGGAACCTGGAGGTTTTAGACAAAAAATGGAGGTTTTCAAGTGTTCAAAACTTAGGAGACTCATTGTAAGACCAAACCTTGAGGTTTTACCAAAAACCTCGAGTTTTGCATTTTCCGAAATTGGCGAGAGTCTCGTGAGATGAAACCTTGAGGTTTCTTTGAAAACCTTGAGTTTTGCTCATCCGAAAGCCTTTAATTCTTCTCTGTAAGGCCAAACCTCGAGGTTTCTGTGCAAACCTCGAGTTTTGCTCTTACAGTGAGACTTTCAATATTCGAGAGCAAAACTTCATGCTTTGTTTACAATCATTGGAGATCATCAAAACCCATAGAGAACTAACAAGGTAAACATCAATGTCATTTCTGGGTTGTTTTGGTCCAAAAATCAACATAGATAGCATGATGTACTTTCGTTTCATGCATAACATAGGAGATAAGTTGTAAATAATCAGGAGTACAAGCCATGAACTATGTATGCTGCTAAGGCTTCCATATGGATTCATGCCATCCGTGCTAAGGGCAAGCCTAAGGTTCCTAGGTTCTTCGCAGAAGTTCGGAAATAATTGATCGATTTTCTTCCATTGAGAAGAATCGGCCGGATGACGAAGCTTTCCATTAGAAATCCTCTCATCTGCATGCCACCGTAAATTTTTTGCATCAATGCCATTCACAAACAACCGCTTGAACCTTGGAATGATTGGAAGATACCACAACACTTTTGCAGGCCCCTTATCTTACTTGTACCTTGGGGTTTCACATATCGGACAATTCCGCTTCTCTTCAAACTCTTTTCTATACAACACACAATCATTCGGGCATGCATGGATCTTTTTGTACTCCATCTCCAGTGGACAAAGTATTTTCTTAGCATATAGTATCGATGCGGCAACACATTATCATCCGGAAGCATGTCCTTAAAAGTCTCAAGCATTTCAGGAAAAACTCTTGTCGCTCCATCCATGACGTGCCTTCAAGCTTACCAATTTCAATACAGCGTTCAACAATTGGTATTTTTTACACTAATGGTATAGCGGGATCTCTGCATCACTACACGTATTACCATATGCATGTGATTGATGAAAAGGCTCTTCTCCTACATCACAAATAATGTCCTCTATGCGATCATCCATATCCGTGTCATTATCATCAAAGGCTACTTCCCCATGTTGAGACGCACTTGGTATTTTTTCACCATGCCATACCCATACTGTATAAGTCTTACAAAATCCTTCACAAATTAAATGTGTGTGTATAACTTGAGGACTTAGTCGCCTCTCATTCAAACATTTTACACAAGGGCAATAAAACTTCCCACTATCATCATGGGCATTTTTTTTAGCAAAATCTATAAGGTCCCTCACCCCATTCTGATATTCAACACTCGTCCGTAAAGCATTTATCCAACTGTGATCCATAGTAGAATTCTTATAGACGGAAAGATTTAACATACGTAATCCGAAAAAATTGACACTTGCATATAAAATAAGGCAACACCAAATGCATATTTATGCTCAATGTCGGTTATGTATCTTTTTTTTTACGGAAAAACTTGCCCATTAAATGCATAACAAAGAATCACTTTTGGTCATAAATGTATCACTGTGAATCCAAGAAGCAAAATAAATGCATGACGAGGAAATTAAATGCATCACATGAAGGTCTTGTGGACTCACATGTAGCATATAAAATCAAATGCGTTTCCTGAGTTTTTCTTCTCCCGCCATGAACGTTGATGTTGCAGACAGCAAGAGTACCCTAAAACAATTTTTTGGTCAGTTGGGTAGGTCTAAAGTGCAAATATAATCTTCAAAATACAATATTCATTAACAACAGAGAAACCCACAAGAACAGTTCATCGATTTCGTTCAACCCATAAAAACCCGAACGATAAGCGGGAAAATCATGAAGTTATATAACCAAAACACCTCTTACGGCTTGGTCTATAGACGTTTAGCTAAGTAACCGTAAAAGTGATTGTCGAGAGAGCAACGCGAAGCACGGAGAACCTCGGTCGCAATCACTTTCGGTGCGACAAGAGAAGTTTAGAGAGGGAAATTTAATTTTCCGCGCGATAGAAACGTGTTTTAGTATCTTGAATTTTATTAAGACCAATAAATTATAACGTATCCGGTCCTAAATATTTTTTATTAGTTTAATTTTTAAGATCGTAGGTTTATTACATTTTATTCAATTACTTTTAAGATCTTCCTTTTATAATATATCTCGGTCCTAAAAGTCTACAATTAATTCAATTACTTTTAAGACCGAATTCTTATCCCGTATCTACGGTACTAAATATATATGAAATTTTTAAGACCGGAGTGTTAGAAGACTCCGGACCTAAATTTTTATTATACAATTAATTTATTACGAGCGTAGATTTTATTAAGACTGGTTAATTATAAAGTAGCTAGTCTTGAATATATAACTTTTTAAGACCGGAGTCTCCTAACACTCTGGTCCTAAATTCTAATTTTTTTTTTAAAAAAAAAAAGATTCGCTTTGGCGAGCGCAACAATTGAATGAATAAAACTTAAAGGAAAACTGGATTTTAATTTCTTTAATTACTGGAGAATATGAACAAAAAAAAAAGACACAAGCTTAGTTTTTAATGCTACATATATTACTAGAATATACACGTACACAAGAATAAATATAAAAGAAAAACAAGCAGAAAATTATCAAAAACAAGATCTGACTATTATACATCCTAAAGCTTATTATCCTCCAAAGCCTTGGCGATATCGGCGTGAGTAGCATTAACTTCCCGCCAGAGATCAGCAAGTTCCTGTCTTATTCGCATCATCACATCATAGGCTGAAGGCTGGGGGGTGCAGCAATCTCTTCATCATCCGAAATAACAATGGGTCCAACGACTCAAGACTCTTCTATCTCAATAGAACACACTCTCGCTGGAGGAGGCGCACCGTATAACGATCTATGGAAGGCACGAGCATCACTAGTAAGTCTACCCCTATGAGCGGTTCTGTTGTATCTAACCATGGTTTGAGCTGTTGGGGAATGGGGAGTTAATAAAGGTAGAAAGGAAGTGGATTTTATAAATATGCGGTTTAAAATGTGGAGTTACAAGGTAGTAAGTTAATAAGGACAGAGATTGAGGTTATGAGGAGTTAATAAGGACATAGATCAAGGTTATGAGGAGTTAAAAAGGATAGAGATCGAGGTTATGTGGAGTTAATAAAGGCAGAGAGCAGGAGAGACGCAATCGATTAATTAGAATCTACTTTAAGAGCGGAAATTTCTATTATTCAATTTTTTCAATTCAACTGATTTTAAGACCGACCTTTTATACAATATCTGGTCCTAAAAGTTCATTATTTATTTTTTTAATCGATTCAATTACTTTTAAGACCGACCTTATATCTTTCATCTGGTCCTAAAATTCATTTATTTTTTACAATTCAATTTTTTTACAGTAAGAATTTTGTCTTAAAAAATATTAGTTTTAAGAACGGATCTTTTACAATATCCGGTATCAAATCAGAGTATCCTTACACTCAGTTCAAATGAATGATTCGTAGTCTCTTCGCCTTTCCAAATAAAGTTCCCAACTAGGCGTCTCCTCGTATTGTGATGAACTATGCGTCTCCTCATTAAAGTCTCTGATGTTTCACATTGTTCAGGAAGGGTTCTCTATTTAAACCCAATGTTACTTTACTTCCTTCACATAACATTCTTCTCCATCACTTCTTTTTCCTCCACAGTAATGGCTGCTCCACCACCACCACGAGGTCCTCAACCACCCCTAGGTCCTCCTTTTCCGATTAATCCTCTTCCACCTCCATGCCCCCCGCCGCTGCCTCTGAACCCGACCCGCTACTAGATGCTACAAAGCACCTTCTAGCCCGCGTCAATCATATAGACTGACACTTGGGCCAGTTGTTTTAGGTCTATCACACCGTCAACAACAAGCTGACTGCGGTACTCGATGCCCAGGACATTGAGTACCATCCTTTAGACGACGACGTCTCCGACCGCTCTGATGACTCCCTCCCCTCCGACAACGATGGGGAGGAGTAAATATTTTTATGTTTTGTTTTTTGTTTTTTTTCCCGTACTGCTGCTACCCCCCACGGGGCAGCATAAAAAAATATAATAAATTTTTTTCTTTCCTATTTCGATCGCCTTATCCTTCTCATTAGATTCTTTCTTTTTCCGACAAAAAGGAAACAAACAAACCATTGTCCTCGTGTGTGATCAACATTAAAAACTCACACAATATAGTTAAGATTAGACCATACAAAACACAAAACATCGTTTACCTTATTCGAATAAAAACAAACACAGTGACAATTCTTCTCAAGGTTGGACGTCGGTTTCGTCGGTTTTACCTCGCCCTGATTTGAAACAAAGTGTCCTTTTCATTATCTTCCTTCTTTTTCTGACAAAACGAAAAAAGAAAAAATAAAAGGGACATTGATAATGCTGCTCAAAATCAGGAGAGGTAAAAACGACGACAACGAAGGACCTAGCTTGAGCAGAACGCCAGAACCTCGGTTGTCTTGAACCCTAATGGTTTGTCTGAAAAGAGACAACATTTACTATATATAGGAAGACTATTAAGACCGGAAATTTAAAAAATACACAGTCCTAAATGTTGAGCTGAAAATACATGAAGCCGTTCTTTTAGGAGCGAACATAAAAATAAATTACTTTTAGGATTGGACCTCTAATAAATATGCAGCCCTAAAAGTCTCTAGTCTTTAGAGACTTTTAGGACGGGACTATAATACATTTTTAAGACCAGACTTTAAACAAACCTTCGGTCCTAAAGACTTTTAGGACCAGACTTTAAAAAATATGCGGTCCAAAAAGTCGTGATTAATTTCAGGTGATAGTCTTATTGCTCATTCACAACATCCTGTACCTCAAATTTCAAGCACTAAATAGCTAGAATGAATGAATGAATTCTTCGAAAAAGTAAACAAATTTATTATTGAATTACACATTGCGTATGTATATTTACAAATGAATGAATTGTTCAAAAAAATAAACAAATTTAAAGAAAATTATTGTTGCTACAACATATATTTACAAATGAATTTAGGACATTAATTATTGTCCTGACTGTTAATCAGGTTATACAGATATTCACAAAACAAATTGCGTATGTGCTCGAATTCATCATCAGGAAAGGGATAAGGATAGGCAAACCTCGGTAACATCAAAGATAGAAACTAAATTAACTTGCGTGCATATTTCATATGTAACATTAAGCCAGAAACTGAATTCAACCAAACCTCTGTAACATCAAATACATTTACCTTTACAGTTAATTTAGTCATTCCTTCCGTGATAATATCATATATGTGTTTCAAGACGTAGCGGCCACATAAGTTAGACTCCGTTGGTTGCCGACGGGTCTAAAAAGAACAAGAAATATATATAAGAGCATACATAGCTTACTGACCAAGTTCACAAGGTAGTGTGGCAGTGTCCAAATATGTACCAACCTTTGGTGTGTGCCATGTAGGATTAGTGGCTTGATACGAACATTTTTTTTACCTCGATTTGGAAGGTCCTCATGGCACTATCATCAAAATCACAAATTTATCAATAATCACTGAAAATTCACAGTAGAGATTTCAGACGAGAGAATCAAAATGACATGCTTACTCGTTGATGGTCTGACTCAACGTAGTCCCTGGATCGCTTTGAGTGGAGCATAAGAAGATAACTTTATGCTCCTCCATGCACATGAGGACCAACTTCCAGTGGCGGCTGAAAATTCACATAAAGTACTCGAAGGATATATGTAGCAGAATTAAGTGAATTACAGACAAGGATTGTGATATGTACCTGTGAAAGTATGGAAACATGTACACCTTTCTTTTCACTTCACACAACCTCATTGATATGTACTCTTGTCTCTCCTCCTTGGATGTTGTACTTGCATAGACTGGGCGCAATAATCCAAAATCATTGATTTTTCCCTATTGATCCAATACTTGATGCATGAACCTACAATAATGACATTGATTAGGGAATTAATATATATGTATATGTGTCTAAATGATGCATTTAAATTATGTACTCATAGAAGAAGATACTTACTTCATCCACATTTGAACAATTGCATCGGTAAGCTCCTGTCGAGGAAGTAGTAGCGACGTTACATCAACGATGTCAACGTAAACCGGTTGAGGTTGACGGAGGCCTACTACTTCATTGATAATCCACGATCTATCTTTAAAATATCCACTCTTCACCAGATCAGATTTTTTTCCTTGGTAGTCAACTTAGCAGTATTAGCAATAGGGGATAGAGCTTGAGGAGGGAATGGAGCTTGACGAGGGGATGGAGCTTGATGAGGGGATAGAGCTTGAGGAGCGGATGGAGCTTGACGAGTGGATGGAACTCGAGGAGGAGGGAATGAAGCTTTAGGAGGAGTAGAGACATGTACAAGCTTCACTGGCCAAGAGATGAAGGTTCCCTTGACATGATTCACAAGCTTCAGCTGATCAGTTGGGAGAAGGAGAGGGAGAGGTGCATCACTGATCACCTTTTCAACTGACACTCTGACTTCATCATCAGCCATTTTTTGTTGGTGTACAGTTGATCCCAAGTTGTGGACAGTCCCTTTTGCAACTAATCGTCTATGACTATCACGATCCTCCACATACAGGTCATAGGGTTGCTCTGACTGTCTAACAATGCAGCTCCCTCTAGTGCTCTGCTGCATAGGTGCAGGTGAATGTGTGAAGGGAACACTGGTCTCTAGACGAGAGCTCAAAAGAAGCCTCATCTGATTCAATTCCTCTTTCATCTGGCTCATCTGGGAGTGCCATATTGCTTCTTTAGCCACTGCTTCCTCACTTAATTTGGCTAGTGTCTGGTCCATCTCCTCCTGGGTAACCATACTTTGTTTATGGCGTTTGGACTTAGCAAAGAATTGATTTATGCCTACTGGTCCTCCAATCCCCCTTACACGCCTCGGGTGATCCGGTTTTCCGGTCGCAACGGTCAGAACATCATTCCTCTCGTCCGACACAAAAGATCCCTCTGCTTCTTTCTTTTTAAGATCTTCTTGTAAGATACAGATAACGAGAAGCTTAGTAATGAAACTTGTATAGTAACTAAAAATAAAAATAACGATACTTACAATTCTTTCAGCAACTACACGAGTTTGTTCACTCGTGTAGGTGCCGCTTGGCTTTTGCCGAATATGCAACCACAACTCCTCACGACGTATTGGAGATGGATGATCAACTATCGCAGAAGGATTGGATTCAGCTTCATCTTTCAATCTCTTCTGCTTGGCCTCCATCAATTCTTTTTCAGCCTTTTCATATCCGCCGCGAGAAGCCCTATGCGGGAAATCATTCTTTCTCCCTATCTCCTATGCTTGTTCCCTTCTTTTCTGTGAATCAGAATTGAAAACAACTATTAATCTTGAATTCTAGTCATGTCACTAACAGAAATTAGAGAACTTCTAATTATCATAATTGAAAACAACTTTTTAATTATGCTAATTATCAATAGGCAAAGGCAGAGCAGCGTCTTGATTCTGTTCAACCATAGGGAGTTTGATAGACTATTTCTCCTAGTTAAAAAAACAAAAGAAACTATAGCAAGAAAAATTAGCATAGGCTGCATACCGAATTCAGGAAAAAAAATATCACATACCTCCAACCATAAGGAGTTTGAACATAAATTGGAGCTATGTATTGTACTGCTAGATAGATAGGTTAAGAAACAAAAGAGAATTATGCTTAGAATAATACAAACTTGATCCTTTTTAAGGCATCCAGTGAGATCAACAATCCCCATTAGATAGTAACAATTGGGTATATAAAGTTTTCCCCTATTAAGACTATTCATTTCCTCCTTTGCAAGACAAACCATTACATAATTACATTCTTAGTATTTTACCTTTTCAGGGTTTACATGTAGACTTGCATAGACAAAGGCAGGAAATGTATACTTCTATTCACACACCAAACCATTTAACTAACACGATTAGATGAACACAATAACATTCACATATCCGCACAGGTTAATAAGCAAACAAATGGGCAAACAAAACTAAATATAAACTCACCAGAGCTTCAGGAGTGGTCCGCAGCTAAACAAATTGTTGCCAAGTTTGTTCACCAATAAATGTGTAATTGTCCCAAGGATTTTCGTCAGGCTGACCCTCGGCACAAATATACTTGTTAGCTAGAAAGGTCTTAAACTTCCTCACCGATCAGCACAATAAGACAATATCTTGTATTTCAACTTCTGAGAGTCAGAGACAGTGTATGCAAGCTGGATAGTATCCCAAATAGGATCCCTTACTGTGCCAGAGTCCACATTTTTCCACTCATCTTTCAAGATGCTAACCTTGCTACGTGCTAGATAGCTAACAAAACTAGTATATTTACTTTTATTAGAACCGAAAGGTTCCAACTTTTCATCAAACTGAATCTCGAGTCTTGACCCAGAAGTCTGACTTAGGGTTACATCCATCATTCGTGTGCCTCTTCTACCACGGTGTGCAGGGCGGTTACGAGGCTCATTGTGAGATGAAGAGGGTTCGTTCTAACTCACACTAGTCACACCAGTAACTGGCGTTCCTAGAACACGAATAGAATCGTTTTCACCATTCATTTTCGAGACAGGAAGAGAGGAATGCCTGAGCAAATGAGAGACTAACAGAGGCTATCGTACGTTGGTGAGGAAGAGAGGTAATGCAATAGGAAGGGTTTCGCAACGGGAACAGAGGTTCTTCAGTGAGAGTAACAAAAGATTTTGCGCGAAGAAATGTTTTGTTGGCGCTTCATTTTTAAGACCGGACAAAAAATAACGTCCGGTCTTAATATTAAAATCAAGACCGGTCATATTGAAGTCCGGTCTTAAAAGTAATTAATTATTTGTTTAATTTTCTTCAATATCGAGGTATTGGCCGCCACAATTTAAGTCCGGGCTTAAAATATTTAACTTTACGAACGGACAAGTTATAAGACGGTCTTAAAAGTTAACCTTTAAGACTTGTCCTTATAAATGTCCGGTCTTAAAATTAATTAATTTTTTGTGACCTGCCGTATTATATGTCCAGCCTTAAGAGTATAACTTGTAAGACCGCCTATTAAATATGTGCGCCTTAAAAATTTTAGACTTTTATATTTAAATTTTTCCTTATTTTGTTGGACCACAGAAAATATAAGTACGGCTTTGTATGAGATTTCTCAATAAAGTAATTGAAATTTGAATTTTTTTAATAACATATTTAAGACCGATTGTTTGTTTGTCCGGTCTGAATAATATATTTAAGACCAATGAAAATATGATCCGGTCCAAAAAGTCCTTTATATTTACGAAACTTCCACCGGTCATTCCTTTAAGACCAAGGCGTCGCATCTCCGGTCTAAATGAGGCGCCTTAAAGCCCTTTTTTGCACTAGTACAAGAGGCTTAGTGAATTAAATTAAATTAAGCCATGACAAATTTTGATATGGAAAAAGAATTTTGAAAACTACTTTTATGACTAGAAATTGATAAATGCAAATAATTTTTTGACTTCAATGATTAAATTGTTAGTTCCCTATTTATGTTTTAATGATGATTAACCTTTGGAAACAAAGCATGTACGAAGATCTAAGCAAAACAATTTGAACTTAGTCAAAAATCAGCTTTTATCAAAAAATCTTTTTTTTGTCATATTGGCTCGAGCTAATGTTGCTGCCTCGAGTCAATCCCTTTTCATCTATTGCCAAATTGACATCTTGCCTTGAGCCTTTGAGAAGTCTGCCTCGAGTTTGTGCCTAGACTCAAGCTAGGATATTCTGAGACTCGAGCCAATGGTCTTTAAATACTTTTTCAAAGTCGTGGTTCTCCCACCTCGAGCCAGTGAGCGTTGAATCTAGCCAAAATCTTGACCGTGATATTTGAAAGTCAAGATTGACTCGAGTCTACACTTAATGCCTCGAGCCAGAGACTTGTCTATCGGATTTGAAATGTTTTCCTTCACGATGGACTCGAGTCAAATCTTTTCTATATTTTTTTGAATGATCATCTGTCTTGAACTTGAGCCTACGTTTTGTCTACCTCGAGTCAGACAGTATTTTTCAAATCTTTTCTATATCTTGAACAATGCTTAAGCTCGAGCCTGTGATAATTTTGACTCAAGCCAATTTTGTCTCTGTTTTTTAAAATGCTTATAAACATTCTGAGAATCTCTAGTATGTTTTTAGATTCTTCATATCATCTATCATTATTCTTCTTTCTGTCTCTGTTACTTATTCTTGAGCTCTAGCGAATTTTTTTAAATCACTTATTCACCCCCCTCTATGTGATATTCCACCTTCATAAATGGAGCCCAGGATTATTTCTTTCCTTTGCATTTCATAAAATTAAACTAGATCAATTTCCTCGGCAATAGTATTTCAATGAATAGATGTGTTAGTCTAAATTTCAAAAGCACTTGACAAAGCTTTCTCAACTCAAAATCAAGTTTCTCTTTTCTTTAAAATGTACAATCTCTTACTACAATCAATGAAAATCAACTTTAAGCAATAACCTTAATGTGACAATGCAAGGTTAGTAAATATATCTCTATTTTATCAACAAACATACGGATAAAACAAAAAATTCTTTGACTTTTTACTTGATACTTTGACATGAACATTTTCTTCTATAAACTTCTTTTTATGTACATTTTGATTTCAAAAATAGTTAAAATGGAAATAAAAATGTATTGGAATATTATCAACTTCTAAGAATTAACAAAACTATATCACTCTCTTCCAACACCTCTCAAGCAAAACACACTCTCTCAAACTCTCTTTATCTCACAATAATCCAAAAAATTAATTAATTTTTTCATAAGAAATTACATCAATAAACATATTTATTGTATAAATATCATAAGTAAAAAAGGAAAAAACTAATATTTTAAAAAATTAAAAAAAGAAAAGACTTTTGGTGGCGACACTAAGTCGCCACCGAAACACACTTTCGGCGGCGATATATATGAGAGTCGCCATTGAAAACTATAACTTTCGGTGGCGACAAACATTGTTGCCATCGAAAGTATGACTTTCAGCGGTGACAAAGATTGTCACCGCCAAAAGTCAATACTTTCACGGCGACTCTATTGTCGCCACACGAAAGTCATACTTTTAGCAAAATGACATTAAAAGTCGTCGCCAAATGTCACTACTGAAAAGTCATTTTTTTTGTAGTGCAAGTTTATAGTAATTTTTCTACAAAGTATCCCTATTGACTGCACATATTAAGGAGTTTTTCTCCAAGAGTAGTCATGACGAAAGATGATATTGATATTTTAGAAAAACCAACCTATGTTTATTACAAATAACAAACACAACCAACTTCCTTAATTTACCTAAATTAGTCAACGAATTTTTATATTAAAGATGGGAGTTACGTACGTAGTACATCGGTTAGAATATATGGTAGACAACATAATAGTAAAATATTTTCTACATCTGCAATTAGGTCAAGCTTCCTTAAAGAATGGTTGCTTGATCAACATAAAATGACAACCTACAAGACATGTACACGGATTGCTAACTATAACTAATCTTTCTATCAAGATAAAAACATAGAAAATTAGCAAAGCAAGAGATGAACATGAAAAATGGACTGAATCCATCACATAAATGGAAATAAACTAAAATTAAAATAAGGAGGAAACATAAAAATATAAAAAGATATCAACTTACATCGATAACTTAAGTCCATTCATCAAAATCATCTACAAAAATACCTCATAGCTTTAACCATGGAAATCTCAAAAGAAATATAAATACAAAAACTGCTAAACTTATATAAGCAAGAACAAATGAGGTGGGCAAACAATGCACACAATTAACAAACATGGTAAATCTTTGGTCTTAGGAAGAGAAGTGAATCCCATGTAATTGTTCATGTTGCTTCAAATACCCTCACTAGTGCAAAAAATAGTTTTAAAACTGCCTCATTTAGACCGGATTATAGAGAATCAGGTCTTAAAAATATGACCGGTAGTAGTTTCCTAAATATAAAGAACTTTTGGACCAGATTATAAAGGATCCGGTCTTCAAAATATGACTGGTGGCACTTTCATAAATATATAGAACACTTTTAAGACCGGATTGAAAAAGATCTGGTCTTAAAAGTATGACCGGTGGCAATTTCGTAAATATATTGAACACTTTTAAGATTGGATTATAAAATATCCAGTTTTAAAAGTATGACCGGTGGCAATTTCGTAAATATTGTGAGAAGACGCCGATCAGAGATGAGTCCGAGAATGCGATGATTTATTCCTTCGCTTAATTGGAATTATATACATATGCTAATAAGTAAATAATCTTCTCGACTGGGAAGTTCCTATAATCTAGAGATTACAATCAAGAATATAATTACGAAATTCAAAAAACCATGATCTGCTAACTTAATTCCTATAATCTCTCTAACAACTTAATTAAGACGATTACAATCAGGAATATAATTATGAAATTCAAAAAACCATGATCTCTAACTTAATTCCTAAAATCTCTAACAACTTAATTAAGATGATTACAATCAGAATATAATTACGAAATTCAAAAAACCATGATCTCGCTAACTTAATTCCTAAAATCTCTAACAACTTAATTAAGATAATTGCACAATATAATTATGAAATTCAAAAAACCATGATATGCTAACTAATTAAATCTGAATTTCCAAAAAATATATAGAAGACTTTTAAGACCGGATTATAAAAGATATGGTCTTAAAAGTATGACCGGTGGCAATTTCGTAAATATATAGAGACTTTTAAGACCGGATTATAAAAGATATGGTCTTAAAAGTATGACCAGTGGCAATTTCGTAAATATATAGAACACTTTTAAGATCGGATTATAAAGGATCCGGTCTTAAAAATATACTTTTAAGACCTATTTTTACAAAACCGGTCTTAAAAGTGTTAAAAAAATACTAAATTCGTTAAACTCGTTAAGTCTCGTGAGCGGGATTGTCTTCTTGGTGATATAACATTTGCTTAGTTATAGATTCAACGAGTGTCCCAAGAGTGTCACCGTAACATCCCGAATTTTGGACCCGAAAATTGAGAATAAGCCTAAATTAGGAAGACTACTAGGTCCTGTTCGGAAGTATGAAATTTCCCGGATGTATAAAGATCCTCTCCGCATGTTTGAGGAAAAAGAGTCTTTGGTGGGCCCAGGTTTGAAAAGGTGCGGGCCCAGGACAAGACACCGGTGAGGCATAAAGCCGGTATGATGAAGCAAGGGTAAAATGGTTAATTCCTTGACCTTTGCGTATTCAATTTCGTTCTATATGAGAAGGGAGAGAAAAACTGATGATTTTACCTATATTCTGGTCCAAACACAAGACGCGGCGCCATGCAGCGATAAACCGATAGAAAAGGGGACCGATAGGGACCATTTAGGGGATAATTTTGGATGAAATGAGGCAAATGTGGGGCCGACTTGGAAAGAGGGAAGGTGCCACAAGAATATGCCCAGGCGGAGAAAAGTACAAAAGACACATTTTTGGACCCGACGGGACCCGATAGGGACCGGTAGACCCCGAAATTGACCAATTAAGTGGGAAAATGGAATTATTTATTGGGGATCAATTTGGTGGGACCCCATAGGCGTATAACACTCTTTTTAGGCAGCAAACTCTTATTCCAAGACCAAAAACAAGCTTGATTAGTTCATTGATTAAAGCGTGGGGCCCGGTGAAGTCAAATGGAGTTTTGAGTCTAAATGGATAATTCTTGTCAAATTCAAAGATGGAATCTGATTATTTGGGCAGAAAATCACGCCACATATTCCTCCTATAAGCTCCTCAAAGTTGCACATGGGATAAAGATGAAACTAAGCCTATCAATTACCAACCGAATGGAAGAATTATCCAATTACTTTGTAACTAGTTAGTTACCTTTCTTATTATTAAATACACATGTGTTCTCTCTCCTTGACCAAGGGGGAGCACGAAATTTGCAGAGAAAGGAGAGAGTATTCAGCCAACCTCCATATGTCAAGCTCAAGCTCCAAGCACCTAGGATCATCAACCCAACTTCCGATTCAGGTAATAAACACCGACAACTTGAACCTCTAGAGCTTAAACTTTAGATTTTCGTGCTTCTGGTTGGGGCTTGGTTTTAGGGTTTTATTTTGGAGTTTTTGATGGTCCCAAAGTATCTAAAACGTGATTTTGTGTGGGGTTAAGCTATGGTTTAAGTTTTCTAACTCAAAAACCCCAAAAACTCAAAGAAAAGGCTTGTCCCGGTGTTGATTCGGCGCGAAGCTTCAAATATGTTTTTACAACAGTAGAGATGTTGGTTTGATCTGAAATTTTACAGGTGCAAATTAGACATCTGGGGAATCATTTTGATAGGTAATTCTCTATATTGTTGATGTATCAATTGAGAGATACAAATTTTCTACATTAATTATGCCTGCAACAGGGCGAAATCTGACCCAGGTGTGAAGAGTAAAAGACACGCCAAAATAAAAGCACTTTCAGGGTCTAAGAATATTTTTCATGGAAAATATACATTTCAATGGTTCAAATGGAGCTAGTTTCATGTAAATATGATTTTTTTGGAATTTATTAAAAATCTTAGAAGTTGGGTCAGAAACACTGGGTTTCTGGAAAATTTGGTGTTGGGCTCGGTTTTGGTAGGAAAAACGTGATGGCATTTTTGTAAATACTAAATAAGTGTATTTTAATGATATATAGGTCAAAGGAACCCTTGAAAAGTCAACGGGCCCAGTAGAATATTAAGGACAAGACTTACCACACCAGGCAGTAACCGCTTTACTCAGATATCTTTGTGTGTTCTGGATGTATGTTTGTGATTGCCATGTGTATTGTTGCTTTGTATATGTTGTGCCAAATATGCATACAGCATTGTGTGATTCCTAGCGTTGAGGACGTTCAGTCCGAGGCCGGCCTTGATTGACGGCTGTGCGGGTTGAGTTTCAGTCCGGGGTTTGCCTAGTGAGGGGCGGCTTTACGGGTTGAGAATCTAGTGAGACCGAGGCTTGCCTTGGTAAGGCAGCTGTACGGGTTCTTGGATTGTGGTATGTGTTGTACTTTGGTATGATCTGGATGCATATATGGTATGTGTTTGACATATTTTTGTATTGTATCTGGCATGGTAACTTACATACTCCTTGCACATTTAGTATTTGAGTATTGACGGTTACTCTGGGGGCCGTTTTCGGACTCCAGACGTTCTTGTAGACATAGGGGAACGTGCCTAAGATAGAAGAACCTTTTGGAAAAGGTAAGGCCCAGCAGTGTAGTGAAGAATAGGGTATGCCCTATCATTTTGTATTCTATATTTTTGGGATGACTGTATATTGTTATTGGTATTTCATTTTGGATAAGCACCCTTAACCCTACGGGGACTTGTACTTTATATTTGTTTTACTTTTATCGCATTACGGTAATTGTCCAAACCGGTCATAAGCTATGTTGCACGCGTTCTGATTTATAATCAATATGGCCTAATAACTAACGAAAGGTAGCAGTTTATAAGAGATCCCTCTAACCCGCCACCTGGAAGGGTGAGGCCAGTAGGGGTGTAACAGTCACAGGTCAAATCCTCGGAAGAATGACATCCTCTTCCTCTAACCTACTCGCAATCTTTGTAAGTCATCCTAAGAGCCACACAATCAAATCCTTGGCAACGTTGGCGTGAGATGCTTCGAGGGTTTTGCGATGGCATCAACTTCAATCCTCAGAAACGGCGCAAGCGTACTGCTTCGAGCATTTTGGATGACGGCGGCTCCTTCCTATTCGATCTATGGCTCCTCCCACACCGCCTTCGCAAAGATCCAACTTAAAATAAAACCCGATCTCTTCTTGTTTAAGTTTGTTTGCTCCTACCTTGACCGCTCCCGCTTTCGATCTGGACTTTGATTTTGGTTGCTTGAAGTTTTGCCAAGATCGACAAGAGGATCCTACTCAGATTTGGTTGCTTTAAGCTTGTGATTTTTTTGTAGATCTGGACTTCAATTTCACCTCTGATTTTACATTGATTCAAATTCGATTTCCATGGTGAATGATTTCTATTTCTTGTTATGTTTTCTTATTTCGAACCTTGTATTTATCTTTTTTGTTTTTCTTGTTGGTGTTGCTTCCAATCTTCTCTTCTTTTTTGTTTTTCTTATTGGTGTTGCTTCCAATCTTCTCTTCTTTTTTGTTTTTTTTATTGGTATTTCTTCCAATCTTCTCTTAGTTCTCCGTCGATAACGGAGGGACATTCAAAATGTTGCCGATCTCGGTGATTTGGGACCGGTTGTTTCATTTGGGTTTTTTCTTTTTTTTTTTTAATTATTTAAAACACTTTTAAGACCGGATATTTCAAAAGTTCGGTCTAAATTTTTAAGACCGGTGCTCATCCGGTCTTAAAAGTTATGTTAGTTCTCTAAGGGTTTTGATGATTACTAACAATTGCGTACAATGTATGAAGTTTTTCTTTGACAAGTTCAAAAACTTGTTGTCAAAGGAAAACTCGAGTTTTGGTTTCAAAACTCGAGTTTTGCCCTTTACAGAGAAGAACTAAATTTTCCGAACTAAGCAAAACCTCCAGTTTTTGAGAAAAACTCAAGTTTTCATCATACGAGACCTCTCAAAGATTTTCTTAAAAAATGCAAAACTCGAGATTTCGCTTGAAAACTCGAGTTTTGACCTTACTGAGAGTCTCCCGAGTTTTGAACTATTGAAAACCTCCAGGTTTGTTCCAAAACCTCCGGTTTTCATTTTAACATGAACTTTCCAAGTTTTCACTGAAATTGTGAAAACTTGAGTTTTGATACAAAACTCGAGTTTTGCTCAACGAGAGCCACCATGGTTTCTCTTATTTTGAAAACCGCCGGTTCAAGAAAACCTCCAGTTTTGACTTGGCGCAAAATCTTCAAATTTTCACATTTAAATGAAAACTCGAGTTTTAGTTTGAAAACTCGAATTTTGGCCAACCCGAGAGCATTGCGCTTTTTAATGTTTTGAAAACCTCCGCTTTGGAAGAGAACCTCCAGTTTTGATGTTTTGGACTTAAATCGATTTTACATACCAAAGTCGAAAACTCGAGTTTTGAGAAACAGAACTTGAGTTTTCATTGCGTAGTTTGAAATTTGAATTTCACGAAATTGTGAAACCTTCTTGTTTGATCTTAATACTTCTCATTATCATTCATTAATATTCCTAGCTATGTTTAACCACTTTGTTAGTGAGTTTTAGATGTTTGTGAGGATATTAAAAGAAGGTTTAAAGCAAAAGGAATATGTGACATCAAGACATTAAATGCGGAACCCAGAAAAGTTGCATACTTTTGGGTAATCCCTCTGTACACGCCTGAAAAGGATTAATGTCTTTCTTCCACATCCAGTAGCTGCTATTCCAACGGATTAATTTGCAGGAAGTCAACTCCAAACTTCTGCACAGCTGGATTAAGTGAAGATTAGTGAGAGAAGAAGACCATAACTTAACCTAATCCTTGTCTAATGAAGGCAACGATTATATTGAAGATTACAATGGTCATTTAATGCTCTCTTGGTATAAATAGAGCTGCGTTCAATTCTTGTCCAACCAACACATCTGCTGAAAATGAATTTCATTCAAAGTTCTTCAACTACTTTCAGTTCACTTGTAAAAGTATCTTCTGATACATTAAGCTTTAGTGTTTATCATTATCCACTCTTAGAGAGAGTTATTTCATTGTGAATCATTTATTTAAAGAATCACAAGTCGGGGACTTGGTGATTGGGTTCATTGATTGCAACTTGTAAGGGGGATTAAGTTCTAGTGAGAGAATTACTCTTGAGTACAGAGTGTGTAATCAATTGAGATAGTGAAAATCCTAGAGAGTTTGGGGACTCGACGTAGGTCAAGAAGTCTGACCGAATCAGTATAAATCTTTGTGTCTTGCTCTTCTTTCCTACACTCTATTCACCTATATTTTAGTGTTCAAAAACAGAGGAGTTACGAAAAGTTTTTGAAATCCCCAATTCACCCCCTCTTGGTGATTTAGCTCCACTTTCAAGTTATAGACTTTTAAGACCGCCTGGAACAAGACCGGTCTTACGATACCTCTTTCGTCCGGTCTTAAAGCCCTTTTTTACACTAGTGCCAAAGAAAGAAAGAAATGGAACATGTGGGGAGTATTAAGATGAGAGAAGGGAATGGGAAGTTCATAAATATTTACCTTGTATATTTGGTTTAGTTAAAAGGAAAGAGAGAAAATAAAAGACAATTTATGTATACATTTGTACATTTAAGTAATAAAATATGTATAACGAATTTTTTTATTAAAATTTAATCAAAAGTTTTATTTTCTCATCTAAAAAATACAGCTCCAAAACCATCTACAATGTGGGACGACCTATATATATAGACTTGCTAAAATATGATGAATAAACTAATAATATTCTAACAACAATCATAGAAAATGTTCCCCAAAACTTATTCATTACAAGATATATCTCACAAAATAAGAATAAAGCAATGTATGGGCACTTACTTTTATAAGAACAATTATCAAAAGCCCTGTATGACGATATACTAACAATATATAGATACTGGAGTATTAAACTATGATTAAGATCTTATTTTGTTAATTAAGATCATGAATAGTGATTGAACCCTATAAAGAGAGATCCTAGTTAATGTGTTAAATGTATGTGATAGTGACAGCCACGCCATGTTAAGAGAAGGATAATTGGAATCTCTCTCAAGAAAGTAAAGTCCTTCAAGATCTTTAGAGTTTGAGTTAGCAGTTAATCAACCTCAAGTGAGCAATGGTTACGATTAAACTCAAGTGGGTTGATTAGTATCTTGTAAACATCCATTTATTTTCAATAAAGATTCCTGTTGATTTTTTTTTTTTTTTTTGGTAATAAAAAAGTTTTGGAGGGATTCGACATCGCCCCACTGCTGCCAGGGCAGACGGCTCTTTAAGCATTTAATGGAGACTTACGAGATCGCCTACAAAAGGAGTCCCAGCGACGGCAGTGGGAATCGAACACACATCCCTTTCAGACTTGAACAAAACCCTTACCACCTATGCCAACTTTCTTTGGCATTCCTGTTGATGTTGGTAACAATAGTACCAGAGTAGGATGTATTATGGGCCTAGTATTACACGTTTTAAGGATGCTATCTAAGTTGTTGATTTTGGTCCAGTCCGCTTCTTGGTTTAACGTTCTTGGTTTCTTGCATCTTAGCCCATCAAAGCTGAGCGACGTCGTTCTCGTTTCAAACCCTCAGGCCGTCATCTCATCGGCCATCACATCTGACTTTGCACCGTCGAAGCCCACCGTTCTTCAGAGAAGTCCCCAAGCCCCATCGAAGTCTCCATTTTTGCAATCACTCTTTAAGATCATCTCCACTGCAAGATCGCCATTACCACGTCACTATTGATCTGCTTTCTAATGGGTTTCTAGCTATTTTCGATCCGCTCTTGCAAGATTGAGCTTCGGATTCCGGCAACGACTCAGAGTTAAGATCAGGGACAAAAGCTTTTCTTGGCTTAACAAGCACGGCCTTGGAATCTGCAAGAGATCAGAGTTGAGAGCACTGATTTTCCACCTAATTATGGGGCAAATGACATGAATGCTAGCGTTAATTCTATTGGTACGATTGATTGGGCTGATAAAATCAAAGACTCTTGGCAGAGTGCAATTGAGACAGTAACATATTCTGCACAAAAGGTTAAAGAAGCCTCTGATGAGCTGGCTCCACATGCTCAACAGTTACTCAACTCACATCCATGCCTTACAGACGTGATTATATATTCCAGTTCGTGTTACACGTACTGCCACACTAATAGCTTGGATCGTGATGCCTCGGATTTTAAGAAAATTTCACAAATATGCAATGCAAGGTACTGCTGCAATATTTCCAGGAAGCACATCTGAAAAATATTTGGGGTGCTTTGGAAGATCCAATGCGATATCTGGTTACCTTCATGGCATTCTCACAGACTGGTGCATTGGTAGCCCCAACAACTGTGGCCTCACAATGCCTTACACAGGCCCGGAGGGATCAAAATTCACTCGAGCTTGATCGAGATTAATTGCTCGTTCTAGACAAAATTCACTCTATTAATGGCACTTTGTGACAAAAATATTGGCTTTAGCTGAAGCATGTGGAGTGGCTGTGCAATCTATCATAACAGTTGGTGGTATAGGAAGAGTTGCCGCTGCTTTTGCTGCTAGAGACATACTTGGAAATGTATTCAGCGGGTTGTCTATGCATATTTTGAAGCCTTTTACAGTTGGAGATATGATGGAAGTTGACTCGGTAGAGGGTCAGGTGGTGGAAATGGGGATTACAACTACATCATTGTTGAATGCTGAGAATTTCCAAGTTATAGTGCCAATATATAAAGAAAGAAGGAATGGTTACCGGATTTCAACAACTCTTTGTCACAATGCCTATTCTGGGGACAAAGCTGGAAAAAGCAGCAAGGACAAAGACAAAGGTAAAGAGTTCAAGCAATCATTTCATGAAGCAAGTTGATGAAGAAGATGACTGCAATGTTATGGTCTAGTTGATCAAAGTTGTGTTTCATTCTTTAGAAGCTGTCAAGTTCCCGTTGTGATGAAACCAACAGGGCTGCTGATATGGAATTCATGGTTGCATCTATAGAGGGTTATGTTGTGTTTGATATGAAGGGAAGCCAAATGAGACTTTTGAAGAAGAGACATGTTACTGTAAAACGGTTGAGAGAGATGAACGGAAGTGGTATTTTGTTTTGCTTGTTATATTTAAATAGGGGCTAATATAACATCCCAAATTTTAGGATTTGAAATCGAGTTAATATATGGAAATTTATTACAAAATTTTGGCTTAAAATAATTATAAGAATAATTATTGAAAATTTAGACTTATTTTTCCTTAATTAATTTATTTCGGGAAAAAAAGAATAAATTTGAATAAGGAATAATTTATGCCTAAAAATTATGGAATTGATATTTTAAGGCCAAAAGAAATTTAATTGTTAAAGAAAAATCCTTACAAGGAATTAAGGATTTATTTCTAGGATTTACCCAATATTTGCAATTAAATAAACAAAGAGACTTAATTGCAATAAGAGTCATGAAGGATCAAGTGGGATATTTTTATGGGTCCCACAACATAATACACATCTTTGCCTCTCAACCTTCACGCATAGAACCTATTTCTTCGTTCTTCATTCTTCAATCTTCAATCGTTCATTTTGGGCTTGCATATATTCATTCTAATTGCAATTTTTCTACTCCAACCCATTTAACCCACACGGCCCATTACCTACCATTTAAAGGCCATCCCATATATCATTTCATCCAAACACTACTACAAAAATTGGATATTACTACCCTAAAAAGTCCTTATTAAAAAATAGGAAGTAAAAAATGAAGACAAATGACATTCTTGTAAATATATGGAAGGAAAATGAGCCTTAGAAGCACCGACTAATTGAATTCAGATCGCCAATATTTGAATTTACAATCGCCAATATTTGAATTTAGGCGACTTCGAATTGAATAATTTTTTTAGAATAAAATTTATTTGTTTGGCGCCGTAAGTGGGCTTGTTTTTTTAATTTTTTAACATTGGCGACTGAATTCAATTCGTTCGCCAATTTTGATTTTAGGCGACTTCGGTTGCATTCGGTCGCCTAAATTTGGATTTTGACCCGAATTGCATTTAGGTCGCCTAAAATGAATTATTTGCGGATTTTTGAGATTTTAGACTACCTAAATACCAATTCAGTCGCTTAAAATGAAATTTTTAGCGCCATTTAGGTTTTTTTTTTGGCTCCAAAAAACTCTTGAAAATTTATATCATTTTTGAGACTTTAAAAGTACCTAAATACCAATTTAGGTCGCCTAAATTTTTTTTAAGACTTTAGACTACCTAAATACTAATTCGGTCGCTTAAAATGAAATTTTTGCGCCATTTAGGATTTTTTGGCTCCAAAAAACTCTTGAAAATTGATATCATTTTTGAGACTTTGACTACCTAAATACCATTCGGGTCGCCTAAAATGAAATTTTTGGCACCATTTAGGATTTTTTTGGCTCCAAAAAACTCTTGAAAATTGATATTGAGATTTTAGACTACCTAAATACCAATTCAGTCGCTTAAAATGAAATTTTTGGCACCATTTAGGATTTTTTGGCTCCAAAAAACTCTTGAAAATTGATATTGAGACTTTAGACTACCTAAATACCAATTCAAGTCGCCTAAAATGAAATTTTTACGCCATTTAGGATTTTTTTGGCTCCAAAAAACTCTTGAAAATTGATATCATTTTTGAGACTTTAGACTACCTAAATACCAATTTAGGTCACCTAAATTTTTTTTTGAGACTTTAGACTACCTAAATACCAATTCAGTCACCTAAAATGAAATTTTTTAATTTCATTTATCCCTTCTCTCTCTCGCACACCATTTAATTCCCACATGTACACCTTTCTCTTCTCATTTTCGATCTGCACATACGCCTTCCTTTTCTCTCCTCTACACCCCATCTTCTCTTTCGATCTATTCCTACTCCTTCAACACTCTTTGATCTAGTCGGGCGAGGAGACCGAGCAACGAGACGCCGACCGACTTCGGAACAAGAGTCACCATCGATTTCATCCAAAAACGCGACCGCTAGTAAGTTTTTTTTTAGATCGACTCTTGTTGATTTTTTAGATCCGAGAGGGCACCAATTTTTTGCAGATCCGGAAATCTCCTCGTGGCTCCAAGACGATACTATGAACACCAAATCTCTTGCGGATCTGAAATTACTCTTTTTTTGCATTATTGTTCCTTATTCCTTTCATTTTAGGAGATTAGAATGTGAGTCGTTAGTTACTTGTTAGGTTTTTTTTTTTTTTTTTTTCAATTGTATCTTCCTTGTTGTCTTTGTTTCGATTACTCTCTTTGTGTTCTTTTCTTGTTCTTGCTGGTTTTGGAATTTCTTGCTTGTAATATAAAAAAGAAAGTATTTCTGGAATTTGATTTTTGATTTGTTCTTCCATGGCCAACCCCGTCGGGGGTTTTTTTTAAAAAAAAAGCAGTAAGGCGACCTGAATTTAAATTCAGGTCATCTTACATTAGGCGACTTGAATTTAAGACGACCTGAATTAAATTCGTGTCGCCAAAAGTATTTTTTTACTACGCCTCACGAGACGTCCCTAGAAAAAAGGACGTTATATGGGTCAAATTTAGGACGTTTTTGATGTTTTTTGTAGTAATGAAACCACCTACTTAGCTTTGCCTAGTACCCATTCCTCTAATCCATATTAGCTGCACACGGTAATCCAAGATGCAAGAAAAAAATCTCAACGTTGTCACGAAAGCGTAGAACAATAGAAGATTCACACGGCTGTTTCCACGGGTTCATGCAAACACAGAAATACCATGCTTCTTGAGCCAAGGAAGATCAAAAACGTATCCTCCTCTAATTGTGCAATCTTTCAGATTGTTAGCTATTCTTCCTCGGACTAGCGTTTTTCATGTCCGGCCGGACCCTTAGTTTTTATTTAAGTGTTGCTTCATAGCTTCTTTCCATTCACATGGGCTCAAACGAAAAAAAAAAAGATCAAAGCCAAGAGGGAAAGGGAGAGTGAATGAGAAAGAGTGAGAAACGTGAGAGAAAGAGAGAGAAGGAGGGAGAGAGAGAGCATTGGAGCCGTGTGTGTGCTCTATTTCAACTAGCAAAAAAAAAGGCAGCGGGGGTGATTATCTAGGATCGGTTTTAAACCCACAAAACAGAGGGGTCTGCAAGTTTTGTTCCTTTTTGTTTTCCATTAAGTCCAGCGTGAGCTTTAAAGCATGAAACCGAAGGAAGTAAAACTACAGTTTGATGCATATGAAACTGAGAAGAATGCGAGGCTATAAATATTGTTACACCCCTATAGACCTCGCCCTTTCGGGTGGCGGGTTAGAGGGATCCCTTTTATTTAATCATCTTCTCTTAATAATTAGTCCAGTTAACTTATCACAGAGTTAGCACAGCAGAGCACAGGAACTGGTTTGGGCAAGTTCAACATACTGATAAACATATATAAATTAAGTGGCAAGTAGGTCCCCGAAGGGTTAGTACAGTCATCCAAAAATAAAGTACTGTTAATAAACAACAGTCATCCAAAAATATAGAGTACAAAATGAGATAGGGCATCCCCTATTTTCTTCAATTCACCGCTGCAGGCCCTACCTTATCTACGCTTCCACCATCAACTGTCTTACCCCTGTGCCTCAAAATGGTATGGAGTTCAAGATTGAACCCCAGAGTAACTGTTAGACTCAAGTATAATACGTACATAGTGCATGCAAGTATCCATAATCAGGAAATCAAATCGCATATCATAAATGCATTCAGAATCACATCACATCCACAACGACGTACCGTCGAGCCGCCTTACCAAGGCAGGCCCCGGACGCCCGCGTGCCGTCGAACTACCTTAACAAGGCAAACCCCGGATGCCTGCGTACTGTCGAGTCATCTCACAAAACAACCCCGGACACCCATGTACCGTCGAGTCGTCTCTTAAGACCGACCCCGGACACCATCCTCAGCGCTAGGATCAACACAGTAGCTAGAGACTTTAACCCTAACTACTCCAAATGCATCTCAGGCTTAGTAGCAACCTAGGGACACACAGTCCACTAGGCCCTACAGCCTTGCATCCACAACCATGGAAAACAGACATACAACAATAACATAGAATACATGAGTCAATAGTTACTACCTGGTACTTCACGAAAGTGGTCAATCTCCCTTTTGAGTCAAGGTACGTCCCACACGCGTCAATACCCTAGTTACATCCAAACACCATGCTTTTAATCACATGAACAATCTTTACTTCAAGTTCCTTAAAATTTCGCATAGCACCAAAATGTCCAGAATTTCTGACTCATCTTTTCCGATTTTTAATAAATTCTATACATATCATTTTGACATGGGATCAGTGGCCTTAGAACCCTTAGGATGTCTATTTTATAGGAAAAATAATTACCAAATCCATTTGGGTTTGAGTCCTTTCCAGATTCTTAAAACTCAGCCACTGGTCCGAGACAAACATCATGTTTCTAGGTTATTTTCAACTTAAAATATCTCTCGGTTGGAGACTCAAAATGACAAAAATATTATACCAAAATCATTCTCAAGATGTCTACTTTCACCATGTAAAATCTCAAAGCAATCGGACTCCATTGAATATTTCAAAACTACCGATTAAGCTTCGCTGCCCAAATACCGAAAGAACCGACAGATTTTCGTATAAGAGAGACTTAGGGTTTTAGAATTCAGAAAGAGGCGATCCAACTTAACCCTACACAAAAATTCCCTCTGGACTCATGTAAGACCTTAAAAATATGAAAAACCCACTGCAACACCACGAAACACCACAGGGTAGAGATGAAGATAACTTAGTTGCTGGTTTAGGGACTTACCTCCGGATGTCGGTTGCGTATGGTATAAACCCTAAAATTCATATTTATCATAAATACTATATTTTGATAAATAGTGCCTATTAAAAATAGGTGAATATGTGGTCTCAAAATTGAGTAACATATTTATGTTAATTAAAGGGAATTAACCACAATTAGGAGGCAATTAAATTTGCACTAATTAAAATAATGGTATAATACCCCAAAATTCATATTTCTCTTGAACATTATAGTTTGGCAAAATAATACCTATTTAAAATAGGAAAGTATGTTGTCTCTAATTTTAGTAATTTATTTGTTTATTTTCCTTGGAATTTAAAGAGGCAAAAATCCAATTTTATTTTAGGGACCATAAGTTGCCCTATGATTATTAAATTAATGCATGATGCATAAATGACCAAAGTAAACCCAAAAGTTGTGAGAATAATTAATCCAATTAAAGAAAATTGCCAACAATTAGTAGATACTTAAATCTACATTAATATCATAAACTTTCATAAGTAATTTGATAACATGTGTTAAAGACATAATTAGGGATATATGACCTTAATTAAGAACCAATGGCTAATAAAGGACTAAGATTAGCATATAAGTAACTTCTAATGATTATGATTAATATTGTAACCAATCCAATAAGCCTAGTAATATTTAAGAACACCTTGTTAGAAATAATTAGCCAAAGGTTTAAAATTAATTACATAAATTAAAGCCTAAATCCTAGTGGTAATCCATGAACCATAAGATGCCACATCATATGGTAGGTGAAGTATGAGAAGTTAAAAGGGCCAACAAGGCAAGTTAAGAGACAACGACAAGAGGTAGGTTAAAATTGTGGAACATGGAAGAGCCAACAATGCAAGGTCAAAGGGAGTAAAATGTGATGATTCATCCTCCCTTCTAGCCATAGATTTTGTTTCACACATAAGGAGGAGGAGAGGCCACATTGTTGGTCTTTGTGTGTGTGGTGTGGGTGTGTGTACAAGAGGGAAGAGTGGGCTTGTTGAAGAAGTAGGAATTTTCCTATAAATAGAGGCATCACCCCTCTTCATTCTTCACACCAAACTCAACCAAAATAGGTGAGTTTTAGAGAAGCAAGAGTAGAGAAAAAATCATAGTGGGAAGCAAGAAGGAGGAGGAAGTTCTTCAAGGGTAAGTTTTCTTGTTCTTGAGTTCTTGTTTTAAGTTCATAGTTAGTTTATGTTTGATCTTTAAATCTTCCAAGAAGTTTTGATTTCATGTTTTTATGAGTAAAAATGTCTCTATTTCGAAAATATGATAGAGGATATGATAGAGCAAAATTCTTGAAAGTTGAAGATCAAAGTAGTGAAATTGGGCCTAGGAATAAAAATGACAACTAAAGACCCAAAATATATATTTTGGGCTTCACAAATTAAAATGGACCTTGGAGGGTTGATATGGGCCCAATAGCCTTACATTAAGCCTTGTGTCATGACGTTAGAGATTGTAAAGAGTTTGGAAATAATAACCCACAGTCTGTAAATGTATATTTATAGGACGCAATAGCTGCCAAGACAATTAAACGGACGTGAAACCAGTTGAAGATTTTGAAACAGTCAGGTAGTAACCTTAAACCTCATACTCCGTATAACTTGTGTATGTATGTTTTACCATGTATATTGCATACATTTGGTTATCATTTATTTGCAAGCGCTCTGGAATCGGAACATGTTGTTTGCCGTGCCCGGCAGTCTGTGTTGTGTGCTATTAGGATTGCTAGTTCGAATTTGGCTGTGTGCATGATACTGAATGATATGCAGTTTGTGTTTTTATTCTTGGTTTTCTTACATGCAATGTATATACATTTTATATGGGATTAATGGTTACTCTGGGATCCAATTTTAAATCCCAGCCCCATTTAAGCCCTCAGGCATTACATCTAGGTCTGAGTCATGAGACCGAGGTAAGGCAGTGGAGCAGGATTAGGGTTTTACGAGGGTGGTTGTCGGAGACTTATTTTAGATATTTTAGTGTCCTGATGACTGTACTATGATTATTTTGGGTATTATTATTCGGATAAGCGTATATTTCAGGATTAGGGTTTTACGAGGGTGGTTGTTGGAGACTTATTTTGGATATTTTAGTGTCTCGGATGACTGTACTATAATTATTTTGGGTATCATTATTCAGGATAACTATATATTTGATCCTTGCGGGGAAATTTACCTTTTTGTATTATATCTTTCCGGTATATTGTTGTCCAAATAGGAATATGCTCTTACGCTAATATTCTCGATGAATGAGTTAAATTAACGATGAATGAGTTAAATTAACATGGGAAATAATTTTAAATTGAATAAAAATAAATGATCACACTACCCGTCACCCGAAAGGACGAGGTAGGTGTGTGTAACAACTTATACATTGTCGTAAATTCTTTTTTATTTAGTTTGACCCTTCTGGACATGATTGCAGCCTAAACATCTTCCTTTTCATGGCCATGATTATTATATTTGCAATTGGAATTATTGCTCTACATCCTCAGGTGAATGGAAGCTTGTTGCCTGCAATTGTCTTTTTCCTTTACTGTGCTTATATGTGCAACAGGTGGCATACGTACACTGCTGAAGTTTGGCAATTGACAAAGGCATTAAGAGCAAAGCTTGAAGACATGAAGGCAAAAGAGAATACTATGAGAGAAGAACAAGAGGAAAGGAAGAATATAAACTGTAGCCAAAGTTGATGAAAATAAGCACAATAATTGTCATTGTAATTGATTCAATTTACTCTATATTTTGTGTTGCAAGTTGACACTTGTATGAGTTTGAGTAAATCCAATTTACCTCACTCCACCCTATATTTTGTTTTGCAAGTTGACGCTTTTATGAGTCTAAGTAGTGTCAAAATGAAGAGGCGTACATTAATAATGAACTGTGGTTAAGATCCTATATTGTTAGTTAACATCATGTTTAGTTATTGGACCTTATAAATAGAGGTCCTAGTTAATGTGTTAAGTGTGTGGGATAATAACATCCACATCATGTTAAGAGGGGATAATTTTAGTTTCTCTCTAAAGATGGAAATCTTTCTAAGATCCTTAAAGTTAGTGTTAGTTGTTAATTACCCTCAAATGAAAGATGATCATGGTTAAAACCAAATGGGTTGATTTTTATCTTGTAAACATTCATTTGCTATTAATAAAAATTCCTCTTGATTTATTAACAATAGACCATGAAAGAAACGGGAAAAGACAGAAAAACATCAACTTTAAAATTGTAAAATTCTAAATCAGTTTGTTACCAAAAGTTAATAAGGAATAACAAAACTTGACACGGGTACAAAAAAGGCTTTTAAGAGCTGACAAAAGAGGCATCGTAAGACCGAACTCGTGACCGCTCTTGTTCCAGGCAGTCTTAAAAGCCTATAACTTTTAAGACCGGACTTGAACTGGTCTTAAAGAAACTCTTTTAGACCGAACATTTAAAACATAAGGTTTTAAAAGTCGTACTATATAGACTTGATATATTTTTTGTTCGATCCTAAAACTCAACTTTTAAGATCGAACAAAAAAATAGGCTAGCTAAACAGATCGACATTTTAAGACTGGACAAAAAAATCCGGTCTAAAAAAATATCGACTTCTAAGATCAGATGACTAATTATACCGGTCTTAAAAGGTCGAATTTAAAGACCGGATAATAAATATATCTGATCTTAAAAATTGAACTTTTTAGACCAGACGTATAAATACAACGGTCTTAAGAGACCAACTTTTAAGACCGACCTAATATGTACATCTGTCTTAAATTTTCGACTTTTAAGACTTGACATAAAAATACATCCGGTCTTAAAATTTCAACTTTTAAGACCGGTGTATTTATTTCCAGTCTAAATTTTCCTGAATTTTTTTCCTGTTCTGTTCTTCCTGATCATATATACACACACATCCACCACCCAATCCAGCACATAAAAGTCGATACTTTAAGCTACAACCTATGAACAATCCATTATGAATAAATTGAACTGGGAAAAGAATACAAATATTATTCACCATGAGTTATGTGGCCTCTTAATGATTATACTATGATAGTACAACACCTAAATGAATATATACAATAAGATAACTTACAAATACAATGAGTTATAAATACAATGTAAATCAACATACATGCCCAATATAATATTCACCATGCCTTCATCTGATTCCCACCCAACAACGTAACATCCTCTTTTATAACATGCCCCTTTCGATCGGATCCTGCCACAAAAATAAAACAAGAACAAAAGCTTCACATTCAGTGACATTGTTTAAAAACATACAAGGAATATAGTTAAAACCTTATGTTACATCCCTACCAGCCTCGCCCTTTCGGGTGGCGGGTTAGAGGGATTCCTTTACTTAGTTACCTTTCCATTATTCGCTCCATTTAACTTATATCAGAGTGAGTGCAACAGAGCATTTAACAGGTTTGGACTATCTACGGTACTGATAAAAGTAAAATAGACAGAAAAATAAAAGTCCCTTGAAGGGTTAAGGGTACAGTTATCCAGAATAAGTACCGTAACAAAACATACCGTCATCTCAAATCTATGTACAACGTGATAGGGCATTCCCTATTCTTCAATCTGTACTCAAGCACTTATCGTTCTGAGAAGGATTCTTTATATCGGGCCTATCTCCCTGTGACTACAGAAGAGTCTGGGGTCCGAGAGCGGCCCCCAGAGTAACCGTCAATACTCAAATAACAAATGTGTAGAGAGTATGTATGTAACCATGTCAGGTATAAAAACATCACTGATATGCCAAACATACCACATATGCAAATAGATCATACCTCGGTATAACATACATCACAGTCCATAGAACCCGTCAGATAAATTGCCTCACCAAGGCAAGCCTCGGTCTCACAGGACTCTCAACCCGTAAAGACGCCCCTCGCTAGGCCAGCCCCGGACTGAAACTCAACCCGCACAGCTGCCAATTAAGGCCGGCCTCGGACTGAACGTCCTCAGTGCTAGGAATCATACAACACTGTATGCATATTTAGCACAACGTATACAAAGAAAAAAAACACATGGCAAACACAAACATACAACAAAACACATAAAGATATCTGAGTAAAGCGGTTACTACCTGGTGTGGTGAGTACTGTCCTACTCTTTTATTGGGCCCGCTGACTTTTCAAGGGTTTCGTTGACCTAAATATCATTAAAATACACTTACTCAGTATTTACAAAAATGCCATCACGTTTTTCTTATCAAAACCGAGCCCAACCCAACTTTTCCGGAAATCTAGTGTTTCCGCCCAACTTGTAAGGTTTTTAATAAATTCCAAAAAAAAATAATTTTTGCATCCTTCCAGTGCCATTTTAACCGTCGAAATGTCTATTTTCCAAGAAAAATATTCTCGAGACCCAAAAGTGCTTTTATTTTGGCTTGTTTCTCACTTTTCACACCTGGTTCAGATTTCGTCTTGTTGCACACAGATTTAACTTTGCCAATTTATATCGAATTACCTATCAAAATGATGCCCCAGATGTCTACTTTTCACCTGTAAAATTTCAGCTCAAACCAATGTCTTTACTGTTCTAAAAACATTTTTGAAGCTTCGTTGCCCAGAATCTAGAATCGCGGCAAAGCTTCTTCTTTGAGTTTTGGGGTTTTTGAGTTAGGAAACTTAAACCATAGCTTAACCCCACACAAAATCACATTTTAAACATTTCGGAACCAACAAAAACTCCAAAATCAGACCCTAAAACCAAGCCCCAACCAGCAGCACGAAAATCCAAAGTTTAAGCTTTAAAGGTTCAAGTTGTCGGTGTTTGAATCGGAAGTTGGGTTGATGATCCTAGGTGCTTGGAGCTTGAGCTTGGTTATGGAGGTTGGCTGAATACTCTCTTTTCTCTGCTCAAAAAGTCTAAGTGTCTTTTTTTTGTTAAATTCAAAGCATTCAAAATCTTTTAAATTTCGTGCTCCCCTTGGTCAAGGAGAGAGAGAGCATGTATATTTAATAGTACCAAAAGCAACCAACTAGTTCCAAAGTAATTGGGTAATTCTTCCATTCGGTTAGTAATTGATTGGCTTAGTTTCATCTTTATCCCATGTACAAATTTGAGGAGCTTCTAGGAGGTATATGTGGGTGTTTTCTGCCCAAATAATCAGATTCCATCTTTTAATTGAATAGGAATTAATCAATTTGACTCAAAATACTATCTTGACTTACCGATGGGGCCCACGCTTTACTTAATTGACTAGTTGAATTTGTTTTTCTTCTTCAAATCAAATTGTATCAATTGGAAAGGAGCATATGCGCATAAGAGGGTCCCAAAAACTGATCCCCACTAATTAATTCCATTGTCCCACTTTGTCGGTCAAATTTGGGGTCTACCGGTCCTATCGGGTCCCGTCGGGTCCAAAAATGCATCTTTTGTACTTTTCTCCGTCTTTCCTAGATATTCTCCCATGCCTCGCATATTCTTGTGGCGCCTTCCCTCTTTCCAAGGCGGCCCCACATTTGCCTCATTCCGTCCAAAATTATCCCCTAACCGGTCCTTATCGGTCCCCTTTTCTATCGGTTTATCGCCTGCGGTCCCGCGTCTTGTTTTTTGACTAGAATATGGGTAAAATCATCTATTTTTATCTCCCCTCACATATGGGACGAAATTCAATGCCCAAAGAACAAGGAATTCACCATTTTGCCCTTGCTTCATCATACCTGATTATATGCCTCACCGGTGTCTTGCCCTAAGCCCGCACCTTTTCAACCCTGGGCCCACTAAGGACTCTTTTTCCTCAAACATGCAGAGGATCTTTATCTATCCAGAAAATTTCATACTTCCTGAACCCGGCTTAGTAGTCTGCCTAATTTAGGCTTATTCTCAATTTTCAGGGTCCGAAATTCGGGATGTTACATTTCTCGCCCGTAAAATATATTTCGTCCTCGAAATTTCAGTTATACTATTCATATTTCGGGACATAAAATTGGCGTAGCAGTTCTTTATGTCCTTAACTGTTTCCCCATGTTGCTTTCTGGGAGGATAATCCCTTCTAGACTGCTTTAACATATGAAATACTTTTCAATATGGAAAACATCATGTAATTTGCTAAGGTTTGGTGGTAATACCAATTGATACACCACTGGTCCTTAGTGTTTCAAGAAAATTGATATATTGAGGACTTAGTTTTCTCTGCTTTATCGATCTTTCAATTCCAGTAATAGGAGATAATTTAAGATAAACATGATTCCTCACATCAAATTCTAGAGATCTCCTTGCTTTGTTAGAGTAGCTCCTAGCGTGTTTTCTGCTATGAGGAAACTCTTTCAGATCAACTTAATTTGTCCTGAAGTTGCATCAACGATTTTCGATCCGAACAAATTTTCTCTTAAATAATTCTGTTTAACAGATAGGAGATCTACACTTCTTCTATACAAGGCTTCACTGCCTTACTCATTTTATCTCTCGTTCTGTCATATACTGGCCGTGTGACTCATTTCATCTATCACTGGTACAAGTCGTATGGTTTGCCAACCACAAGAGGTACTCTAGACATGCTAGTCTAAAGTCATCATGCCAACAAATATTCCGCATAGTGCTAAGCAATCACAGTCTTACGGCCCTGTGGGTACACTGTTGGGATCCGTACAACGCATCAGATTAAAAAAAAATTACGAATCCTGTCCCAAGGATCACTCAGGTGGTTTAAACCTAGGCTAGGGAATCCGAAATTACCTTTGGAGAATTCGTTCGCGTCTCGTTCTTCCTTGAATAGGTGGGCTACCCTCGATCAGTAGAAGACGACTCATAGGATTGTCTTCCTCCACCGGTATCCACACGAACAACTCCCGAACACGGCTACGGCAGCGTGCTAGCGCCTCTTGTGTGTCTCTCTTAATTTTCCACTCTAGGGTTTTTTTCTCGCGGCTTTTTGAATACGCTCGAATAAAACTCCCGTAGGTTTTTCTCAAACCCGGCCGTATTATATAAAATTAATGCATTAATTTTGAATTTTGAATTTCAAATATGGATTAAAATACATTAATTAAATCTATCTGTTAGATCTAATGTAACACATTTAATCCGCATTAAAAGGCTGATCTGAAATTCAAAATTTGAATTTGAATTAAAATATATTAATTAAATCTATCTAATAGATTTAATCGATATATATTTATTTAATCCAAATCAAAAGCCTTGATTTAATTTATCTTTATAAATTAAATCCGAGAAATGATATCTATCTATTTAATTAAATCTGAGATACTATATCTCAATTTAAATTAAATAGATATATGATATCTTTATTCGAAAATTAAATGAGATACAATATCTCTATTTGTTTTAGATATTTAATTTATCAAATAAATTAAATATAAAACAAATAATATATAATAATATTATAATCTCTATTTATAATATTACGATATATATATCAATTTCAAATTTATACATATATATATATATATATATATATATATTCACCCAAGATTAAATTAAGCATTCATTAAATCTCAGATTAATCTAAGATTCAATGAACCTAGACACTTTGCTCGTGTTGGGTTATTCTTGTGTACGACCCTACAAGCCCATATGAGATTGGCAGTGGGCCAACACTATGTCAGCCCACAAGTCGCAAGCGGCCTCTAGCAAGACATTGCGACTACCCAATTCACATGGGGATCGATGACACGATACAACCTATCGTACAACCATGTCACGTCCCTTTTGTCACGCGATAATTCGGTCAAGGATGAGGCATGGATAATGTCAACTTCCTTTTCTTGACCAATACTTTCTTGATTCTCGAGTAATCTAATAAGTGAAATGGAAACTCCTTTGCATCACAGTATGGCTATACATTTCTTAGACTCACTCATCGAGGGGCCTAGTATTATCTCTCTATAAATGTGAGGGACAAATTCCATCTTAACCATTCACATTCCTCCGCATGAAAACCACCGATCCCGATCCCAGCCTTTATCATCACCCGGTCAAGGGTGACTTTTGACTAGGTCAAAGACCAGTGACTCATCATGTAGGAATCCATGATGATCTCAGGTCATAGGGCGTTGTGACGCGGTTATACATGAGATAAGCTTATGACTAGATCCATGCAGTTTTCTCATAGTGGGTCGGTCCAGCACCTTGTACTCTTACAAGTGCCCATGACTTTGATTCGTATCTCCATACCTCATCAAAGTCATCGGTCTTAACTCATCTTTACTCCCGTAGATGACCGACCGGGGACATTAGGATAATCTATAAGATGTATCCAGGGATGCAGTTATCAATACGAACATGCAAACGAAAAATGATAACAAAAGAGAATACTTTAAATAACTTAAATATCCAAAGTACAATGAATTGCCCCTAGGGCATAATTTCCAACATACCGCCCCATGCAACTTGCACATGGGGTCTTACTGCCTTGAGCCTATGCTCATCAACCTGTCTGAGCTTCCTCAATTTTAAGTTCTCAGAATATTTCCCTCTTGCTTGGCACGGTAACTGGCAAATACCATCATATTTAACCAGTTCAGATTTGTAGACCATGCTATCAGTTTCTGTTCCCGCATCAACATAATAACCAACTGCACCGCTTATATTTCAAAATAATAGTGATGCATGTCATCGCTTACTGTGTTGTCTCATATTCAACATTTTAGACTTTCACATATTTGAAAAATTTCTGTGGTCGCAGTACATTTTCATAATCACACAAAGCAATATTTTCACATTTTCAAATTCGATCGCTGCTAACTCAAATTTTCATAAAAACAATTCACCGCCGGACTATTTTCAGAAAAGATTCTCTACTGGCGTACATTATTGAGCGGGATTATTCATTTCACAAATTCAACATTCGAAAGATCTCGCCACCATTTCAATTTTTCAGTACATCGGTACATCCCAATCCTTTCATATACAAACCATTGCACTTGTCGGCCAATGTGGGAGAGTTTCCGTCCACGAGAGACCCAGTGTCTGCACTGGCACATACAATAATAGGCCACCCACCGAAATCTCATACTGGGATAAGGATCATCGTCCACAGAGCCCTGCTCCAAACGCCTGTGTAGGTGCCGGCCAGACAAGACAAATCATGCGCCCCTACAAGGCGAAGCTACTCAGATTGGGTGCACACACACTGCTGGTGCGAGTATCAATCTCTTAATCTAATCCCCTTAAAAGAACTTTCAACAATGGCTAGCGACCTCAAATCATTTCCAAAAACATCTGGTAAGACCTAGTAAACTGAGTACATCTACAACAGTTTCTAGCCTCTACCAGTTCAGTACTACCTCCACTACAAACATAGTTCACAGTTTGATTTCAAATCTGGGCTCCATCAGAACCCTGCTTATGAGACAATTCAAGTACAATCATTTCAAATTGTTCTCAAATTTTGAGGAACATTTCATTTGGAATTTAGTTCAGACAATTTAATTTCAAAATTTCATATACATAGCAGGTGCATTGGTAAATTCAGAACTCAATTTTCACATATACCAGGAACCAGACAACTGACACAGAAGGTCATCAATTCTAATTACATCTCGGCTCTATCCTTGGCTACTCAAGCCATTCCTAAGATACTTAGTCCATTCCATTTTCCTTTGTCAAGCCATTCCAGAACAATGCTTGTATCTCTTAGGCTTACAACCATTTTAGCACATTGCCCGGTATTCATGGTTTAGTATCTGTAGGTTTCTGTCAGCCTATGGACATTTTAGTCTCACAGAGCTTACGGCTTCTCATAAACTGAATATTCAATTCAAAGACTTGAAGTCATACCCATTTAATAGGTCTCACTGCCCACTGTACATTTGTATCACAACTCCTCTCAATGATACATAGAACTGGAGCACCCCATGGCAATAATCCTCATTCGGAGTCATTTATATATAATCTTTCGATAATGATCCAGCTCCAGGCATAGTCTCATGTTTGACTTTCTCTATCAAGTATTCAATCCACATTTTTCCAAAAATCAACTAGCCACTCCCATATCACGACTATCGATCTTAATCATAAGACCGAAACCTGTGGCTATCGGGGTTCTAGCTATTATTCGATTCCATCGAGGCATTAATCCTCAGTCATACACTCTCAAGGAATATTCTTTATTCAAGATCTTTCCCTATGCTGATACAGCAACTAATAGCCTCAAAATACCTCATATCATAAAGGTACTGTCCTCAAACATACCTCAAATAACATAGTATCAATCAATACTATCGAGGTTTCTACTTTCAATCATTCTTTCTAAGGGAATATCATAAGATCAAAATCATTCTCTAACAACAAGTATCCTCAAAATACCTCATGCATACTGGTATTATGCTCTACTGCCTCAACACATGCAGATCAATCAAATACCTAAGGAATCTATTGCTATCAAATCAGATTCCTAGGTAACTATTCGATTGGCAGCAACCCTAAGGATGCCTACTAGATCTTAGGTTCATCAACCTAATTCTGAAACCTCGATCATACCCAATCATCATAATTTATAGTCGATAACGTTCAGGCACTAGCCTCAAATAACCTCGAATCACTGATTATCATATTCATAATCGATTCCTAGAATCCTACCCAAAATACAAACTAGGATTATGATTCATAGTTTCTAGTCTAAAACTCGAAACATTCAGATAATATCAATCCTAATCACGAGGTTCAGATCTGAATTCTTACTCAGTCTAATAACCTCTTAGTGTCCCTAAGGATCACCGTAAGTAACTCTTTTAAGTACTAAGACCTCAAGTCAAAACGATCTCACATTCCTATAGCACTTCCCAGGGGGTCCCCATCCCGAGAATTTCTCTCGTCAAGCTCGCTTAACTTTAAAGCGCCTATCAGATCGGGGGTACAGACACTGATACAAATCCCTATTAAAGGTCCTAGAGTCAACAGTATAACCCACGTTCCGTGCGGTCTTAACCAAACGTGGAGTTTTAACTCACCGGAGCTTAGGGTATATGTCCTTCTGCTCCATTCGCATCAAATTACTTCAGTACCCTTAACCATGTACCTTTTACCAGTACTGTCCAAACCATGCTCTGATACCAAAATGTTACACCCCTACCGGCCTCACCCTTTCGGGTGGCGGGTTAGAAGGATTCCTTTACTTAGTTACCTTTCCTTCATTATTCGCTCCATTTAACTTATATCAGAGTGAGCGCAATAGAGCATTTAACAGGTTTGGACTATCTACTGTACTGATAAAAGTAAAATAGAAAGAAAAAAATAAAAGTCCCTGAAGGGTTAAGGGTACAGTTATCCAGAATAAGTATCGTAACAAAACATACTGTCATCTCAAATCTATGTACAAACATGATAGGGCATTCCCTATTCTTCAATCTGTACCAACAAGCACTTATCATTCCGAGAAGGATTCATTACATCGAGTCTGTCTCCCTGTGACTACGGAAGAGTTTGGGGTCCGAGAGTGGCCCCCAGAGTAACCGTCAATACTCAAAGAACAAATGTGTAGAGAGTATGTATGTAACCATGTCAGATATAAAAACATCACTGATATGCCAAACATACCACATATACAAACAAATCATACCTCAGTATAACATACATCACAGTCCATAGAACCTGTACAGCTACCTCACCAAGGCAAGCCTCGGTCTCACATGACTCTCAACCCGTAAAGCCGCCCTCGCTAGGCCGCCACGGAATAAAACTCAACCCGCACAAACGCCAATTAAGGCCGGCCGGCCTCGGACTGAACGTCCTCAGTGCTAGGAATCATACAACACTCTATGCATATTTGGCACAACATATACAAGAAAAAAACACATGGCAAACACAAACATACAACAAAACACATAAAGATATCTGAGTAAAACGTTTACTACCTAGTGTGGTGAGTACTGTCCTACTCTTTTATTGAGCCCGCTGACTTTTCAAGGGTTTCTTTGACCTAAATATCATTAAAATACACTTATTCAGTATTTACAAACATGCCATCACATTTTTCTTGTCAAAACCGAGCCCAACACAACTTTTCCGTAAATCCGGTGTTTTTGGCCCAACTTGTAATATTTTTAATAAATTCCAAAAAAAAAATATTTTTTGCATGCTTCCATCGCCATTTTAACCGTTGAAATGTCTATTTTCCATGAAAAATATTCTCAAACCCCGAAAGTGCTTTTATTTTGGCTTGTTTCTCACTTTTCAAACCTGGTTAAAATTTCGCCTGTTGCACACAGATCTAACTTTGCCAATTTGTATCTCTCTATTGGTACATCAAAAATATATGGATGTCTACTTTTCACCTGTAAAATTTCAACTCAAACTAACGTCTTTACTATTTTGAAAACATTTTTGAAGCTTGGCTGCCCGTAATCCGAGATATCGCGGCAAGCTTCTTCTTTGAGTTTTTGGGGTTTTTGAGTTAGGAAACTTAAACCATAGCTTAACCCCACACAAAATCATGTTTTAAACATTTTGGGACCATCAAAAACTCCAAAATCAAACCCTAAAACCAAGCCCCAACCAGTAGCACGAAAATCCAAAGTTTAAGCTTTAAAGGTTCAAGTTGTCGGTGTTTACCTGAATCGAAAGTTGGGTTGATGATCCTAGGTGCTTGGAGCTTGAGCTTGGTTATGGAGGTTGGCTGAATACTCTCTCTTTTCTCTGCAAATTTCGTGCTCCCCTTGGTCAAGGAGAGAGAGCATGTATATTTAATAGTAGCAAAAGCAACCAACTAGTTCCAAAGTAATTGGGTAATTCTTCCATTCTAAGTTAGGAATTGATTGGCTTAGTTTCATCTTTATCGCATGTGCAAATTTGAGGAGCTTCTAGGAGGTATATGTGGCGTGTTTTCTGCCCAATTAATCAGATTCCATCTTTTAATTGAATAGGAATTAATCAATTTGACTCAAAATGCTATCTTGACTTACCGATGGGGCCCACACTTTACTTAATTGACTAGTTGAATTTGTTTTTCTTCTACAAATCAAATTTTATCAATTGGAAAGGACCATATGCGCATAAGAGGGTCCCAAAAACTGATCCCCACTAATTAATTCCATTGTCCCACTTTGTCGGTCAAATTCGGGGTCTACCGATCCTATCGGGTCCCGTCGGGTGCAAAAATGCGTCTTTTGTACTTTTCTCTGTCTTTCCTAGATATTCTCCTATGTCTCGCATATTCTTGTGGCACCTTTACTCTTTCCAAGGTGGCCCCACATTTGCCTCATTCCGTCCAAAATTATCCCCTAACCGGTCCCTATCGGTCCCCTTTTCTATCGGTTTATCGCCTACGGGTCCCGCGTCTTGTGTTTGTACCAGAATATGGGTAAAATCATCTGTTTTTCTCTCCCCTCACATATTGGACGAAATTCAATGCCCAAAGGACAAGGAATTAACCATTTTGCCCTTGCTTCATCATACCGACTTTATGCCTCACCGGTGTCTTGCCCTGGGCCCGCACCTTTTCAACCCTGGGCCCACCAAGGACTCTTTTTCCTCAAACATGCAGAGGATCTTTATCTATCTAGAAAATGTCATACTTCTTGAACCGGGCTTAGTAGTCTTCCTAATTTAGACTTATTCTCAATTTTCAGGGTCCGAAATTCAGGATGTTACACTTTAAAGTTTTCAAAAAATTCTGCATATTAATACTACCTTATGAATTGTCTCTTTTATAAAGTGATATCCTCCCATATCCCTTCATGATGATCATTTCTTATGCCGAGTTCATTATCCCCTTCATCTTCTTCGTTCATGTCTGGTAGATGATGAGCACAAATTATGCCATGTTTTCCCTGTGTTAAATGACATAATTTAATAGTGAATGTGATCTTAATTGTGTTAAACCAAGGCAAAAAGGAATTAATTCATTATACAGGGAACATGAGGATGTATTTCATACAAATCCTCGACATGTGCTAGGAAAAGAAAAAGTTACGAGGAATTATGAGAAGATCGTGTGGCAAAGCTAATACTATGCTATAGCATCCGGACAGCTTATTGAAATGCAATACAAGGCATCTACGAAGCTATATAAAAGTAAAGGATGAGATGCTATGCGGCATATGTTCTAATCTTTTGTTAAGATTGTTTTAGGAAATATTATGAAGGTCGAGAAAATACAGGAAGATTGCTAACATAATGGAATAGAAGATGCGGAGGATCGAAACTAAAAGATTTGAAGAATCCCTCAGGATCAGCAGAATCAATCTACTATGATCGAAAGATATGATGGATCTCAACAGATTAGGAAGGCCTAGCTCGTTGGAACTTATGCCGCAAGAAAGTCTGATTATATAAGGAAATAGCAAGCCAACCCTAACAAGGTTGATTCATTGAGAGTCTAAACTAATTCACATTCAGTTAGACTCAAAAAAGAGAGAGAGCATTCATGAGGCACGAGAACTCCTCGAGAACCCAGCATCCTTCCTTGTAATAAGATAGAGAGAAGAAGACGTGGAGTGGTGACGTAACAGGGCTTCTTCAATACCGTCGGAACTTCGTTGAGCTTTTTGTTTTGTTTTATTTCAATCTTTTGATCATGAGTCATTTTGTTGTTATCTGTTTTAAGTTTCCCTCGTCAGTCATGAACTGAATTTCCTATGGCTAAACGAGGATGATTCTTTAAGTTTTGAATGAACCCAGTTGCTAGTTCTTAATTCAATAAATTCAATTTGCTTTTCAGTGAATTAATTAACTTGTTGATTAGCGGAAGCTAAGGGGTAGATTTGTGGCCTCACCATCGGAAAGGAGTCGGGGTTAGACCTCTGAGAAATAGTGATTGCTAGGTAGGCTGGTGCAAGTCTTGACCTATTATTGAAGGCTTCAGGAATGGGTCTACCGCTCATAACCACTACACCCTGTTTTGTAATGTTGATCTAACTAGAAAATTGCCATAGGTAGATGGAAGGACTAAAGTTAGCATTAGATATATCAGACGCGGAAGCTTCGATAGACTATAGTGGTGGGTTAACTGAATAGCATTTTAGTTAGTAGCTATGCTGTAGCATTGTAGAAGTTGTGCAGTATAGATGCTATAGCAATAGGTAAAGCAACTGGGGGATTGAGATGCTTAAGGATGATTCCAAGTTCAGCCTAATTTCCTACTGATATCTTTTTACGACTACGATACTCTATTTACTTTTGTTTGTTTTTTAGCGTAACCACAAAAGCCTCTCAAACCAATCATATTTATTTTCTGTTTCGCACAACTATCATTGCATTTGAGCGTCACTTCCTGGTATCTCAGTCTCTGTGGGACGATATTCTACTTACACTTTATTACTTGTTCGACTAGTTCACTTGTCATTAAGGAAATCGACCAAGAGTAGACTCCTTGAAAAAGAAGTACTCTCAGGAAGACCATAATTTGAATGAATTTCCTCATCAATATCAATGACCCTTTTTCCTTGGAGAGCCACAGACCATATTTTATTTCCCTGATTGGTGATATAGAACACTTATTTTGCCTGGTCTGCCATAATAAAAGGTTCATCTCCAAAACTTCTACCATTGATATCGACTAATGTAAATCCTAGCCGATCGATTCGAACACCATTATTGACATTAACCCACTTGCATTTGAAAATGGGAAATCTAATTTTAATATAGTCCACTGATAATTGAATATTCCATACGCTTCTTTTTATCTCTTGATTAATAATTTAGGACTCTTTATTTAATAAATAATGACTTTTATACTTATTTGGGCTTTGGGCCTTTGATTATATTTTACCCATTTTTAATAATAAAATTCCAGTTTTACATTGCTTCACTATTTTTACCAGAACTCTTGAACCGACATCGATTTCACTCATTTTTATTTCATATTTCAGATGATTCAAAGAGATACAATTGTTATGAAGACATGAAGGGCAAATTCAAACAAGAGTGCAGTCAATTTTGGAGCGGAAGTCAAATGTATATTTCTGGATTTATTTGGGCTTGAATTTTGTAATTAAAGCCCACTTTTATTTTATTTCCATTTTGGGTTGAACCATTGGAGACCATTTCCATTTTAGGTTAACTTTAAGTCAGATGGTGGCTACAACACTATGTCATTCACATTTTTTTATGATTTTTTAGATTGAAATAGGAGTTTTGAAATTCTCTTAACTGTTCTTCATCTGTTCTTCGTGTTCATGATGAACTTCTTCATTTCTCGTTTGATTTTCGTCCCGCATAGCCATGATGGGCTAAGCTTACGTGATTGGCCCACGGATTGAGGATTCCACTATCCGAGGACTCGTTCTTAATGGTAACAAATTCGTTTATGTTTTGTAATTTCGGATTCATTTTGCATTCGGACTGGGTGTTAGATTTAATGCCCAAATTGAGATATCCCAAGGATCGAGTTCGAACTAGGTTTAAGTGCTTGCTGTGCAATCGCACAGTGACACACCACTGTTCAGATAAACACTAGGCGATCATCTAGTTGAGGGATTTTCTGGACGAATGCAGAGATTTCAGTTTGTCCAAAATCAATCGCGAGTTCATTTCAAAATCTGTTTTCACTCGAGGAAAGGAAGTGGTGGAATTCGAAATCGGTTGATCTTCTGTTTATTTGTTTAATATGTGTTTATTTTGTTCTGTTTCCACTTATTTCATTTTTATTCTGTTCGAACCAAAACCCCCCATTTTTACTATTTCATTTTGTTGTTGCTACCAATCAAACCTACTGCAAGTTCGTTGAGGAAATGACCCAAGTTCCCTATTTTTGTAAATCATTTTCGGACTTGGTTATTTTACGAGACACGTCAAATATCTTTCAAAATATGGCATGACTACCAATTTAAGCCTCTTGTCTTTTGAACTGGAGAAGTGCATAGATGCAGCTTCTAACATAACACCACTGTTCTGGACGGTGCTCTTATCACCTATGGGCTTTGTGTAAAATGTATAACCATTGATCACACACGAATTCCAACTTATGACATCAACCTCAGCACCACATGCTAACCATTTGATTGTATCAGAAACACATTACTTTCCCTCGTTCTTTTGTTTGAACGATTTTGTAAAAGTTCTGTTATGCTCCCTAATTAACATTGGTTCAGTCATTCGATGATTTTCTTTCCTTATGGCTTCTTTATGTGCTTCTATGCTGGCTTGAACTTCATCAACATTATTCAAGATGTATAAGTGGACTTGTGACTATTCATTAGGATCCACACTCTTTACTGAAGCCCCTCGCCTACCGCCTTCGGCATGCTTACATTTAGGAAGCCTAATATGTCTTACTTTGGCCAAATAATTTTGACAAAATTCCATGGATTCTTCAGAAACATATTTTTGAACAATTGATACTTCTGGCCGGTATGTGATGAGCATGATTTATGCCATATTTTTTCCTATTTTTTATGAGCGAATTGTATGGTGATAATGATCTTAACTACATTTAATCTGAGCAAAAAGGCATTAATTCATTGTACAGGGAACTTAAGGATAAATTTCATTTGCATCCTGAAACATGTGCTAAGAAAGAGAAAGTTTTGAGGTTTTATGAGAAAGCTGCATAACATAGCCGATGTCGTGCTATAGCAAAAGGACAACTTTATCGAAGTGCAATACAATGCATCCCTGAAGCTAAGCATAATAAGTGACGCAGTGCTATGTGGCATATATCCTAATCTTTTGTCAAGATTGTTTCAGGAAATATAGTACAGGTCAAAGATAATGGTTAGATTGCTGACATATTGAAATAGAAGATGCGGAGGATTGAAACTAAAAGATTTGAAGAATCCCACAGGATCAGCATAATCAATCTACTGAGATTTGGAAGAAAGATACGATCGGACCTCGACAGATTAGGAAAGGCCCATATTGTTGAACGTACGCTGCAAGTAAACTAGACTATATAAGGAAACAACAGCCAACCCTAAAAAGGGTTGGAAGTCGTCGAGAGTCAAGGACCAATCTTATACGGCAGACTCGAAAGAAGAGTGATAGAATTACGAAGCATGAGGACTCTAAGAGAACACAACATCCTTCCTTTTAGTGAGACTGAGTGAAGAAGACGTCGAGTTGTGATGTGACAGGGCTTCTTCCGCGCCGTCCAAACTTCCATCAAGCTTTCTGTTTCTTTTTCTTTATTCTAATTCTAGTCAATGTTTTGTCATGGGCTATTCTAGTACTCTATTTCGTGATTCCTCGTCGGTCATGAACTAACTTCCTTTGGCTGAACGAGGATGATTTTCTAAGTATAGAATGAACCCAGTTGATAGTTCTTAATTTAATATTTTGCTTATCAGGGATTTAATTTCTTGTTGATTAGCGAGAGCTAAAGACTAGATCAGTGGCCTCGGCTTACTGAGAGGGAGTCGAGGTTAGACATCTGAGAAACAGTGATTGCTAGGCAGGCTGGTGCAAGGCTTGACCTATTATTGTAGACTTCAGGAATGAGTCTACTGCTCATAACCATAACACCTTGATTTGTATTGACAATTCAACTAGAAAAATTACCATAGACATATGGGAGAAGTACAGAATAGGATTGTATGTATCGGACGTGAGAGCTTCGGTAGATTAACATGGTAGGTTAATTGAATGACATTGTTAAGGGTGTTCATGTTGTAGCATTTGTGAGAGCTGTATAGTTTGAATGCTATAGCAATGCGTCTAGGCAGTTTGATGTGCTTAGAAAGGATTCCGAGAGTTCAGTCTATCTTATTACTAATATCTTCTTACGACGACGATCATTTAGTTATTTCCTTGTTTATTAGTATAGCTATCAAAACTCTCAAACCAATAAAATTTATTTTCTTTTTAAACACAACTAATTTTGCAATTCGGTATCCCAATCTCTGCTTGACTGGTTCACTTACCATCATGGAAATCGATCCAACAAGTTTTTGGCATAGTTGCCAGGGACTGTAGATACCTTTAGTGATGACACCCTTTTTGCTCAATAGTTGTGATTTATCCAATAAAGCTTACTCTTTCCCTCTTCTTGATTTTTGGGTACATTCTGTAGTGCATGCGCAACTCACCTTCAGTCAACCTAGAGCCTTATGATCCTGAAATCGAACACACTTACAAGTAAAGGCACAGGAAGTAGAAGGGAAGAAGTCAACCTTTTGACTCCGCAAGCATGGCAAATATGCAGGTCAATCTTGATCAGGATCGAACGCAGCCACAAGTAATAAATAGGGATAATCAGGTCACCCCATCTCCAAACCTAGATGTGAACAAAGCTATCATGGAATTCAGGATTCCAGATTTAAACAAGTTGAATTCGGCTATCACACCACTGACCTTTAATGCAGGTTACTTTGAAATTAAAGGTGTCATGATTTAGATGGTGAATGTAGCCAGACAATTTGGAGGACTCCCATCTAAAGACCCTTAAGGCTTTCATGGAGGTGTGTGACTCATTCATCATTCTAGGAGTCAAGCCCGATGCCATTCAGATTAAATTATTTCCATTCTCTCTTAGGGGCAAGGCTCGGACGTGGCTCAACAACTTACCAGCCAATTCAATCTCCTCCTGGACTAATCTAGGGAGTAAATTCCTATTCAAATTCTTCCCACCTACTTGGAACGCACAACTAAGAAAGGCTATAACTAGCTTATAGTAGAAGCCTAGGGAACTGACACATGACATATGGGACCGATTCAAGAACCTACTTAGCCGATGCCTGCAACATGGATTGCTATCATGGACTCAAATGGAAACCTTTTACTGTGGACTTAATGACCAAATATGTTCATTTGTAAATGCCTGTGCAAATGGTTCATTTGTAGATGCCTATGCGAATAGTTCCAGGTAGATGATGGCATCAATATCAATCTGCTTTCATTCTAGAAAGCGGTAGAGCAAGAAGGCACACTTTCGAGAGATGGTTTGGGTGTTCAGTGTGGGCATCAACGATAGCGAAGGAAGTGAAACCAAACACGGGCTTGACGACGTAAACAAAATGATTTCAAATTGTATGAGCCCTAGTTTGTGATTTGCCATTTGGTGTTGGGCACGCAGAGTCCGGCAGCCACTTTGGTTAAGACTTCAAAATTTTCCCCTTGTTGGATAAAATCATTGTATTCATCGTCTGTGGGGTCCAAGCTGTATACCTTGCAAATCACACTGGCGTTGTAGAGCACGTTCTTCCCTCGGATAGTGATAAAGTAAGGTGAACCTCGCGGGTAATTTGCAGCGAATTCAAAGACAAGAGGTGTGACTACCTCGGGCGGGGTGGAGGCAAAATCTTCCCTATCCTTGCTGACGGATGATCCCTGTCACACATTCAGGATAGGCACCTTACTCAAACGACTCAGCATCAAACCCTCGTTCAGGGGCTAGGGTTTTATCAACCTTGAGAGTATGGAAACGAGTCTCGGCCTCTCGGGTGGCGAATGGCATAGCCTCCGGGGCATCAGCAGGTGCTTTTTGTCCAGAGCCCTTAGTTCGTGCCATTGAGAAATTGGGAACCATGTAGTCCTTGAAGGGAGGGAATGAGACATGGATTTTCAGAGATTATGCTGGGTAAAACTAGAGTGGGTGTCTGTTCTGAGAGCGTCTGTCGGACCTTATACTGGTGATATTTGAGTAATCGCAGGCATAGAATTTGGGTTTAGTGGGTGTAAACCGTTCGAAAATCTCAGGTTAATGCTTGCTGTAGATGTTTATTGTGGTCGAAGGTGGTTTCCATATTTGAAATGTATGCGAGACTTCATTGGTCCTAACCTGTATTGCCCATCACCCATTCTATTTTTATATGCACTCTGCCGGAGTAGATTGTTGTAGCATCGCTACATACTTTGCTTAAATGCTGCTGAGAGCTTTGATTCTGACGAAGTCTGACTTTCTCTTAGGTGGTAAAATTAATCTCCGAAAAACTAATTAAACTATGAAATTGGGCTGCCTCCCAATAGAGCTTGTTTTAGAGTATTCACTCGACTTTGCCATAGCAGTTTAGTGCTGAGGTAGTGCAAGAAGGCTGCCTGCTTCTTTACTGCCTTTGCTGTCATCTTCAGAGGTTAAGTATTTCTCAGCTGGGTCTTTGAATCTCACTGTCTTGAGGATTAAGAAGGTGACCTGATCATCATTAATGCGCATAATAAGTTTTCCTTTTTCCACATCGATCAGTGTCCGCCCAGTTGCCATGAAAGGTCTTCCTAGGAGGATTGGAACTTTGCGATCTGCTTCGAAGTCAAGAATAATGAGATCCATTGGAAAGATGAATTTATCCACTTTTACTAGGACGTCTTCGATTTTTCCTTCGGTAAGACGATGGAGCGATCGGCTAGCTGCAACGTAACTGTTGTGGGTCTGGCTTCCCCAACGGCCAACTTCTTGAAAATAGACATAGGAAAGAGATTAATGATGGCACCTAGGTCACACGGAGCTTTCCCTGAATATTGAGGTCCGATTGCACAAGGGATTGTGAAGCTACCAGGGTCTTTTAATTTCGGTCGTAGCCGATTTGTTAGCATGGCACTGCAGTCTTAGGTCAATGCTATCGTCTCAAATTCTTCTAGCTATCTCTTTTTGGACAAAATTTCCCTCATAAATTTCACATAGCAAGGCATCTGTTCTAGTGCTTCCACCAGAGGGATATTAATGTGCAACAACTGTAGCTAGGCATCAATATAGAGTGCTACGGTCCTAAATCATCTCTCTGCTGCCATGCTTGCTGGGTAAACCCTGGTGGGTTTGATGTTTTGTTTGGGTATTGTGGGCCTGATGATTGTCCCACTGCTTGTTGACCTTGAGAACTCCATGAAAAATTTGGATGTTGCCTCCATCCGGGATTGTATGTATTAGAATATAGGTTGTTAGTGTTACTATCCTTATTGAAGTTGTTGATGAAATTGACAGATTCGGGTTTGGCAGAGCACTGAGAGTAGGCGTGCTCTCCGCCACAGTATACACAAGCTACTTGAGATGGCTGCAGTGATGTGTTGCTTGATGGAAGGGTCAGTCCTTTCATTATATTGGTTAGAGATGATACTTGAGTTGTGAGAGCAGTCATAACATCCAATTCATGTATTCCAGCAACAGTTTGGGAGGATGTAGCTCTGTCTGCTTGCCATTGATGACTGTTCATAGCCATGCGCTCCAATAAACTATGGACCTCTTCATAAGACTTCATTATGATGGATCCTCCAGATGAGACATCTATAATTGATCATGTTTGTCCATCGAGACCTTTGTAGAATGTTTCTAACTGGACCCATTCACACAGTCCGTGTTGTGGGCACCGTCATAGGAGGTCTTTAAATTTATCCCAAGCTTCATCTGTGATTCACCAGTCTTTTGTTGGAAGTTGGTGATGTCCCTGATGAGCACAGTTTATGCCATGTTTTCCCTGTGATTAATGACTGAATTGTATGGTAAATATAAGCTTAACTGCAAACAATCCAATCAAAAAGGCATATATTCATGATATAGGGAACTGAAGGATAAAAACCATTTACATCCTAAATATGTGCTAAGAAAGAGGCAATTTACATGGTTTTTAAGAGAGAACGCATAGCAAAGCTGATACTATGCTATAGCATTCTGACAGCAACTCGAAGTGCAATAAAAGGCATCACGAAAGCTATAGCAAGGTAAAGGACGCAATGCTATGCGGCATATTTTCTAACATTTTTATCTAGATGATTTCAGGAATAAAGAAGGTCGAGAGCGAGAGGTAGATTGCTAACGTAATAAAATAGAAGATGCGGAGGATCAAAACTAAAAGATTTGAAGAATCCCATAGGATCAGCAGAATCAATCTACCAAGGACAGAAGATTCGATGGACCTCGACAGATTTGGAAAGCCCAGCTCGCTGGAACTTGCGCCACAAGAAAGGCTGATTATAAAAGGAAACATCAAGACAAGAAGAGTGAGAGACTTCACAAGGCACGAGATTTCCAGGACAACCCAAAGATCCTTCCATGAAGTACGACGTAGAGAAGAAGACGTGGAGTGGTGACGTGATATGGCCTCTTCCACGCCGTCGAAACTTCGTCAAGCTTTATGTTTCTTTGTTATTTTTAGTATTTAGATCACGGGTCATTCTGTTAATATCTGTTTTGTGTTTTCGTCGTCAGTCATGAACTGATTTTCCTATGGCTGAACGAGGATGAATTCTTAAGTGTTAAATGTACCCATTTGCAAGTTCTTAATTTAATAGATTCGGTTTGCTTATCAGTGAATTAATTACTAGTCGATTAACGGAAGTTGAGGGCTAGATTTGTGGCCTCGGCTTACTAGCAAGGAGTCAAGTTTAGACCTCTGAGAAACAATGTTTGCTAGGCAGCTGGTGCAAGGATTGACCTATTATTGTAGGCTTCAGGAATGGGTCTACCTCTCTTAACCATGACACCCTGTGTGTAAGGAAAATCTAACTAGAAAGTTGCCATACGAATATGGAAGGAGTATAGTTAGTATCATATGTATTGGATGCGAAAGCTTCGATTGATTATAGTGGTGGGTTAACCGAATAGCATTGTAGATAGTAGCTATGCTGTAGCATTGCGGACGCTGTGCAGCATAGATGCTATAGCAATGTGTAGAGCAACTGGGGGATTGATGCATTTAAGGGTGATTCTGAGTTCATCCTAACTTCTACTGATATCTTCTTCAATCTACAATGCTTTGTTTACTTCGTTATTAGCATAATTACAAAAACCTATCAAACCAATTATATTTACTTTCTGTTTGCACAACTATAATAGCAATCGAGCGTCACTTCTTGGTATCCCAGTCTCTATGGGACGATACTCTACTTACACTTTATTACATGTTCGACTGGTTCACTTGCCATCAAGGAAATCGACCAACAGTCCCCTCTGAGTTGAGCGTTCTTAGTAGGTGGGAAAATTTGAGCAAGAACTTACTCCCCGATCATTCCAGGAGGTGATTAAATTGGCTGGTAGGTTGTTGAGCCACGTCCGAGCCTTGTCCTTAAGCGAGAATGAGAATAATCTGGACGGCATCGGGTTTGACTCCTGGAATGTCGAATGAATCACACACCTCCATGAAGGCCTTAAGATGTAAGTAAGGATCTTTAGATGGGAGTCCTCCAGATTGGCTGGCCACATTTGGCATTTGAATCATGACGCCCTGATTTCAAAGTATTCTGCATTAAAGGTTGGTGGTGTGATAGCCGAATTCAACTTGTTTAGATTTGGAATCCCAAATTCCATGATGGCCTTGTTGACATATGGATTTGGAGGTGGAGGGATCTGATTGTCCCTGTTTATTACTATCGGCTCTCGTCAATCCTGCTCATGATTAACAAGCATATCCGCCATGCTTGCTGAGTCAAAAGGTTGACTTCTTTGCTTCTGCTTCCTGCCCCTTTGCTTGTAAGTGTGTTCGATTTCTGGACCGTAAGGCTTTAGGTTGACTGAAGGCAAGTTGCGTATGCACTACAGAATGTACTTGAAAAAAACAAGAATAGGGAAAGAGTGAGCTTTATTGGATGAATCACAACTATTAAGCAAAAAAGGTGTCGTCACTAAAGGTATCTACAGTCCCCGACAACGGCCCCAAAAACTTGTTGGTCGATTTCCTTGATGGCAAATAACCAGTCAAACAAGTAATAAAGTGTAAGTAGAGTATCGCCCCACAGAGACTGAGATACTGAGAAATAACACTCAACTGCTGTAATAGTTGTGTGAACAAAAAGTAAAGTTTGATTAATTTGAGTGGGGGTTTTGTGGTTACGCTAGATAACAAGAAAGTAAACAGAGTATCATAGTCATAAGAAGATATCAGTAGAAAATTAGGCTGAGCTTGGAATCATTCTTAAGTATATCAATCCCCTAGTTGTGTTACACATTGCTATAGCATTATACTACATAGCTTCCGCAATGCTACAGCATAGACACCAATTACAACGCTATTCAGCTAACCCACCACTAGAGTCTATCGTAGCTTCCGCGGTCTATACATGTAATCATAACTTTACTACTCCTATATGCCTATGGAAAATTTCTAGTTAGATCAACATTACAAAGCAAGGTGTTATGCTTATGAGCGGTAGACCCATTCCTGAAGCCTACAATAATAGGTCAAGTCTTGCACCAGCCTGCCTAGCAATCATTGTTTCTCATAGGTCTAACTCCAACTCCTTTCCAGTAAGCTGAGGCCATTAATCTAGCCCTTAGCTTTTGTTAATCGACAAGAATTTAATTCACTAATAAGCGAACTGAATTTATAGAATTAAGAACTAGCAACTGGGTTCATTCCAAACTTAAGAAATCATCCTTGCTCAGTCATAGGAAATTTAGTTCATGACTGATGAGGGAAACACAAAAAAGATAACAACAAAATGACCCATGATCAAAAGATTAAAATGAAGAAAATAGAAAGCTTGATGAAGTTCCGACGGCATGGAAGAAGCCCTGTCACATCACCACTCTACGTCTTTTTCTCTTCGTCTTACTGCAAGGAAGGATGCTGGGTTCTCCTAAAGTTCTTGTGCCTTGTGAATTCTCTCTCTTCTTTTGAGTCTGGCCGTATGAATAGGTTTTGACTCTCAATGACTCGACCCCCTTAGGGTTAGCTTGTCGTTTCCTTATATAATCATGCTTTCTTGTGGTGTAAGTTCCTGCGAGCTGAGCCTTTCCTAATCTGTCGAGATCCAGTCGTATCTCTCTTTTCAATCTTAGTAGATTGATTCTGCTGATCTTGCGGGATTCTTCAAATCTTTTAGTTTCGATTCTCTACATCTTCTATTCCGTTACGTTAGTAATCTACTTGTCGTTCTCGACCTTCACTATATTTCCGGAAAGAGTAAATACCCTTTTGGGTCCTTGAAAAAAAAACACAGACCCCATTTTGGTCCTTCAAACAAAGAAAACCCCTTTTTAGTCCTTGAAAAAGATGAATAAGGGTTGATTAGTGAACATTTTGGTCCCTCAAAAATTTCCAAAACCCCTTTTTAGTCCATAAAAATATCTCATTTTAGTCCTTGGGGACGAAAATGGGGTCCGTGTTTTTTTTAGGGACCCAAAAGGGTATTTACTCTTCCTGAAATAATCTTGACAAAAGATCAGGACATATGCCGCATAGCATTGCATCCTTTACTTTGCTATAGCTTTAGACATGCCTTGTATTGCACTTCAATAAGTTGTCCTAATGCTATAGCATAGTATCAACTTTGCTATACGTTCTTCTCATAAAACCTCGTGACTTGTTCTTTTCTGAGCACATGCTTAGGATGTAAATGATTTTTATCCTTCAGTTCTCTATATCATGAATTAATGTCTTTTTGCTTAGATTGATTGTAGTTAAGCTTGTATTTACCATACAATTTAGTCATAAAATATAGGGAAAACATGGCATAATTAGAACTTATCAACTATACACTAACATCACGAGGGATTGCCACAGTAGAGTCATCACGGCAAGATCGTACCACCAGACAATCTCAGGTGCCAATCCAACACCAACTGCAACCACAAAACCCCAGCAAGCAATATCAAGGGTGTCTAGATCTAGCACAACAACTTCACATTCACTTTACTCCAGCAACAACTTTGGAACAGATGCCCAACTATGTAAAGTTCCTGAAGGACACTTTGTCCAAAAAGAGAAGGCTGGTAGGACTTGAGACCATACCTTTGACTCGGTTTTTGCGTACTTTGTTCTTACCAAGAATACCGCCCAAGCTACCGGATGAAAGCCAGCTGGAAATCTCATGCTTCATAGATAGTCACACCCCAGTAAAGGCACTATGCGATCCGGAATTCAAGATAAATTTAATGGCGAAATCAGTGTTCCATAAACTAACATCGGGTGACGAGCACGCTACTACAACAAAACTACAGCTGATGGATAGGACCATCATCTATCCGGGAGGTGAAATTCACGACGTCCCGGTGAAAATAGGAAAAATTGTGTTTCCGGTAGACATTATCATGCATGATCGGACAATGGGCATGAAACTCCAATCATTCTAGGAAGGCCATTTTTAGCTATCGGACAAGCACCGATGGACGTACATAAAGGAGAGCTCGCACTAAAAATGAATGATGAGAAAGTCAAATTCAACCTGTTTAAAGCAATGCAATACATCGACGACACGGAAACTTGTTCCACGATCGATACCATGGATGAAGTAATACAGAAAGCCTTCCAAGAGTCATACACCCAGGTGATCGAGAGAGATAGAACTAGGCCTAGGTAACGAAGTTACCACCCAGGTAGCTATCTTGGATTGTAGGGACACTAGCAACCTCAATACAACAAGGAAAACAATGTTTGAATCATTAGAGGTTTGTTAGTTCTCTATGTGTTTTGATGATGTCTAACAATTGTAATGGTCAAAGGGTTAAATTGCAAAGCTTTAAGGTCGACAAATTACTTTTGAGTTCCTTGAAAAATGATTTAGAGAATTAGCAACTCAAGTTAGTAAATTCAACCCAAGTTACAAGACTTAGAAAATTCATTTCTTCCAAAGAGAGTAACTCAAGTTATCAACCTTAACTCAAGTTATGAGTTTGAGAAAATCAGTTTTTGAAAGTGTGATAACTCAAGTTACCACTTAGTAACTCAAGTTACATACTCGTACTTCAATGTTTAAAAAGCTTGTCGTGATATCGGTTCTGATCATTTGTTATAACTCGAGTTGGGTGAGGAATAACTCGAGTTATGAGCATATCGAAAGTTTTAACTAATGTAACATGCGATATAACTTGAGTTACTCAACATAACTCAAGTTACAATATCACGAATGCTCTCTGTTTGATAAATCAATTAAGATAACTCAAGTTACATTTAATAACTCAAGTTAAGCTTTATAACTCAAGTTACTTTATCTGAAATACTTCTCTGTAAAAGAAACAACTCGAGTTACTATATCTAACTTGAGTTACTTAAAATGAATTTTTGTCTCGTCTAAATTGATTTAAATATAACTCAAGTTAAGAGCTATAACTCGAGTTGACATTCTTTGATAAAATTCTCACGAACATGCTTGTAACTCGAGTTATCGGTGTTCAACTCAAGTTACCTATATCAGTTCTTGAAATCATCGTTCTCGTAATCTAAAATCTTATGATTATGCTTTGGGTACTTGATATTATTGTTTCTTATCATTTCTAACCAAGTTTACTCACTTTGATAGTAAGTTTCGACATGGTTAACGTTTTAAACTTCAAATTTTCATAAAGCGAGATTATGTCGGGAAGCATTAAATGCACAGCAGAGGCGTTCACCATTTTGGCAAGAAACCTTCTGAGCAGACGAAAAGCATTTCGGCTATTTCCTAGACAACATTCCGACTGAGTCTCAACGGACAATTTGAATAAGGAATGTCAACGAAGAATAATGAACGAATGTCGGAAGCATACGAAGAGACAAGGCCACATAATCTCAACGGATATATTCATTACTCACAACGGCTCATTAATCTCCTCTCAACGGTCATTAAATGCAAGCATATATAAAAGCGAGAAGCATTCAAATCTCTACCTACCGAAAACTCTGCGCATTCAATTAGCGATTAAGTTCATTTACTGTTTCTACTCTAAGAGTCAATATCTTCGGATATATCAATCTTCGGTGATTATTATTCTACTCTTTTAGAGAGTTCTTTATTGATTATCTTTCTTGTAAGAATCTCAAAGTATTGGGACTTTGAGATTGAGATATTTGATTACAACTTGTAAGGGGGAGTAAGTTCTAGAGAGAGAATTACTCTGTGAGTTACAGAGTGTGTAATCATTTGAGTTAGTGAAATCCTGGAGAGTCTAGGGAATGGACGTAGGTCAAGGATTTAGGCCAAACCAGTATAAATCGCTTGTGTTCATTCTTCTTGTACCTTTACTTCAGACAAGTACTTGAGTAATCACTTTCAGCGTGACAAGAGAAGTTCAAATAGGGAAATTTAATTTTCCGCGACAGTACATGTTTTATTAATTTTCTTAAGACCGATTAATTAAAAAATATTCGGTCCTAAAGATATGGATTTTATTAATTTAATTTTTAAGACCGGAGGTTTAGAAGACTCCGGTCCTAACTTTTTAATATTCATTTAATTTTAAGACCGGAGTTTTATAAAACATTCGGTCCTAAAAGTCAAATACTTTTTAAACCAGTTACTTATAAAGTATTCGGTCGTAAAGGTCCTCAAATGAAAAAAAAAAAGAGGATTGGCTTTGACGAGCGCAACAACAACTGAATGAATAAAATAAAGGAAAACTGGAGAATAAGCTTCTTTAATTACTGGAGAATATGAACAAAAAAAAGACACAAGCTTAGTTCTTAATGTTTCATACATTACGGAGAATATGCATGCACACAAGGAAAAAAACAAAAGAAAAACAAGCTGAAAATTATCAAAATCAAGAATCTGACTAAACATCCTAAAAGTTATTATCATCCAATGCCTTGGCGATATCGGTGTGAACAACATTAACTTCCCGCCGGAGATTAGCAAGTTCTTGTCTTTGTCGCATCAGCCACAAGAGTGCGAACCTCTTCTTGGTCTAGAAGATGGAGGAACTCAGCGAGAGGGTCGTTGAGACCAAGAAGTTGGGGGATATTGGTAGAAGAATGGAGGGGGGTTTCAACAATCTCTTCATCATCTGAAATAACAATGGGTTCACAACCTGAGACTCTTCGATCACGATAGAACGCACTCTCTCGGAGGAGGTGCACCGTATAACGATCCGAGGAAGGCACGAGCTTCAAGAGTAAGAGTACCCCTATGAGGAGTTATTTTGTATCTAACCATGGTTTGAGGCTTTGAACAATTGGGGCAGAGAGCTAGGTAGTGAGAAGTTAGGAGGTAGTGAGGAGTTAATAAGGACAGGGCAGAGAGGTAGTGTGAGAAGTTAATAAGGATGGAGAGGTAGTGCGAGGAGTTAATACGCAATTCATGATGATAATGAATTGGGATTCAATTGAATTTAGTCTACTTTAAGAGCATATTTTATAAATATACGGTCCTAAAAGTCTATTATTTTTTTTTCAATTCAAATACTTTTAAGATCTACCTTTTATAATATATCTGGTCCTAAAAGTCTATTATTTATTTTTTCAATCAATTCAATCACATTTAAGACCAACCTTTTATCTTGTATTCGGTCCTAAAATTCATTATTTGTTTCAATTTTTTTAAGTAGGCATTTTTTCTTAAAAAATCTTACTTTTAAGAACATATCTTTTGCAATATTCGGTATTAAAAGTTCATTCTTTTCAAATTACTCAGATATAGCAGAGTCGTATCCTCACACTCTGTTCAAATTAATGATTTAGAGTCTCTTCGGCTTCCAAATAAACTTCCCAACTAGGCATCTCCTCGTATTCTGAGGAACTATGTGTCTCCTCGTTAAAGTTGCTGCTGTTTCATATTGTTCAGGATGGGTTCTCTATTTAAACCCATTGTTACTTTACTTTCTTCATATTTTTCTCCATCACTTCTACAACTTCCATCGTAATGGCTGCTCTACCACCACTAGGTCCTCCTAATCCTCATCCTCCTCTTCCTCATCTGTACCCTCCTCTGTTACCTCCGAACCCGTCATTCTACTAGATGATGCAGCACCTTCTGGTCCGCATTGATCATATAGACCGACGCTTGGGCCAACTATTTCAGGTCTATCACATCGTCAACAACAAGCTGAACGTGGTACTCGACGCCAATGACGTTGAGTACCATCCTTCTGATGACGACCTCTCCGACCCCTCCCTCCCCTCCGACAACGATGGGGAGGTTTAGATATTTTTATGTTTTTTTTCCTGTACTTGTGCTGTCCTATAATGAAAATAATTTTAAGTTTCAATATTCGATCACCTTGTCCTTTTCATTGTCTTCATTTTTTTCCGAAAAAAGGAAATAAACAAAACATTGTCCTCGTATGTGATCAACATTAAAAATTCACAGAATACAATGTTAAGACCATACAAAAAAATGGTTTACCTTATTCGAACTAATACAGTGACAATTCTTCTCAAGGTTAGACCTTTGTTGTTGTCGGTTTTACCTCGCCTAGATTTGAGCATTTTCAGTGTCCTTTTCATTATCTTCATTTTTTCCGACAAAAAGAAAAAAGACAGAGAAAAGGGAGACCGATAATTATCCTCAACATCTAGAGAGGTAAAAACGACAACAAGGAGGGACTTAGCTTGAGCAGAACCGAGGTTGTCTTGAATCCTAATGCATTCTCTGAAAAGCAAGTCACCTTTTATATTTAAACCAAGACTTTTAAGACTAGACATTAAAAAAATAGACGGTCCTAAAGGTCTTGCCATATTAAATGAAGACTTTTAGGACTAGACGTTTAACTAATATGCGGTCTTAAACATCTTGCCATATTTTTAAAATAAACGAAGTCTTTTAAGACCAGATATTTAAAAAATATATGGTCCTAAACGTCTGACCATATTTTAAACGAAGACTTTTGGGACCGAACATTTAAAAAAACAACGGTCCTAAAAGACGGGCCATATTTTTTAAATTAAACGAAGACTTTTAGGACTGGACATTTAAAAAACTTCGATCCCAAAAGACTGGCTCTATTTTTTTAAATTAAACCAAGACTTTTAAAACCGGATGTTTAACAAATATACGGTCCTAAAAGTTTGGCCATATTTTTTAAATTAGATGAAGACTTCTAGGACCGTATATTTAAAAAATATGCGGTCCTAAAAGTCTCGCAGAATTAAACGAAGACTTTATGAGAGCTATGCGTCTTGGCAACTGGGGGATTGATATGCTTAGAAAGGATTCCGAGTTCAATCTATCTTATTACTGATATCTTCTTACGACTACGATCATTTAGTTATTTCCCTGTTTATTAGTAAAGCTATCAAAACTCTCAAACTAATCAAATTTATTTAGTTACAACTAATTTTGCAATTCAATGTCATCATTTAGTATCCCAATCTCTACGTGAAATGATACTATACTTACTCTTTATTACTTGTTCGACTAGTTCACTTGCCATAAAGGAAATCGACCCAACAGTATGCGTTCTTCACATACCCTTTTAGGAATTTCGTAGATCTTTCAATTGGGTACATCCATCGTAAATGGATAGGGCCGCACAACTTTATCTCCCTCATTAGATGAACAATTAGATGAACCATGATACCAAAAAATGTAGGAAGAAAAAGCTTCTCAAGCTGGCACAAGATAAGATTTCCTCCATTTTTCAATTAATCCAACTTTTCAATCTCAAAAACTTTACTACAAACTGCATTGAGGAAGAAACAAAGTTTAGTCAAAATGTGTCAAAGATCGTATTCGGTGATGCCTCGAATAGCTACTGGGAATAGCTGTTGCATTAAGACATGACAATGATGATACTTTTAGCCACTTAATTTCAAGTCCTTCATCGATACAAGCCTCTTAAAATTTGAAGAATACCCTGAGGGACCTTTTTTGTCATGTAAACACTCAGAAAAACTTCGTTTCTCATCCTTAGACAAAGTATGAGAAGCTGGGGGACAATAAGTTCTCTTACCATATACCCTTGGATGTAAGTCTTCGCGTATTCCTATTGCTTGCAAATCCAATCTTGCCTTCACACCATCCTTTAAACTACCTTGTAAGTTGAGAAGCGTGCCAACAATACTATCATATACATTTTTCTCCACTGCATGACATCAATACAGTGTCTCACATCAAGATTGCACCATTATTGAAGATCAAAGAATACATATCTCTTTTTCCATATATTTGTTTCTTTTCTACTCTTTACAGTCTTACCGAAGATGACAATGATATTTTTCACCTTTTCATAAACTTGCTCCCCAGTCAATGCCAACAAAGCATCTTCATACTCTTGGCCACCAAAAAAGGCTTTCTTTAATCGACGATAGGGGTGCCCCGTCTAAGAAACCTCCTATGTCCAAGATAAACCATCTTTCTTCTATGTTGAAGTTGATGGTAGCATGTGCCTTCTTCACAAACCGGACATGCTTTATGGCCTTTTACACTATAACCTGACAAGTTCCCATATGCTGGGAAGTCGTTTATGGTACAAAATATCGTGGCTCGCATTTTAACACTTCCTTCTTGAAAGAGTTAAAAACATCGACACCTTCTTCCTACAACTCTTTCAAGTCTTCGATCAAGGGCTCAAGGTAAACATCAATGTCATTTCCGGGTTGTTTTGGTCTGAAATCAACATAGACAACATGATGTACTTTTGTTTCATGCATAACATAGGAGAAAAGTTGTAAATAATCAGGAGTACAGGCCATGAACTATGTATGCTACTAAGGCTACCATAAGGATTCATGTCATCCGTGCTAAGGGCAAGCCTAAGGTTCCTAGGTTCTTCGCCGAAGTTCGGAAATAATTGATCAATTTTCTTCCATTGAGAAGAATCGGCCGGATGTCAAAGCTTTCCATTAGAAATTCTCTCATCTGCATGCCACCTCAAATTTTTGCATCATTTTCATTAGCAAACAATCACTTGAACCTTGGTATGATTGAAAGATACCACAACAATTTTGCAGGCCCCTTATTTGATTTGTGCCTTGGGGTTTCACATACCGGACACGTCTGCTTCTCTTTAAACTCTTTTCTATACAATATGCAATCATTTGGGCATGCATGGATCTTTTTATACTTCATCCCCAGTGGACAAAGTATTTTCTTAGCATCATAGTATCGATGCGACAACACATTATCATCCAGAAGCATGTCTTTAAAAGCCTCAAGCATTTCTGAAAAGCTCTTGTCGCTCCATCCATGTCGTGTGTTCAAGCTTACCAATTTCAAAACAGCGTTCAACAATTGGTATTTTTTACACCCAGGGTATAGAGGCGTCTCTGGATCACTGCACATATTACGATATGAATGTGATTGCTCAAAAGCCTCTTCTCCTACATCACAAATAATGTCCTCTATGCGATCATCCATATCCGTATCATTATCATCAAGGGCTACTTCCCCATGTTAAGATGCACTTGGCATTTTTTTACCATGCTATACCCATACTGTATAAGTCTTGCAAAATCCTTCACAAATTAAACGTGTGTGTATAACTTCAGGACTTAGTCGCCTCTCATTCAAACATTCTACACAAGGGCAATAAAACTTCCCACTTTCATTATGAGCATTTTGTTTTGCAAATTCTATAAATTCCCTTACCCAATTCTGATATTCAACACTCGTCCGTAAAGCATTTATCCAACTGTGATCCATAGTAGAATTCCTATAGACGAAAGATTTTACATACATAATCTGAAAAATTGAAACTTGAATATAAAATAAGCCAACTCCAAAGCATATTCTCAATGTCGGTTATATCTTTTCTTGTTTTTTTACGAAGAAACTTGCCCATTAAATGCATAATGTGTAAGTGGAGCTATATACCCAAGAGGGGGTGAATTGGGTATTTTAAAACTTTTTCGAGAAAATGCTCTTTTTTGAAGCTATAAAAACAGGTAAAACAGAAGTGAAGGAGGAAGAAGCTAGACACAAGGATTTATACTGGTTCGGTCCAACTCTTTGACCTACGTCCAGTCCCCAGAAACACTCTAGGATTTTCCACTATCACTCAATTACAATTACACACTCTGTACTCAGGATGATCCTCTCCCTAGGACTCACTCCCCCTTACAAGCTGTAATTGTAAACAATCAGATACACACTACGTACTCAAGAGTTATCCTCTCCCCTAGGACTAACTCCCCCTTACAAGTTGTACTGATTACAATCGGATACCAACTCGTAGCGAAGGATGCTCCTCAACCTAGGACACACTCCCCTTACAAGTTGTACTCGATTATCCCAATCTCCAAGTCACGACTTGAGATTGTTACAATGAATGATATACACAGAAATAAACTCTCTCTAAGAGTAGATATGATAAGCACGAAGCTCAATGTATCACAAGATACTACGAGATAAAGCGAAGAAATAAATATGAGACTTGAATGATTTTTGTCTTCAGCGGTGTGTCTGTTGGAAAGGCTTGAATGCAAATCTATTTATATTCGAGAGATCATTAGATGACCGTTGCTTTCCAAATAGATCTGTTGGAGAAGTTCTCCCGGTGTTAGGAGGTGGCTTAGGCACTTTCTCTCTCCAATATTCTCTTCAACCACCGGCCAAGTAATCTGTGTTGACCTTCTACGAATTAATCCGTTGGAGATGCGGTTGCTTGTTGTAGAAAACATTCTTTAACGTTCGGGAAGGCGTGCTCGGATGAATTAGGCGAAAGTAGGTAGATTTGCGAGAGGTGCATTAAATGCCGAACACTTTTTGCTTTATGGCTTTGACCTTCAATAATCTTCATCTGATCTTAATGAAATTCACTCAACAAACTTGTTAAACATAGTTAGGAATATGATTGAATGAATTATGGAAGCAATAAGATCGAACAACAATGATTTGCAAATTTGTATAATTCAAAAATCAGTTTTTACCGTTGTGTACTGGAGTAAGTTCATGCTTACTCGAGTTTGGCACTGTATACAAGTGTCCATACTGCAGTATCCAATGGGATACTGGAGTATGCACCTTTCAGAGGCAAACCAACGTGTCTTGTGTTTGAAAGACAAAACCTATACCGGAGTATGCGCTCCTTTACTTGAGTAAGCAACTTTGTTTGAAAAATCCTTTTGCTCTCTGGAAGTCCAATACTCGAGTTTGGCTACCCATACTGCAGTATTGACTTAATTTAAAAATCCTGGTTGCTCTCTGGATGTCCAATACTCCGATAAGCAAACCTATACTTTGCGATATGCAACTATCGAATGTTTTTAAACTGACTTTGCAAACTTCAAAACATGTTTTACATTTGTTGTTAATCATCAAAACATATTGAGAACTAACATTCTCCCCTTTTTGATGATGACAACACTTGTAAACAATCAATTGCTTTCAAAATCGAATTTGATCATTTGAAGAATGAGAAAGCAAGTTTGGTCAAAAACATTTGCAAACTTTGAGATTTTAATAAACACAATTCATTTCATCAAAGTTAAGCAAATAAAAATCTCATGGCAACTTCATATTATCAGTTAATATCAGTCATGATAGCCAGATACCAAAATAATAATATAACTCATTGATAAACTCATAAACATTGAAAATTAATCCATAGAGTTCAGATGAGTATATATCAGAGTTCAGCAGATACCAAAATGCAATAAATTGCATAACTTAAACATTCATCGAGATATGAATCAAGTAGAAACAAAATGTTAAGTAAACTGCGAGTATCATTAAGAAAATATGCAATATAAGCAATAGAGTTTCAAAAGCAAATATATTTGTAAAGTGATCAAACTAAAAACATTGATTGATCCTTCTCATTCTTCTCCCCCTTTGTCATCAGCAAACAAGGGTGGATCAATTGGGATATTTGAAAGTGTAAGAATAAGATCCTATTGCTGAGATAGAGGGTTAATCTGAGTGGTAGGAAAGGATGGCTCAGGTTTTAAAACATTGATTGATCCTTCTCATTCTTCTCCCCTTTTGTCATCAGCAAACAAGGGTGGATCAATTGGGATATTTGAAAGTGTAAGAATAAGATCCTATTCGAGATGGAGGGTTAATCGAGTGGTAGGAAAGGATGGCTCGGGTTTAATGGAGGAAGCTTGATCGAGATGATGGCTGGTTCGGAAAATTTGAGATAAGCATATCGAGCTTGGTCAGTGAAGTAGATACACGGAACCGGTACCGAAAGCGGTTATGGACTGATTTTGCAGTATTTGTTCATTTTATCACTTAGGCTCATCATGGTGACCATAAGAGTTGAAGTGAAGAGAATCAATCAGGTTTTCAAAAATATTTCAATTGCAACAAGCTTGTAATAAAGAAGAGAGAAATTCGCAACTCTAGGGTTTACTGGAGTAAGGACGCGAGTATGGAAGAACACGACTATTCAGTATATATAGACAGACCCTTATACTCGAGTTTAGCTCTTGCTTACTCGAGTATATCATACTTTCACTTACATACTTGAGTAAAGGTGGAAGTATGCTAACCTGGACTTCAAAAATGTAGTGTGAATTTTTGAACCCAGATGACCATACTCGAGTATGTCACTTACATCTTTAGGAGTATGCCTATTGCAAGATTTCGGTTTGGCCTGTCGGCCCTATACTCGAGTATGCAACTTCTGAACCATCAAAATACCCTGCAAAAACATGACTAAACACTCCGATGCCCAAGTTAGTAAAGATTAATCATCAAAAGCATAACTAACATTAAGTGGAGGCAATTCACAACTCATTGGGATTTATGATTCCCAAATTTTCTTCTTACAAAACTGAATTGCTTCTAAATGAGCATATTACATTCAAGCATGGGGTGTATCACAAATAATCTTATCCAATTAATTCATGACATTGAACATACGAGATAAGCAAATAAGTGATACCAAGAAAATCATTTTTTCAATGACAATTTGTAAATACATTCATGTAGGAAAGTATGTCATTGATATGAGTTTTTCATAAACTATGCAAATAGTTTTCAAAATCTCAAATATTCTTTTAAATCATGATAATGTTCTATGAAATTGAGATGTTGATGATATGAAAGCTCATCTTTGAGAATATGCTCAGAAAATCAATGCACTTGCTAATATAATGAAAGTCAATTTCCAACTTTTTGAAATATCATTTGAGTGCAATCAAAACATGCATATTTTCAAAACATTGGCATGCATTTTCCAAACACGAAATGAATTGTAATTCAAAACCGAAATCTTAAACTTAGAAAATTATACACAAATTCACTTGTGATCCATTAACAATCGAAAAACATTTTGAAGGTCATAAATGATTGATTGCTTAATGGAGTGCATTATTGGACAAGTATTCAATACCCAAATATGAATTCTACATAAGCACAATATAGGGTAAAATTAGATATCACCATAATTCCTCTTGTCCTTGTTGAAGCTTGCAGGGATGAATTGATGCAGATATCTTCTCGCTTTGACATTCATCATCAAGCATTGCTTCTTCGACTTCCTCAAGAGTCAAAATGCTCTTTTGGGAAGCTTTCCTTGATCCTACAATCTTTGCGTATACGACCTTTTTCTCTTTTGGTATCCAATCTTGTTTGGATCCAATCATTGTTAGCTTGTAGGAACAAAATTCATATGCTCCAAGAATGTAATCGATTATGATAATTGAGCATAATGAATTAACCATAGCTTTATGCATAAAAGATACATTTTCTTTTCAAAATGTCATGTATGCATAATGAATTAAGCTTTTTGAACAATGCAAAACTAATGAATGAATTTTAAAAAATAATTTCAAAATGATTTGCAGTTTTCATTCCTAAAATCCAATGTATAAAACCTCAATAAATATTCTAGATAATAGAGTAGGAGGTTTTACCAACATGTACCCTTGCCTTAGGTACTTGGAGGATTGGCTTTGCACACCCATTGTCTCTTAGGTGTCTGCAAAGCTCTCACAAAAGGTACGAGCTTCAAGTATCTACTCTTTGATACTTGAGTGGTTCTCCTTTTCGGTGCATAAGGGATTCTTTGATTCTTAACCCCTTTATGTCCATTTCTCTTAGAATCAACCTGCACAAACAAACCAACGAGATGGACATTTTGGTACCCATTTATCCTTGGGTCCTTCGGGTTAGTTTGAGCCTTAGGGAAAACATAAGTTCCCTTTGGTACCCAATGGTAATTACCTACGGGCTTGCTCTTTCTTTCCTTTTTATGAAAACATGAAGAAGTAGCATGGCCTTTACGATTGCAATAGTTACAATGAGCAAAAGGGTTAGAGGAATGGACAGATTTTCGAAAATAGTTCATATAAGATTTTTGTCCATGTTTCTTCTTCCCTTTCTTCTTATCAAAATCGGGTTTATAACCAATCCCCGATTTTTCATTTGTAAACCTTTTTGTTTTAAAATCACTTTGAGCATTTCACTACCTCTAGTGAATTTCTCAAGATTTTTTGTAAGATATAAATTTCTTTTCTCTAAAACACGGCAATTGTCACAAATCTTTTAAAATCTTTTCGCAATCATTTTCGAGAACGTTTTAAAATCTTTTTAGAAATGTTTTCGAAATGAAACGACGAGAAGAAGAAACATTCTGAACTTGTTCTTCCAACAATTTAATTTTCTTCTTGGATGCAATGAACTCTTTTGGTAATTTTCTATATTCAGAATATAGTTCATTGAATTGAAAAATAATTCATCATAGGAAGGTTCAAAACATTTACCTCATTGTTATTTTCGGTTGTTCTTCACAACTAGAAAAACATTTGCTACTCCTTCCTCATCACTTTCTTCATCCAAAGAATCATCTCCCGTATATAAGCTTTCTTCTTGAGGTGGTTGAATCTTGCCTTCCTCTCCTTTTCTTCACTTTCGGTGAGGACATTCGAGTTTGATATGACCATGCTTTCCACACTCGTAGCAAATGATTCGATCTTGTTCGTTGCTTGAAGTTCTTCTCTGAAATCTGTCTCTAGAGCGTTGATCTTTCTTATAGAATTTCTTGAATTTTCGTACAAGCATAGCCATCTCTTCATCATCTTCATCTTCCTCATTGGGTTTCTCTTTCACAGCATTCAAAACAATACCAAACTTCCTATCATCTTTGATATTATCTAAGCCCTTCTTGAATTTGAGCTTGCCTTCATATTCGAGATAAGCTTCCAAATAGAGCAGACTACTAATTGCATTGATTCTCCACGGGCTTCCTCGATTCTTTGTGACTTTGGCTTCCCATTCTTTAGTAAGGATATTCAGAATTTTCCTTACTTGAACTGATTGATCATACTCCTTTCCCAAGGCAGCAAGTTGATTAATCAGATGGGTAAACGTCAACTGAAATTCGCCAATAGATTCATCAGGCTTCATGCGCATAAGATCATATTCGGTCATAAGGGTATTGACCCGATTTTGCTTGACTCTAGCTGTTCCCTCATGAGCTATCTCCAGAGCATCCCACATATGATTTACAGAAGGTAGAGTGCAAATACGAAAGTATTCTTGTTGACTTAGAGCACTTTGAAGCGATGGGACGACCTTCTTGTTGAGTGTGATATTTCTTTTGTCATTCTCATCATATTCTTCTTCTAGCTTAGGAACTCTAACTCCATCTTCAACGCTTGATGGCTCATAATTTCCTCTTTCAAATACTCTCCACAGCCCATACTCAGTAGCATTCACAAAGACTTTGAATTTTCCTTTCCAGAAGGAGTAATGCTCTCTATTGAAACCGGGTGGTCTGTTGAAAGAAGCTCCATCAGGTAAGATACCTTCCATACTGATCCTTCTCGAGATGTTAAGCTCTTTTGAGAAGACCTTGCTCTGATACCAAATGTAAGTGGAGCTATATACCCAAGAGGGGGGTGAATTGGGTATTTTAAAACTTTTCAGAAAATACTTTGTTTTGAAGCTATAAAAACAGAGGTAAACAGAGTGAAGGAAGAAGAAGCTGGACACAAGGATTTATACTGGTTCGGTCCAACTCTTTGACCTACGTCCAGTCCCCAGAAACACTCTGAGATTTTCCACTATCACTCAATTACAATTATACACTCGTACTCGGGATGATCCTCTCCCTAGGACTCACTCCCCTTACAAGTCAGTAATTGTAAACAATCGGATACACACTCGTACTCAAGAGTTATCCTCTCCTAGGACTAACTCCCCCTTACAAATTGTACTGACGATTACAATCGAGATACCCACTCATGTAGCGAAGGATGCTCCTCAACCTAGGACACACTCCCCCTTACAAGTTGTACTCGATTATCCCAATCTCCAAGTCACCGACTTGAGATTGTTACAATGAATGATATACACGAAATAAACTCTCTCTAAGAGTATATATGATAAGCACGCTGAAGCTCAATGTATCACAAGATACTACACGAGATAAAACTGAAGAAATAAATATGAGACTTGAATGATTTTCGTCTTCGGGTGTGTACTGTTGGAAAGGCTTGAATGCAACTCTATTTATACTCGAGATCATTAGATGACCGTTGCTTTCCAAATAGATCCATTGGAGAAGTTCTCCCGGTGTTAGGAGGTGGCTTAGGCACTTTCTCTCTCCAATATTCTCTTCAACCAGTGGCCAAGTAATGTCAGTGTTGACCTTCTACGAATTAATCCGTTGGAGATGCAGTTGCTTGTTGTAGAAAACATTCTTTAACGTTCAGAAGGCGTGCTCAGATGAATTAGCTGAAAGTAGGTAGATTTGCGAGGTGCATTAAATGCCTTTGAACACTTTTTGTTTTATGGCTTTGACCTTCAATAATCTTCATCGATCTTAATGAAATTCACTCAACAAACTTGTTAAACATAGTTAGGAATATGATTGAATGAATTATGGAAGCAATAAGATCGAACAACAATGATTTGCAAATTCGTATAATTCAAAAATCAGTTTTTACCGTTGTGTACTGGAGTAAGTTCATGCTTACTCGAGTTTGGCACTTGTATACAAGTGTCCATACTTTGCAAGGTATCCAATGGGATACGGAGTATGCACCTTTTAGGCAAACCAACGTGTCTTGTGTTTGAAAGACAAAACCTATACCGGAGTATGCGCTCCTTTACTTGAGTAAGCAACTTTGTTTGAAAAATCCTTTTGCTCTCTGGAAGTCCAATACTCGAGTTTGGCTACCCATACTGCAGTATTGACTTAATTTAAAAATCCTGGTTGCTTTCTGGAAGTCCAATACTTGAGTATGGCTAGTTATACTGCAGTATTGACTTAACTTGAAAAACTTGGTTGCTCTCTGGATGTCCAATACTCCAGTAAGCAAACCTATACTGCAGTATGCAACTATCAGAATGTTTTTAAACTGACTTTGCAAACTTCAAAACATGTTTTACATTTGTTGTTAATCATCAAAACACATTGAGAACTAACATAATGAAGAATAACTTGTGGTCATAAATGTATCACAGTGAATCCAAGAAGCAAAATAAATGCATGACGAGGAAAATAAATGCATCGCATGAAGATCTTGTGGACTCACCTGTAGCATATAAATTCAAATGCTTTTGCTGAGGATTTCTTCTCCGTGAATGTTGTTGTTGTAGATAGCGAGATTAACATAAAAACACTTGTTGGTCAGTTGGGTAGGTCTAAGGTGCAAATATAATCTTCAAAATACAATATTCATTAACAACAGAGGAAGCCACAAGAACATTTCATTGATTTCGTTCAACCCATGAAAAACTCAAAATGATAAGTAGGAAAATCAAAAATTTATATAATCGAAACACCTCTTACAACTTGGTCTATAGATGTTTAGCTAAGGAACCAGAAAGTGATTGTCGAGAGAGCAATGCGAAGCAAAGAACGAAGCAACACACAAACACTGGAGACAAAACTCGAGTTATCACTTTCGACGCTATAAGAGAAGTTCGAGAGAAGGAAATTTAATTTTCCGTGTGACAAAGACATTTTTTAGCGTTTTGGATTTTATTAAGACTGGTTAAATATTAAGTATCCAAATCCTAAAGATAAATATTTTATTCATTTAATTTGTAAGACCCGGAGGTTTAGAAGAACTCAGTCCTAACTTTTTACTATTCATTTAATTTTAAGACCGAAGTTTTATAAAACATCTAGTTCTAAAAGTCAAATACTTTTTAGACCAGTTATTTATAAAGTAATCCGGTCCTAAAGGTCCTCATTTATTAACCAAAACAAAAAAGAGAGGATTGGCTTTGGCGAGTGCAGCAGCAATTGAAAGAAAATAAATGAAAACTGGAGAATAAGCTTCTTTAATTACTAGAAAATATGAACAAAAAAAGGACACAAGCATAGTTCTTAATGCTTCATACATTACTAGAGAATATGCACGTACACAAGGAAAAAAATGAAAATTATCAACAACAACAATCTGACTAAACATCCTAAAGCTTATTATCCTCCAATGCCTTGGCGATATCAGCGTGAGCAGCATTAACTTCCCACCAGAAATTAGTAAGTTCTTGTCTTGTTGGCATTAGCCACAATGCATCGTTAGAAGAAAGAGGAGAGGGGTCAGTAGTAGGCACGCTGGGGTCGGAGGTTGGAGAGGGGGAGCAAGAACTATTAGACATTATTAGTTTTGATTATGTCTAATATAGATGCCATTAGTAAGAGCAAAAAGCTTGTATAATATATTTATCTCCTACATTGACTAAATACTATATTTAATGTAGATTTGTTCAAGTTGAATTATAGATATTAATCAAGAAGGAGAGAATGTCAAGGAAGCAAGAAGTTATCAAAATATTTTGAAAATAATCAAGAAGAAGAGGAGATATTGAAGAAGGTATAATCTGTTAAGAATGATGAGTCCAAGTTGAATGACAAAGAATGATCAAGAGAAGAGAAGAAAGAAAGAGTTTGATTATGATGAATGATCAAGATAGGAGATTGAAGAAGGAAGAACTTGCTGAATGGAATGAAGATATCATTATTCAAGTTCTAGAAGTCTCCACGATCAAATGGAAGTTTGAATTGTTCAATTTGGAGTTAAAACAAGCAAATATAAGGTTCAGGACGAGCAAACTCGAGTTAAGGACTCAAAACTCAAGTCAGCCATCATAAACTCGAGTCAATAAGTGTCTTCAGCATCTCTGGCATCTCTGGACTAGGAAAACTCGAGTTTACGGTGTTGATCAGGCAACTCGTTTCACCTCTTTTCATGTTCAGCTTCGGCGACGTCTGGTAATTTGATGATATCTCCCAAACCAAAGATCCGATTGAGGTGAAATCAGTGGCATATGAAACTAGACTCCCAATGTGTCATTGTGATATAAAATTCAAGCCCAAATGAGTTCATATCAAGGACCTATGAATTGTATAAGTTGAAACAAAAATTCACGCCACACAAGAAACCAAGCTTCAATGTTTTGAGTATATCTCACAAACTAAAAATACGATGGAGCTACAATCAGTTGCATATGAAATTAGGCTCAAAGGGATTTCTATCAAGACTTGAACGGGCCAAAATGGGGAGTTCAGACTAGGTAGATATGGCCTTCGAAAGTTGATAGTCAGTTCAGGACGTTGTAAAAATGCTGGTCAAAGACAGCCTTCATTCATCAGATCATAACGGACATAATTCAATGTGTCTGGAGCTGATTCTTCTTGCATTGGATTCTTACCTTGAGCTTGGACATGTAAACTTAAGTTTGAGATTGGTCAAGAGTTTTCAAAGTTTTCCATATTTTGGGAAAACTCGAGTTTGACATTGCAAACTCCGGTTTTGACTTGGCATAGTTTTCTCATAGTTTTTCATATTCAAATGAAACTTGAGTTTTGTTTTGGAAAATCGAGTTTTGCCCAAGCAGAGCTTTGCTATTTTTAACTCTAGTTTGTTTAGAAAACTCTAGTTTTGACTTGACAGAGAGTAGCTTAATTTTAATGAACTAAGCAAAACTCCGCTTTTCATAGGAAAACTCGAGTTTTGGTCTTACGAGAGCACTCTAAATTTTTCACATTTAGACAAACTCCGGTTTTCATAGAAAACTCCAGGTTTGCATTATACGAGACTCTTCAATATTTTCAGAAGTAAGCCAAACTCCAGTTTCCATTTGAAAACTCGAGTTTTGGTCATACGAGAGCCTCCAATGTTTTGAGCCTAAGAAAACTCCGTTTGCATTTGAAAACTCCGGTTTGAGCTTTTATGAACTTAAACTCTTTTTCAATATGAATAGTGTCAAACTTGAGTTTGTCACTTAATGACTCAAATTTGCTCCTATTTCAAAATGTTCTTCAAAGCTCAATCATGACATTTCCCTAAGAAAGAACAAAACTCAAGTTTGTGTTTCTAAACCCGAGTTTGCACTTGAGTAAACAGTTACAAACTCCAATTTTCATTTGGAAACTCTAGTTTTCAGCGCCGTTGAAAATAACCTTTTCAGTTTTGCAAAATCTTCATGTATTATCTAGATACTTCTTATCGTCACTCATTACTATTATTAACTATATTTAATCAATTTGTTAGTGAGTTTCAGATGATTAAAACGAAGGATTAGAAGCAAATCTCAAAATGTCATATTTGTGTCAGAACATCAAAAGCTGTGCAAAAGTTCTAACGGCTAGTTCCAACTGATCTCTAATGGCTACTATTCATAACAGTCATATTCTCAATGTTCAGATGATCTTCATCTATAAGTAGAGGCATATTCAAAACAAAGAAAAATGGAGACAAGAGATTGCACTATCAAAATGCCAACATTCTGAATGAAAAGTTTATCTCATTCACACTCTGTTCTCAATGCCTACATAGCTTATCATAGAGAGTGAAATGGTTGTATTGTACTTCAGTGTTTATTCATTCACTTCTAAGAGAGAAGATTCATTGTAATCATTTTATCTGAGAATTACTCAAGATTGGGTAATCTTGAGTAGGAAATAGATTGTAACCTTACATTGAGTAAGGGGAGTATCTCGATGAGAGATTTCGCTTCACAAGTGGTGGGTAAACTTGTGGGACTCGTAAAGGCTTCTCTTGTGCCTAGATTAAACAAGAGGATAGTGGATTGAAAATCTCAAGTGGAGTTTGGGGACTGGACGTAGGTCAAGGATTGGACCGAACCAGGATAAATCTCAGTTTGCATATTCTCTTCCCTTATCTCTTATATTTCCAAAGATAATCATTTCAATATCTAACTATTGGTTTATCTATCATTACTATCATATGTACTACATTTACTGAGATGCAAAAAGATTTCCAAGGTTGATAACATTTTATTATTCACCCAATTCAACCCTCTCTTGGTTTCAGTCGTTTCTTACATAAGGTATCAAAGCAGTCTCTTGTTTAAAGGAGTTAATCATCTCAAGAGTTATCATGGTTGATTTTGAGTGTTGCTTGTTTTCGAAAGGTTTTGATTATACCATTCCACCATTTTTCAAAGATATTGATTTTTGGTTTTGGAAAGCTAGAATGATTAGTTTCATTAAAGTGTCGATTTTGATATGTGGAATGTTTTTGTAAATGCTCTTGATTCCAAACCAAGAAAGGATTGGATTGAAAAGGAAAATAAAATGTTTTCTTTGAACATTAGAGCAATGAAAATTTTATATCGTGCATTGACAGAAAATGATTTCAAGAAAATAAAATTTTGCTCCTGTGCTAAAGATATTTGGGATACACTTGATTTTATTTATGCTTCTAACAATTGTGTTAAAGTTAATAGTGTTGATAGTTCATCGAAATTATAAATTGCATATCTATGACCGATAACAACTGGAGATTGAAGAAGGAGAAATCATTGAATACTTCCATGATCCAGTCAACACAAAAGAATAAGAGAAAGAGGATTCCAGGAAGAGCTCATGGACGATTATGATCAATCATTATCCGGAGCTCAAGATGTACATGTGGTAAACAATTTCAATTCTTCTTGTGTAGTTAAGAAAAATGATTTTGAACATTTGCATAAAATTGTTTTTCAACCAATTACTGATTCTATTACTTAAGACAATAATATATAAGACTTAATCAAATTTATATAATATGCAAAATCAACTTTATCTTTTATACTTATAATTACCTATTTATCTAAATAGTATTTATAATTTAGTTTTTTAAATTATCTATCGTTATTATCTAACTTGTTAAAGATAGATTCAAATAAAAAATTTTAATGAAATAATTTTAAAAAAAATTATTAACAGTCATTTTTATTAGAGCCTAAATCAAATAGTTAATTCCACTAATTTTTATAATACATACAAATTTGATTATTCTTTAATATCACACCCTCCTCCTCCTACTTTACATCAATTAATTAATTGCCTTGTCCCTAAATATCATTTCTCAATACTTCACTTTTCTCATTTCAACACCATCCTATTTATAGATTTATGTATCATTACCAAGTAATACAAAATCATAATTTTCTCACACCAATTTTTCTTTACACAAAATAAACCATAAAAAACAATGCACGATTAAAAAAATCATGAAAACCCAATAGTTAAAAAATCATGGAATCTCCTACAAACTATAAGCATAATCCAAATTAATAAACACATTAAGTATCAATATCATTATTTAATTTATAGATTCGGCCAAAGGAGAAACTAAAAAAAAAATTTAATTAAATTCATGTAATTTATAATCTTCTACGAATATAGATCTTTGGATTATGTAAGAAAGAAAATCTATATATAGATATTTCCATATAGTTAAATAATTTATAGATATTTCCATATAGCAAATCTATATATAGATATTTCCATATAGTCACTAAATGTCATCACAAAAAAGCAAGGCCGCCAGCCTGTCTGTCGCAAAAAAAAGGCAACTGGTGCCGTTTTTAGCCGCCAATTTGCGATGGACAGGCTATCCGTTGCAAGAAAGAGGCAACTGGCAGCCTTTTTGCCCGCCGATTAGCGACGTATAGGCTGTCCGTTGCAAAAGTTAAAAAGGCGGCGGCTCCCTTTTGCCTCCGTTAACGACAGATTAGTCATCCATCACAAATTTGCGACGGATTTTTAAGTTCCGTCACAAAATTTCCTTTTTTGCCACGGAATTTAAATTCCGTCATAAATTTTCGAGAATTTGCGATGAAATATTTTCTGTTGCAATTTTGGTTTTTTCTAGCAGTGTTTCAATAAATAAAACTCTAATTATAAAAGCACTCAAAGCACCTTGTGTTTAACTTGTAGGCTTTGCAAATTGCTTAGAAGATGCAATAGCATTGGAATTTCTTGGAAAAAAGGGTAAAAAGTTATATTGGACGCTGAAAAGAAAACGACATTGTGGTCAACATTGGTACCTACAATTAATTATTCTGAACTCATTGGTGAATGACACAAAGTGGTACACGCATTGTACGAAAAAAAAAGTGGTTCACGCAACATTGTGAAACATAGACATGATGACAAAGTGATCTATCTACGTTGATTTACAACCAAACTTGAATCCTGATTCCTGATCCTCTCCTTCAATAGTTATTTCCTTATTTAAGGTCCAACAAATCTTTGTCTTCTCTACTTTGTTCAGCATCCCCAACAAAGATTCTAAGCCCAGCATCACATGACCCATGGATTGCCGTTCATTCCCATTATTTGCTAAACATTTCAATGCAATCTCAGTGTATACCTCTAAGCGCTCTGGCGTCATACTTTCCCTCAAGATTGGATCCACCATTTCATAAATCTCATTCTCATCAACACATCTTAGGAACTACTCTACAAGGTTTTGTCATTCCCTCTCCACTACTAGAAGAACAGGCGGCCTCCCACATAATGCCTCTAATAAGACAACTCCAAATGAGTACACGTCTGACTTATCTGTCAATATTTGTAATGCGTAATATTCTGGATCCAAATATCCAATGCTTCCTTTCACTAATGTGCTTATGTTGATGTCAGATCTTATAATACCTGCAGGTCCTATTTTGGATAATCCAAAATTTGAAATCTTGGCCATCCAGTTATCAACTATTAATATGTTTGTCGACTTGATGTCGTGATGAATGATTGCATGCTTTGCCCCTGTATGTAGGTAATGCATTCCTCACGCAGCACTTTAGGCAAATTTCCAACCTTTGATTCCAAGTAAGTAATTGTTGGTCGATTTCCTTAATGGCAAGTGAACCAGTCGAACAAGTAATAAAGTGTAAGTAGAGTATCGTCCCACAGAGACTGAGATACCAGGCAGTGACACTTAAATGCTATGATAGTTGTGTGAAACAGAAAGTAAATCTAATTAGTTTGAGAGGTTTTGTGGTTACGCTAAAGAACAAACAAAAGTAAATAGAGTATCATAGTCGTAAGAAGATATCAGTAGGAATTAGGCTGAACTCAGAATCATCCTTAAGCATATCAATCCCTCAGTTGCTTTACCCATTGCTATAGCATCTTTACTGCACAACTTCCGCAATGCTACAGCATAGCTACTAACTACAACGCTATTCAGCTAACTCACTACTATAGTCTATCGAAGCTTCTGTGTCTAATATATCTAATGCTAACTTTACTCCTTCCATATGCCTATGGCAATTTTCTAGTTAGATCTACATTACAAAGCAAGGTGTTATGGTTATGAGCGGTAAACCCATTCCTGAAGCCTACAATAATAGGTCAAGCCTTGCACCAGCTTGCCTAGCAAGCACTGTTTCTCATAGGTCTAACCCCTACTCCCTTCCAGTAAGCCGAGGCCACTAATCTATACCTTAGCTTCCACTAATTGACCAAGTAATTAATTCATTGATAAGAAAACTGAATATATTGAATTAAGAACTAGCAACTGGGTTCATTCAAAACTTAAGAAATCATCCTCGTTCAGCCATAGGAAATTTAGTTCATGACTTGACGAGGGAAACACAAAACAGATCAAAATAGAATGACCCATGATCAAAAGTTTAAATTGAAAGAAAACAGAAAGCTTGACGAAGTTCCGACGGCATGGAAAAAGCCTGTCACGTCACCACTCCACGTCTTCTTCTCTCCGTCTTACTGCAAGGAAGGATGCTGGGTTCTCGTGGAGTTCTCGTACCTTGTGAATTCTCTCTCTCTTCTTTCGAGTCTTGGCCAAATGTGAATTGGATTAGACTCTTAACGACTCGACCTCGTTAGGGTTGGCTTGTTGTTTCCTTATATAATCAAGCCCTCTTACAACGTAAGTTCCAACGAGCTAGGCCTTTCCTAATCTGTCAAGATCCATCGTATCTCTCTTTCCAATCTTAGTAGATTGATTTTGCTAATCCTACGGGATTCTTCAAATCTTTTAGTTTCGATCTTTCGCATCTTCTATTCCGTTACGTCAGCAATCTACCTGTCGTTCTCGACTTTTACTTTATTTCCTAAAATGATCTTGATAAAAGATTACAACATATGCTGCATAGCATTGCGTCCTTTACTTTGCTATAGAGTCAGGGATGCCTTGTATTGCAATTTGATACACTGCCTTGATACTATAGCATAGTATCAGCTTTGCTACATGTTCTTCTCATAAAACCACGTAACTTGTTCTTTTCTTAGCACATGTTTAGGATGTAAATGGTTTTTATCCTTCAATTCCCTATATTATGAATTAATGTCTTTTTGCTTAGATTGATTGTAGTTAAGCTCGTATTTATCATACAATTCAGTCATAAAATACAGGGAAAACATGGCATAAATTGTGCTCATTAGTAATCGTAAAGACGATCACGAAAGGTCCCACGAGCCATGAACTCTTATACAAGGGTCATCTTGTTGTCCTCGTTGCAATAACCAATGAGAGATACCAATGATTGTGATGAAGTTGGGAGAACATTTCAATCTCAGTTTTGAACTCTTTGACCCCTTGTTGTGAACCTTTTTTTAGGCGTTTGATTGCCACAAGAATTGAACCACGATCAATTTGACCTTTATAGACATTGCCAAACCCTCCAACACTGATAATTAAACCATCATCAAAATTATTAGTGGCTGCTCTTACCTCATTTGTTGAAAAGCTACAACACGAATCAGATTGTAATAGTGAGGATTTGTTTGTTTTTGACGTCGATACTGGTTTCGGTCCCTATTTGAATTTCTTTCTTTGATTTCAGGTTTAGCCAATCGACAATAAGTTGGCAAAACGAGGAGGGAAAGAACAATGAAGCTGGAAGTTGATCCCACAACTATGGAAATTACTCTAATTTTTTGTGGGTTTCGGCCAGATGCCCTCGTAATCAATAAGGAGGAAGGAGGTTGGTTGGGATTGGAACCTCACAGATTGTTGCTGAAGTCACATATTTTATGAATTCCAATACCATTCAATAACACATCGCTATCATTGCTTCTTGTAGTTGGGTGTGGTTGCAACTTAATTGAAAGATTTAGCTTGTTGAAGCTTCCATTGATCAGCATCGACACTGCATAGTCCGTATGGATAGGAAATAGTCTCTGATTCTGAGTCCAGAACATCACATCGGCCCTAGACTCCACCAAAGCATCATTTATAAAGATTTGAAAAACTCTATCTCCAGCTTTTTCAATTTGTTCATCAAACTCACAAAAATGCAATCTCACAATATAATAAAAGACTGAATCCACTTTAAGTTCCCAAGTGACATTAAATTTGGCTTTTCATTCATCCCTGTAGTTCTGAGCAGTCTTGTATACATCATCAGGTGGAAAATAAATTTGGTCATCTCTGTAGGTTAGGTTTAAACTTAAACCAGAAGCTGTTGGAATAAATTGTGGACTGCTCAAGTAGGCATTATCTTGGTCCCAACACTACTACAAAAAACACTTTTAACGTCTATTTTTAAGACTTTTAGACAACTGTTTTTAAGAGTCGTGAAAAAAAGTATCGTTGAAAGTTTATGACTTACAACGATTATTTTTAAAAAACAGTTGTTGAGTTTAACGACTATTATTTAAATAACAGTCGTTGTACATCCACAAAACTACAGCACACACGCATGCTAGGCGGTCCATAGAACCATCTAAAACATAATATAAGGTGCAATTTGAACAAGCTAAAGCCTGGTGGGAAAAAGAATGGATTGAAAATGGATGATAAGTAGCACCATTCAATATTCGACACATGAAATAGAGCGTTTCATGTCCAACAAAGTACAAAAATAAGAAGAAGAAAATAAAACCTCTCAAGTCTTAACTGAATGAAACAAGACAAATAAAAGAACCGTTTACGAGACAAAAGAAAGCACTAGAAAATAGAGCGAGAAAAATACTACAATGAAATTATCCACTCAGAATTTCAACAAAAGAAAGCACTAGGAAATAGAGTTCTGGTATCCTCAATATCGCCTATGGGGGGCTTCCTCCTCTTCACGGTGCTCGGGATCGTTGCTTGACATATTGTTTAGTGAGGGGAGAGAGAGAAATACAGATCTACAACTAACGGCAAACAACGGACTGGAGAATATGGAGCACGCTCATAGTTCATGACAGAGGACGAGTAGGAGTTTCTCACGCCACTATAGCGAATCTCCTTGGTGGCAAGGCTGGGGCCGTTGGGTGTGGTGAAGGAGATAGGTGGGTCTCGAGACTCTTATCTGCGTTTAGGATGACAGATTTGAGAAAGATGTTCTCCATACGATTGGGTTGTAAAGAGAAAACTATATATTTTTATGGAAGAGAGGGAACAACAAAAAATGTCGAAGGCATGAGATTAAAGTTGAAATATGTGAAAATTTTGAGTTTCAACGATCGGTTTTGAAAAACCGGTAGTTGTAACTTAAAATAAAATAAAATGGCGTGAAGGAGTCTTGACTATTTTCCTTTTTTTAACGCGTACAACGACCGTTTGTTTACACAACGGTCATGTAATCTTTAAGGCTTTTATTCTAATGACAAGTAACACTAATTTTTTGCATATTGATTAAATTTAATGCGTGATTTCAATGATATTGATATTTTTTTTTACAGATATACATATATATGTATAAGAGATATGTTGTTTAATTTATTAAATTTAGGGTTAAGGAGCAAATTTACCAATGAACTATTGGTCCAAGAGCACTCAGTACAATGAACTCTTATATGGACCTTAAATGCAAACAAACATTTAAAAATGATAAAGCAGCACAATGCCGTTAGGTCATGGAAAACGTCCGTCAGTTTTGGATTGAGGGAAATGAATTAACATGTAATAATTGTTAAAAAAAACCATGGAATACAAAGGATCTAACATGTTAAACCCTTCTTTGAAAGAATCCACTCGAATTCGAAGAAAATCAGGGTCGTCTTTGATCATAGAAGAAAAATACGATGTCCAAGACCGGCCCAATCCAGCAGCACCGATGAGAGCTTCTAGGAAAAGGTTTCCGGCGGCAATAAAGGCAACAAAATCACCCAATTCAATTCGATACGTAGGAAGGAAAATGAACCTCCAGCGACGGGGACTTCGACGGCGAATTCGGTGTAGCACAAGGCGGAGAGCAAGGCAGGGAGGCCGGAAGCAGCGTAGGATAAGACAATTGCGGGTCCCGCATGGTCATGTGCATATTGGCCGGTGATGACGAAGATGCCGGATCCGACGATGGCGCCGAAGCTGAGCCACATCAAGTCCCACCATGTGAGGCACTTTCTCATCTCATTCTTGCTCGCCTTGGGTAGCTGGAGGAGCTCATATTCGTCGGTGGAGTGGTTGGTGAGGCGATCCAAGAGGCGAGGGCATGTCTCCGACACGGCCTTCCGATAGGATTAGAGGCTGTGCATGGAGTCTCCCAATCATTCCATGTTTTCCCCGCCAAATCGAATGAACCCTAATTGCTTCCAATGCCTTCTTGCTTCTTTCAATCGTTTTTTCCCTTCCAAGTTTTGGTGTTTTGGTGACTCAAGCCCCAAATGAGAGAAGCGTGCATTGTTGTAAGGGACTGTATTGATAAGTGAGTTGTCTCTTACTAATGACTTGCTCATCGTCGAAGAGTTCAATTGAAGAGAAGGTTTTTGAGTCTCGGTCTCTGTCCACTTCTTGCCATCCATGATAGAAGAATTTTCGAGTGATAAGTATATATTTTATAAATAAATAAGTATAGATTTTGAAATATATTGGATTGAATTTATCAATATTTAATACTTATTTAATTATCATTTATATATTTTTCTATCCTTTAATTAATTATAGAATAATAGGATATTTTGACATAAAATCTATTCATATCCTATTTTATTGTACATGAGATATTATATGAAGAAAGAGATAAAAATGAATCAAATAATATAGCATCAGGAGCTAGCATCAACGTTGATAATGTAATACATTATTTATAATATATCACAATGGATGAAAAAAGGTATGGGACCCAAGCCATTTATGTTGACATCTTCAAATATATCATTCAAAATCAAAACGGAAAGATCAATTGGTTTTAGGATCTGTGGCTGGTTACTACAAACAAAATCCCAATACAGTTGATTAGCCCAACTGGAAAATACATTATTAAAGGACGCACAAGACGCATAGGAAAAAAAGGATTGAGGTCGAATAACAATGAAAGAAATTAAAAGATTCGAGCAAAATCATTGGGTTGCCGCCTCCCAAGAAGCGCTGAGTTTATAGTCTACAGCCAGACTTCTCAAAACAAACCACTAATCATAAGTATGAAACACCTCAATTACCTTGTCTTCATTCCTTTTCAAGCCACAAGATGTCACAAACAAAAGCTGATTATTCCAGTTAATTACTTGTACTTTCTCAATCATAGATAATCGTGGATTACAAGCATTCACTGAATTCAAATAAAGCACAACATGCACATCCTTGCTAATATATATAGGCACTTCCAAGAATTTAGATCATCCAATAAAATCAACTTGACTCTCCTTAGTAAGAGTCAATAATTCATTAGGAGAGTTATGAACAACAACTCTTGGTATATCCACATCAAATTGATCATCAAAATTACAAACTTTAGGCTCCACAACCGAAACCTCTTCTAGACATCCACTATTCTCATCTAAATCAATTTCAAACCCACAATCTTTTTCTACATTATCCACAGTCTCATGTAATTCCATACCATCAACTTCCTCACAATAATCATTATCAGCATAAGAAGTCGTCATCAAGCTTAAGGAATTATCTTGTACCATAGTCTCCAGAGTTGAAACAATTTGACTTGCATATACCTCAATATTTTGGACCATTGACTCAGCTCTAGTGGCAAATTCCTTTTGCACTCTAGTAAATCTCTCTGATGTCTCCACACACTCCTCAAATAATCTTTTTGAATTAGATTTTTCCTTGTACTCAATGGAGCGTTCTTTAATATGTGGATAAGAGTAAAAAAGAGGGGTATTTTCATGAGAACAATAGACATGTAGATCCCTAAGATTTTGTTGCTCAAAACTTTCACTAGGACAAAATGAATAATCAGAATGAGTTTGATTCCTAGCAAAATCATCTCTTGCACAATGACTAGTTAGACTATATGGACAATTCACATATAAATGACTCCCTCCATGATTGGCACAAGACATGCAAACATATTGAGAAGAATCAATATATGGAATACAACCATCATTTATGCTCCTTTTATGTCGCCTATATTCATTCAAAGAACTTAAAATAGCAATCATTCCATCTTGTGTAGAAGACAAAGAATTCATCTCCTTCTCAATATTAAGACCAGTTGGTTAATTGCCTTGTGTTGGTCAACTTCCTTAATGGCAAGTGTGTTAGTTCTCTACAGGTTTTGATGATAACTGCCATTTGTGAACACAAGATATGGTTTTGTCTTTGGTAAGTTGAAATTCTTTGAAATTCTTACTGTCACGACAAAACTCGAGTATTGGTCTCAATACTCGAGTATTGACCTGACAAAGAGTTGCTCAAATCAATTACACAAAGCAATACTCAAGTATTGGATACAATACTCGAGTATTGGACTTACAGAGAGCACTCCAAGTTTTTCACCCAGAGCCAAACTCGAGTATGGATATGAATACTCGAGTATGGAACACACAGAGACAATTTCAACATTGACTTAAGATCTCAATACTCAAGTATTCAATAGAATACTCAAGTATTGGTCATACAGAGAGTCATCAAGTTTTTCCATCTTATGGAAACTCGAGTATTGATTCTGCATACTCGAGTATTGGTTTTTCACAACGCTTTCATACCTAACACTCTTTTATGAAAACTCAAGTATTCATTTGAAAACTCAAGTATTGACTTGACATCAATTTATCAAAGTTTTCAAGCATCTTGAATACTCGAGTATTGATACACATACTCGAGTATTGGACCAAAAGACTACAAGTTTTATGCATATATTGAATACTCAAGTATTCATTCCAATACTCAAGTATTGACTTGGGAAAGCCTTCACAAAGTTTTTCAAAATGAATGCATACTTTCGAGTATTGCAGTTGGAAACTCGAGTATTGGGCATACGAAAGCTTTCCCTTTGTCAATGACTTGGACACTCAAGTATTGGAATCAATACTCAAGTATTGAGGTCTTGAACTCAAACTTATTTTCATATCAAAAGTTCAAAACTCGAGTACAAATTTGGATACTCAAGTATTGACCCTATTTCAATATTAAGATCCAAAGTCAAATCTCGATGATTCTTCTCTCGTAAGAAGAATACTCAAGTATCGAAATGAATACTCAAGTATTGACTTAAGTGCACAGTGACAAACTCGAGTATTGATACATATACTCGAGTATTGAACGCTAAGTTTGAAAATCAAATCTGACGATTTTGCTATACCTTCTTATTTGATCCTAATACTGCCCATGATTATTCTCTAATGTTCCTAGACATGTTTAATCACTTTATTGCTGAGTTTCGAACAGATTAGAGAATGTACATTGAAGGTTTAAAGCAAAAGCAAAAGTGATGCCGGCACATTAAATGCAAACCCAAAAGTTGCATTCTTTTGGGTAATCTATCTGCACACGCCTACAAGGGCTTAAATAATGATTTCTACATCCGATGTGCTGCTATTCCAACGGACTAATTTGCGAGAGTCAACTCGATATTCTACCCAAATGGATTAAGTGCAGTTAGAAAGAGAAAGACCTTACCTTGCCCAACTTTGGTTAATCAAGGCAACGGTAATAATGAAGATTACAATGGTCAATTAATGCTCTCTTAGTATAAATAGAGATGCATTCAAGTCTTCTTAACAACTACAACAACTGAAAATGAAATACATTCAAGTCTAGCATTTATTCTTTCATTTTTCAACTGTATTGTATCTTTTGATACTTTGTACTTCAGTGATTATTCTTTTATACTCTTAGAGAGACTTTCTACTTGAAAAACATTTATTGTAAAGAATCACAAGTCAGGGGACTTGGTGATTTGGGAGTTCATTGATTACAACTTGTAAGGGGGAGTGAGTTCTAGAGAGAGAACTACTCTTTGAGTATAGAGTGTGTAATCTTTGTGATAGTGGAAAATCCCAGAGAGTCTGTGGACTGGATGTAGGTCAAGTTGTTAAGACCGAACCAGTCTAAATCTCTGTGTCCAGCTGTTCTTCCCTTTACTCTATTCATCTCTGTTTTTGTTGTCTAAAAACAGAGCAACTTACAAAAGTTTTTAAAATACCCAATTCACCCCCTCTTGGGTATATAGCTCCACTTTCATTTGGTATCAGAGCAAGGTCTTCTCTAAAGAGCTTAACATCTCGAGAAGGATCACAATGGAAGGCATTCTACCCGATGAAGCTTCAATCAACGAGACCTCCAGGTTTCAATGGAGAACATTACTCATTCTGGAGAGTTTGTAATGGCTACAGAGTATGGCCTCTGGAGAGTTTTTGAACGAGGAGACTACACTCCAACTGTCTTGGAAAATGGTCTCAGGGTTCCAAATGAAGAAGAGGATTATGATGAAAATGACAGAAGAAATGTCACACTCAACAGCAAGGCGGTTCTCCTTCTGCAAAGTGCTCTCAGTCAACAAGAATATTTCCGCGTTTGCAACTTAACCTCGGCTAAAGCCATGTGGGATGCTCGAAATTGCTCATGAAGGAACTGTTGGAGTAAAGCAAAATAGAGTCAACACTCTAATGACTAAATATGATCTCCTTCGTATGAAGTCGGAGAATCTATTGGTGATTTCCAGCTGAGATTCACTCACTTGATCAATCAACTTGCTGCATTGGGCAAAGAGTATGAGCAACTTGTCCAAGTGAGGAAAATTTTCAACATCCTTAATAAGGAATGGGAAGCCAAAGTCACCGCCATTAAAGAAGCTCGTGGAGATTCTATGGCATCTCGTGGCGACCCTTTTGGAAGCCTTTACGAATATGAAGCCAAGCTCAAGTTCAAAAAGGGACTCGTTGAAGTCCATGGCAAAAATAAGGGAATTTTCCTTAAAGTCATCAAAGAAACTAAGGAATCGAGACGATGATGAAGATCCAGACGAAGATGAGGAGATTGGTATGATGGTCCGAGATTCAAGAAATTCTACAAGAAGGACCAAGGTTTCAAGAAGTTTCACAAGGGTAGCTCCGGCTATGAAGCAAAGAAGCCAATCATTTGCTACGAGTGTGAGAAGCCTTGGCCACATCAAATCGAATGCCCCAATCAAGAACAAAGACAAAGAAAAGAAGAGATTCAACAGATTCAAAAAAAGGCATATGTCTCTCGGTATTTGGGGAGATAGTTCATCGATGAAGATGATGAGGATGAGGAAGAAAAAGCAAATATATGCTTAGTTGCTGAAGAAGAAGAACAACATATCAACTTTGATGAGGTTTGTCTAAAAGCATCAAAATCCAACAAATGGTACATTGACAGTGGATGCTCTAGGCACATGACTGGGGACCAATCCAAATTTGCCTCAATCAAGCCCAAGGATGGTGGCAAGGTGACCTTTGGTGGAGATCAATCGGAAAGATTCTTTGGAGTTGGTGAAATTGGCAACAATGAAGGACCACTAATCAAAGATGTCTACCTAGTCAAAGGACTTTGCCACAATCTCCTCAGTGTAAGCCAAAGCACTAATAAAGGTAACTTAGTTATCTTTGATTCTGAGGAGTGCTTGATTGTGAGTAAGGATATTCTCCCTTTAGAAAACATAAAATCAAAAGCCTTATTTAGAGCCCCTAGAGATGGCAATTGTTATACACTTAATCTCTCAAGTAATGGTTCTGTTTCTGAAAAATGTTTTGTCAGTAACTTGGATGAGAGTTGGTTATGGCACAAGCGATTAGCTCATGTCAATATGATTCAACTTGATAGAATACTTAAAAAGGATCTGGTGATTGGTGTTCCTAAACTGCATTTTAAAAATGACATGCTTTGTGAAGCTTGTCAAAAAGGGAAACAAACCAAATCGTCCTTCAAATCTAAAAACGAGATTTTAACTAATAGACCTCTTCAATTGCTTCATATGGATCTAGTTGGACCAAATAGAGTGAAAAGCCTTGGAGGCAATCTTTATACTTTGGTCATAGTTGATGATTTCTCAAGATTTACATGGACTATATTTTTATCCTCTAAAGATGAAACATTTGATCAGTTTGTTGTTTTTGCCAAGAAGGTTCAAAACGAGAAAGGCTTCTCTATTTCAGGAATCGAACGATCATGGAGGAGAATTCGAAAACAATGCATTTGCTTGAGTTTTGTGACGGTATGGGGATAGACCACAACTTCTCGGCCCCAAGAACTCCTCAACAAAATGGTGTTGTGGAGAGAAAGAATCGAGTCCTCACTGAGATGGCAAGAGCTATGCTAAATGAGAACAATACTTCACAAGTGTTCTAGGGCCGATGCAATGAGCACCGCTTGCTACATCTCAAATCGAGCATACCTCCTAAGAAGTTGGACAAAATGCCCATGAGTTTGTACAAAGGAAGAAAACCAAATCTGCCCATCTGTATGTGTTTGGATGTAAGTGTTTCATCCATAACAATGGTAAGGATAACTTGGGAAAGTTTGATCCCAAAGCGAGATGAAGGTATATTTTTGGGTTATTCTAATAGGAGCAAAGCTTATAGAGTCTTTAATACTTGTACTCGTATTGTTGAAGAGTCTATGCATGTTGTTTTCTGTGAATCCAAGTCTGATAAACCTATGGAGGATGATGAAGGAAATGTTTTCAAAAATCAATTCTTTTCGAAAACTACTCCTGTTTCTATTGAGAATCCTAAAAATGTTTTTGAGTCGATCCTCAAAACAATATTGAAAATCCCGATCGAGACTCAACCTAGAGCTTGGAAATTTATTAGAAATCATCCTTTAGACCAAGTTATAGGTGATGTTAATCAAGGAGTAAGAACTAGAAATAGCACTTTAAATGAAGTAACTTTTACAGCTTGTATATCACATGTTGAACCCTCTAAGATTGATGAAGCCCTTTCAAACAATGATTGGGTGATAGCAATGCAAGAGGAGTTACATCAATTTGATATAAATCAAGTTTGGGACTTGGTACCTAGGCCTAAGGACCATCCCATTGGCACTAAATGGGTATTCAAAAACAAACGAGATAAGTCGCAATCATTGTCCGTAACAAGGCAAGATTGGTTGCCAAAGGCTATAATCAAGAAGAAGGAATTGATTACGAAGAAACTTATGCTCCAAAGGCAAGATTGGAAGCCATAAGAGTTCTTCTCGCCTTTGCTTGTGTGAAAAACTTTAAACTCTATCAAATGGATGTGAAAAGTGCATTTCTGAATGGTTTTATTCAAGAGAAATTTTATGTAGAACAACCTCCTGGTTTTGAAAATGTCCATCATCCAGATCATGTGTATCATCTCAAGAAGGCCCTATATGGTCTTAAACAAGCTCCTAGAGCTTGGTATGAGCGATTAAGCAAATTCCTTTTTGATCAAGGCTTTATTAGAGGAAAAGCAGATACAACTCTCTTCATAAAGAGTAATAAGCTTAATGAAATCCTAATTGTCCAAATATATGTTGATGATATTATATTTGGTGCTTCTAATGATGCCTTGTGTGAAGAGTTTGCTAAGAATATGCGGGGAGAATTTGAGATGTCCATGATGGGAGAGCTCAACTATTTCCTTGGTCTGCAAATCAAGCAAAAGAAGGATGGAATCTTCATATCTCAGACCAAGTATCTCAATGATCTGCTGAAGAAGTTTGGGATGGATCATTGTAATGGAGCCAATACTCCTATGAGCTCACTGCTTCATTAGATGCTGATGAAGAAGGTACGGACTTCAACATCACAAAATATAGAGGAATGATTGGATCATTACTCTATCTGACCGCAAGTCGCCCAGGCATCCAATTCAGTGTTGGAATGTGTGCAAGATTTCAATCTGCTCCTAAAGAGTCACATGCTGAGCAAGTAAAGAGAATATTCGGATATCTTGCTGACACAAAGACACTTGGATTGTGGTTTCCTAAAAGTCAACCTGAACATTTGGTAGCATATTCAGATTTAGACCATGCTGGGTACAAGACTGATAGGAAAAGTACAAGTGGCCAATGTGAGTTTCTTAGAGGTTCACTTGTGTCTTGGTTCAGCAAGAAGCAAACCAGTGTGGCTGTGTCCTCCACTAAAGCTGAATATGTAGCCGCCTCAAGTTACTGTGCTCAAGTTTTATGGCTCAAGCAGCAACTGTCTGATCAAGAATCAACTTGAAGGAGATCCCTATATTGTGTGACAACACAAGCACAATTAGCTTGGCCAAGAATCCAATGCAACATACTCGGACTAAGCATATTGATGTGAGGCATCATTTCATAAGGGATCATGTTCAGCAGAGAGATGTCAAAGTCATGTTCATCCCAACTCATCTTCAACTTGCTAATATCTTCACCAAACCATTAGCTAAGGAGCAATTCAATTTCATAAGAAGGGAATTGGGAATGGTAAATCCCAATGAGTTGTAAGTATTTCTCTCTATCTCAATGTTAGTTATAGTTTTGATGATTATCAGAAACTGATTTAAGCATCGGAGTATCTAGCTATGGTTTTTGCAGGATGTCGGAAATTCTGATATTTGCTGTCGAAAGGCAAACACTCGAGCATGGGAGACAATACTCGAGTATCCACCAGACAGAGAACAATCATATTGCTAAAGAAGCCCAATACTCGAGTGTGTAAGTTCAATACTCGAGTATTGGTCGTGGAATTTCAAAAGTTCACCTTACACTTTTGATATCCAGGTTAGTATTTGTTCTTCAATATGGGAGTTCAATACTCGAGTATAGGCTTCAATACTCGAGTATGGGTGCGTCTATATATATAGTTCTTATTCATGTTCTTCAATACTCGCTCCAAAACTCAAGTGTGCCCTAGACGCTCTCTCTTCCTCTCTCGAATTCTCTCAATTTTCGCCCAAATCCCTCACTCTAATCTCTCCAATGGCCTCGAAATCGAAATCCCAAGTCGTCTCTATATCTGATTCCAGCGACGAAGGAACAAAATCATGGTCTCCACCTCCTCCTCCTCCTCGTCAACCACAGGTTCCACCTTCATCCTCCTCTGAGCGACCAGTAAGGCTTAAAACGCGCTCAACTCACCTTCGCTATGGGATAGACAAATCGGTTAAAGGGGTAATAGGCGAAATTTCTGATGAGCAGTCTCCCTCGAAGAAGAAAAAGGAATCCAAAATCCAAAGCAAAGGTGTTTCCTTCAAGGAACCTGTCAAGGAACCTGCTGCTCAGAAGAAGAAGGTGTCTGAAGAACCTGCTAAGTCACCTTCTAAGAAGAGAAAGGAACCTGAACCTAAGAAAAAAGGGAAGGCAAAGGATCCTGAAATATCCAAACCAACAAAAGCAAGAACAAAGAGAGCATCCGTGCCCCAAGCTAGCGAATCCTCACGAGGACAAGAACAAGAAGAGGATGTCCCTTCTGTTATGGAAAATGCGATTTCAGATACTACAGCCATCTCTCTGCTCCAAGCAATTTCACCATAGATTCCATGCCTCTCACTCCGGAGCAAAGTACCAAGTTCAAAGACTCTTATACAAATAAAGAATTATGTCCTGTCGTAGCAGTGAACTTGGCCACACTTCATCAAGAATGTAATGTCAATCTTTCCCCTTGGCTTGCCCCTTATGATTCTTTCACATCCGTTTCATCCCCCTATAATCCCAACTTAGTGAAATTATTTTACTTCAATATGCAATCTAATAATATTCTTAATTCTGATGATGAGTTAGTTGAGGAAAGAGTGACTACAAGTGTCAAAGGTGTCAAATTCACCTTATCTGCTTCAATTCTCAACAATATTCTAAAAATTGCCCATCCTCCTCCTGCTTCCACTCCTACCTATAGCAACCAAGAGATATTCACCACCCTTAGACCAAATGAGGAGTTTCCTAAAAACCAAAGATATACACTTTCCTTCAAACCAGGGTCTATGTCACCTATCAATAGGGTCCTCTGGTATATCTACTCCAGGAACTTTGTTCAAAAAGGAGGCAGTTTCACACATTTTTCCTAGAGAGATTATCGCTTTTTCACTGCTTTTGTGAAACGACATCCATTGAATCTTGGCCACTGGATTTTCAAGGAAATGATACGATTCAAATTCTCATCCAGACGACCTTCCCACATACCATTCCCTTCACTCATATCTGTCATTCTCTTTTATCACAAAATTTGGTATGTTGGTCCTCCTGAGAGTATGAAGTATCCACCCGTCTTTGGAAAGACTCAACTCAATTTCATGAAGATTACTTTTGAGGCAGAAGGGTCTGGTCAATCTCGGGCACCTTCAAGATCTCAGCAAGAGCTTCTCAGTCACAAGCTCAGGAAGCTCAATCTACACCACCTCCTCAGTCATCTCTGCCATCTGACCTTGACTCAAGAATCAAGGGAATTATGGATGCTGCCATGGCCTCTTTGTCCATTAGATTGGAATTTGAAATTGGGAGGTTGCTTGCTGAGGTGCGAAGTGGAAATCATGAAATGGTCGATGCACAAGAAGCAATGAAGGTCCAGATAGATCAACTCAAGGATCAATCTGAAAAGAAACAAGATGAGATTTCTGATCAGCTCATTGATCTAGATGCCCGGGTATCGTCCACTACCTTGGTCACTTCCATTGAGGTACGTGACAAGGTTGAAAAGATTATCCAGCATCTTGGCATTGGCTCCTCTGCTTCTTTTGGGGTCACTAGTGGTCCAGGACCATCTCAACCTAAGCCTGACCCTAAGCCCTCTCCTTCCTCTCCCTCATTCACCTTCCCTGGCCCTCAGATTCCAACCTCATCCCCTGAGCCATCCACTCCCATTCTCTCCTCCCCCATGTCTGTTCCCACTCCATCACAGAAATTTTTCATCCCACTCCATCCACAGAAATTCTTCATCTCACTCCATCTACTGAAGTTCTCCCTCAATCTCCTCCTCCTACTCCTCTCCTTGATCCTCTCAGCTCCATCCACTTTTGAAGATGACAAAGGGGGAGAGAAAGCGGACTAGTTAAATTGAATTTGAGTTTTTTCTTTTTGAGATTTCAATCTAGTATCTTGTGATTAGCTGTTTAGCATTCTGCAACTTTGGATTTTATTTTGCTGTCAGTAGTCCATTTCCCTGTCTCTGCATGTTCTGATGTATAGTCTTGCAGTCTATGAATGAAACTTTCTTCTTGATCAGTGCTTCTGCTGTTTATCTCTGATTTACCTACATGTTGTATTTTTGCAAAAGAACACTCTTGTCACTCTTCCGAGTTTTTCGAAACAAACACCGAGATTTTTACTTCAAGATAAACAATTACTCAAATTCTTGGAAGTTTGGTGTATAAGTGTTGTCATCATCAAAAAGGGGGAGAATGTTAGTTCTCTACAGGTTTTGATGATAACTGCCATTTGTGAACACAAGATATGGTTTTGTCTTTGGTAAGTTGAAATTCTTTGAAATTCTTACTGTCATGACAAAACTCGAGTATTGGTCTCAATACTCAAGTATTGACCTGACAAAGAGTTGCTCAAATCAATTACACAAAGCAATACTCAAGTATTGGATACAATACTCGAGTATTGGACTTACGAGAGCACTCCAAGTTTTTCACCCCGAGCCAAACTCGAGTATGGATATGAATACTCGAGTATGGAACACACGAGAGACAATTTCAACATTGACTTAAGATCTCAATACTCAAGTATTCAATAGAACACTCAAGTATTGGTCATACAGAGAGTCATCACGTTTTTCCATCTTATGGAAACTCGAGTATTGATTCTACATACTCGAGTATTGGTTTTTCACAACGCTTTCATACCTAACACTCTTTTATGAAAACTCAAGTATTCATTTGAAAACTCAAGTATTGACTTGACATCAATTTATCAAAGTTTTCAAGCATCTTGAATACTCGAGTATTGATACACATACTCGAGTATTGGATTTGACGGAAAGACTACAAGTTTTATGCATATATTGAATACTCAAGTATTCATTCCAATACTCAAGTATTGACTTGGGAAAGCCTTCACAAGGTTTTTCAAAATGAATGCATACTCGAGTATTGCACTGAAAACTCGAGTATTGGGCATACGAAAGCTTTCCCTTTGTCAATGACTTGGACACTCAAGTATTGGAATCAATACTCAAGTATTGAGGTCTTGAACTCAAACTTATTTTCATATCAAAAGTTCAAAACTTCGAGTATAGATTTGGATACTCAAGTATTGACCCTATTTCAATATTAAGATCCAAAGTCAAATCTCGATGATTCTTCTCGTAAGAAGAATACTCAAGTATCGAAATGAATACTCAAGTATTGACTTAAGTGCACGGTGACAAACTCGAGTATTGATACACATACTCGAGTATTGAACGCTAAGTTTGAAAATCAAATCGACGATTTTGCTATACCTTCTTGTTTGATCCTAATACTTCCTATGATTATTCTCTAATGTTCCTAGACATATTTAATCACTTTATTCTTGAGTTTCGAGACAGATTAGAGAATGTACATTGAAGGTTTAAAGCAAAAGCAAAAGTGATGTCGGCACATTAAATGCAAACCCGAGAAAGTTGCATTCTTTTGGGTAATCTACCTGCACACGCCTACAAGGGCTTAAAGAATGATTTCTACATCGAGTAGCTGCTATTCCAATGGACTAATTTGCAGAGAGTCAACTCTGATATTCTACCCAGCTGGATTAAGTACAGATTAGAAAGAGAAGAAGACCTTACCTTGCCCAGAACTTTGGTTAATCAAGACAACGGTAATAATGAAGATTACAACGGTCAATTAATGCTCTCTTAGTATAAATAGAGATGCATTCAAGTCTTCTTAACAACTACAACAACTGGAAACGAAATACATTCAAGTCTAGCATTTATTCTTTCGGTTTTCAAGCGTATTGTATCTTTTGATACTTTGTACTTCGATGATTATTCTTATCTACTCTTAGAGAGAGTTTCTACTTGAAAAACATTTATTGTAAAGAATCACAAGTCGGGGGACTTGGTGATTTGGTAGTTCATTGATTACAACTTGTAAGGGGGAGTGAGTTCTAGAGAGAAACTACTCTTTGAGTACGAGTGTGTAATCTTTGTGATAGTGGAAAATCCCGGAGAGTCCGGGAATTTGGATGTAGGTCAAGTTGTTAAGACCGAACCGGTATAAATCTCGTGTCCATTGTTCTTCCCTTTACTCGTTCATCTCTGTTTTTGTTGTCTAAAAAAAAAGCAACTTACAAAAGTTTTTAAAATACCCAATTCACCCCCCTCTTGGGTATATAGCTCCACTTTCAAAGTGAACTAGTCGAACAAGTAATAAAGTGTAAGTAGAGTATCATCCCACAGAGACTAAGATACCGGAAGTGACGCTCAAATGCTATGATAGTTGTGCGAAACCTCTCACTCTTCTCTTGAGTCTGCCGAAAATAAAATCTCGTTCTCTGGCTCTCCCTTAGAGTTGGCTCTGCTGCTCCTTTTATAATCAGTATTTTCTTGAGGCATCGGTTATAACGAGTTGGGCCCTTCCTAATGTCGAGATCTATCGTATCCCTCAATCTGAGTAGATTGCTTCTGCTAATCCTGCGGGATTCTTTAAATCTTTTAGTTTCGATCCTCCACATCTTCTATTCCGTTATATCATCAGTCTACCTGTCGTTATCGCCCTTTTCTTTTAATCCTGAAATCAACTGGATAAAAAAGGTCAGTAAACATGCCGCATAGCATTGCATCCTCTACTTTGCTATAGCATTTGTGATGCCTTGTATTGCACTTTGAGTTGCTGTTAGAATGCTATAGCATCGTATTAGCTCTGCTTATATGCTCTTCTTTAAAAATAATGTAAATTGCTCTTCTTAGCACATGTAAATAGTTTCTGCCCTTCGGTTCCCTATATCCTGCATGTATACCTTTTTGCTTAGATTATCTTCAGTTAAGCTCGTATTTTACCATTCAATTCAGTAATAAAGGATAGGGAAAACATGGTATGATTTGTGCTCATCAAATACCCCCACACTTAGCTTTTTGCACTCCTGGGCAAAAATAAGATGGAGCAAACAAAAACTCATAACTGCGGTACTCCTGTCCGTATAACTTTGCTTGCACGCTTGCTTTCAGTTTCCATCCCCCATTTGACAATCCCACTGCCCAGTGCCAACCGTAAAAAAATTGCGTGGTATTGCTTAGATGAAGAAGTCTTAAGGGGCTCTCAGGTTCGGTGTTTACGCTCGCTCTCCAAGGGAATTTTAATTTCTCTCTTGTCAAACGGGCCCAGAAGATCCATAGCCTTGTCAAAGTTATAAGATTGCTTCCTAGCATCTGAGTGTTGGTTCCTCCAAAGGACTTCTTGGGTTATGATGTGAGGATGACCTAGTGTTTTGAGATGGGAAATGGAGGTGGGTGCTATAGCAGATCCGGTAGACAAATCTTTTGGCTTTAGCCGAGTGCTCCTCCTTGAACTCGTAATTCTTGGTGTTTTTTTTTTCTAATCTCCTTCTCTTTTTTTTAAGCAAACAAGCAAACCAACAGCTTTTTCAGTTCTTTCTGCAGCTTTTTATGGAAGCACTCTGCTGTAGCATTGGTTCTCTTCTAGCCTTCTTATCTAACTTGGTCTGCTATAGCACACTTGGGTACCTCAATGGGGTAGCAATCTGGAGATGATAATAAAATGGGTTGTATATTGGATAATGGGTATGACATGAATGCCTTTATCCTATGAACTTCAAACTCAGATGCTAGATAGTTCATCAGAGAACTAATACAAATCAAGGATCAAACATAGGTTAGTAGACATGCACACAAAATAAAACAATTAGGCTCAATTCAATCCTTCCATTGGGGGTTTTTTCCTTTAAACTTCCTCATTGCCACTTTACCTCGCATCAGATTAGCTAGCACTGTCAATTTCCCAAGCCTAAAGGTTCAGTTCCCCTAGGCAATTGTGCTATGCTCCATTATATAGACATTCATTCCATTGCTACAAGGTTCTGTTCATGCTTTATCATGCAGTTTGAAAAAAATTTCCAGTTTTTGCAAAAAAAAAAAAAAAACTATATGCAGGGTGAATCAAAAAACACACATGGAGACAGTAGTGGCAGGTTATATCACATATCTAGTCAGTCCCCCCACGCTTAAACAAGGCAATGCTCCCATTGCAATAGAACAATAAGCAAGAACTTGTAGCGTATCAAGGTGGCGAGAGAAAAATATAAAGCAAGAGAAGCAAAATATCATAATATCATTCACAAAAGGGCCCTGGGGCAAACGCCCAGGGCATAAGCAGAATGTCAGCAAAGGGAAAAAAGAAAAAATAATAACACAATAAAAGAAAACTATGAAGCAGGGGGAACAGGAGGGGCAGGGTGACTGCTGGCCGTATCATCTTCAGCGGACGCATCATCGACTCCTGTTACGATCATAATTTCTAAATGTGACTGGGATAGGGAGAGGCAATCGGCGCATCCCGACAATGAGCTGTAGAGAACGTTTGCGGGTTGCTATGATGCTAAAAATCGTGAACTTGGGCTGCCTCCCGGTTGCGCTTGCTTTAAAGTCTTCACCAGAACTTAGTGCCTGTGACTTAGGGCGATCTGAGATCAATAGCTGTCTTATCTCTCACAACGAGATTTGACCAATAATGTTTAATTCTCTAACCGTTGACTCGAAAGATGTTCCCTGTTACTGGGTTTTTGAGGTCGACCGCACCATGCGATGTTAAGGCATTGATAACAAAGGGTCCTGCCCACCTGGATTTCAACTCTCCTGGGAATAGTTTCAGACACGAGTTGTACAACAGGACTTCTTGGCCAACCTCACAGGTGCGGGGGATTAGTCGCTTGTCGTGCCATCGCTTGACTTTTTCCTTGTAAAGGTTTGCATTCTCATATGCGTGCAAACGAAATTCGTCTAGCTCATGCATTTGTAGTAGTCGTTTGTCACCTGTTGTGGTAGGGTCCATGTTCAGCTGTGCTATTGCCCAATAGGCCTTATGTTCCACTTCAACCGGAAGGTGACAGGCTTTTCCGAACACAAGTTGATATGGGGAGACACCTAATGGAGTTCTGTACACGGTGCGGTACGCCCATAAGGAGCCATCGAGCTTGTCGAACTAGTCCTTACGGTTTGGGTGAACCACCTTTTCCAAGATACGTTTGACTTCTCTGTTGATACGTTTGACTTCTCTGTTTGAGACCTCTGCTTGACCATTTGATTGAGGGTGATAGGTTGTGGCGATTCGATGCTTAACTCCATATTTGGCAAGCAGGGCTGCAATCTGTCGACTACAAAAATGAGAAACTTCATCACTAATTATGGCCCAGGGGTACCAAATTTCGTGAATATCTGTTTCTTTAAAAATCTGCTTACGGTTCTGGAGTCATTTGTTGGTAAAGCAGTCGCTTCGACCCATTTGGAAACATAGTCAACAGTGACTAGTATGTACTAGTTGCCCCTTGATGGGGGGAAAGGACCCATATAGTCGATCCCCCAAACGTCGAACACTTCGACATCTAGAATAGGTGTTAGCGGCATTTCATGCCTACGAGATATGTTCCCAGTCCTTTGGCAATTATCGCATTTGGACACAAATTGATGGGCATCTTTGAATAGGGTGGGCCAATAAAATCCAAACTAGAGCACTTTAGCGGCCGTTCGAATTCCCCCATAATGCCCCCATAGGGGGAGGAATGGCAGTGTCTCAGAATATCTTCGGATTCATCATCTGGTATGCAACATTGAAGCATCCGGTCCGGGCATTGCTTGAACAAGTATGGTTCGTCCCAGAAATACTTCCGGCTGTCATAGAGGAACTTTTTCTTTTGATGATATGTTAAGTCTGTTGGGACCTCTCCTGTGACTAAAAAGTTTGCGATGTCTGCATACCATGGGGTGTGGATGCATGCAATGGCGTAGAGTTGCTCATCTAGGAAGAATTCCTGAATTGGGATGCTCGGCTTATCTGATGTATGTCCTTCCAATCGTGAGAGATGGTCTGCCACTTGGTTTTCGGTTCCCTTTTTGTCACGAACCTCCATGTTAAATTCTTGTAGTAGTAAGACCCATCTGATTAGTCGTGGTTTGGCATCCTTTTTTGCGACTAGGTATTTTATGGCTGAGTGGTCCGTGAAGACTTTTACTTTAGTGCCTACTAGGTAAGATCAGAATTTTTCAAAAGCAAACACCACCGCCAACAACTCTTTTTCTATGGTGGTGTAGTTTATCTGGGCACTAGACAGAGTTTTGCTTACATAGTGAATGGAGTGGAATATATTATCATGTCTTTGACCCAGTACTGCTCCAACTACTGAATCACTGGCATTGCACATGAGCTTAAAGGGTAGGTTCCAGTCACGGACTAATATGATTGGGGCCGTAGTAAGCTTCTTTTTGAGGGTTTGGAATGCCTCCAAACATGCTGCATCGAAATTAAATGGAGCATTAAGTTTGAGCACTGCACATAATGGCTTGGTGATCTTGGAGATGTCTTTAATGAAGCGTTGGTAGAAACCAGCATGTCCCAGGAAGCTCTTGATTCCCTTTACTGTGGTGGGTGGTGGTAGCTGTTCAATAACGGCTATTTTTCCACGATCAACTTCAATGCCTTTCTTCGAAATTTTGTGCCCCAGTACCACTCCTTCTGTTGCCATAAAGTGACATTTCTCCCAGTTTAGCACCAGATTCGTTTCCTCACAACGTTGAAGAACTGATTCAAGGTTTTGCAGGCAGTCATCATATGATTTTCCAAATACTGAAAAGTCATCCATGAAAATTTCTATGGATTTTTCCACCATATCAGAGAATATGGCCATCATATAGCGTTGAAATGTGGCCGGTGCATTACATAGTCCGAAGGGCATTCGTTGGAACGCGAATGTGACATAAGGGCAGGTGAAGGTGGTTTTATGCTGGTCTTGGGGTGCTACAGCAATCTGATTGTATCCTGAATAACCATCCAAGAAACAGCAGTACTCCTTGCCTGCCAGCCTATCTAACATTTGGTCAATAAATGGTAGTGGGAAGTGGTCCTTGAGGGTGGACTTCTTAAGTTTCCGGTAATCCATACATATCCTCCACCCAGTGACTGTACGTGTGGGGAATAGTTCATTCTTATCATTTTCCACTACAGTAATCCCTCCCTTCTTGGGTACGCATTGCACGGGTGATGAGCACAAATCATACCATATTTTCCCTATCCTTTATTACTGAATCGAATGGTAAAATACGAGCTTAACTAAAGATAACCTAAGCAAAAAGGTGTACATGCAGGATAGGGAACCGAAGGGAAGGAACTATTTACATGTGCTAAGAAGAGCAATTTGCATGGTTTTTAAAGAAGAACGTATAGCAGAGCTGATACGATGCTATAGCATTCTGACAGCAACTCAAAGTGCAATACAAGAACGCAATGCTATGCGGCATGTTTTTTGACCTTTTATCCAATTGATTTCAGTAATAAAAGAAAAGGGTGATAACGACAGGTAGACTGCTGATATAACGGAATAGAAGATGCGGAGGATCGAAACTAAAAGATTTGAAGAATCCCGCAGGATTAGCAGAAACAATCTACTCAGATTGAGAGATACGATAGATCTCGACAGATTAGGAAAGGCCCAACTTGCTATAACTTATGCCACAAGAAAAGACTGATTATAAAAGAAGCAGCGGAGCCAACCCTAAGAGAGCCGGAGAACGAGATTCTATTTTTGGCAGACTCAAGAGAAGAGTGAGAGATTTCACATGAGCATGAGACTTCCAGGACAACCAAGCATCCTTCCCTGCAGTACGACGGAACGAAGAAGACGTGGAGTGGTGACGTGACAGGGCCGCATCCACGCCATTTGAACTCTGTCAAAGCTTTCTGTTTTCCCTTTTTTTTTCATCTTTCGATCATGGGTCATTCTGCTAGTGTCTTTTTGTGTGTCCCTCGTCAGGCATGAACTGATTTTCATATGGCTGGACGAGGATGATTCCTTAAGTTGTTAAATGAACCCAGCTGCAAGTTCTTAATTTAATAAATTTGGTTTGCTTATCAGTGCTTTAATTACTAGTCGATTAATAGAAGTTAATGGCTAACTTGTGGCCTCGGCTTATTGGCAAGGAGTTGAGGTTAGACTTCTGAGAAACAGTGTTTGCTAGGCAGCCCATGCACGGCTTGACCTATTATTGTAGGCTTCAGGAATGGGTCTACCTCTCATAACCATAACACCCTGAGCATAAAGCAGATCTAACTAGAAAGTTGCCATAGGAATATGGAAGGAGTATAGTTAGTGTCATATGTATCGAACGCGGAGGCTTCGGTAGACTATCGTGGTGGGTTAACTAAATAGCTTTGTAGGTAGTAGCTATGCTGTAGCATTGCGGAAGCTGTGCAGTGTAAATGCTATAGCATTGGGTAGCGCAACTGGGGGATTGATGCACTTAAGGGTGATTTTGGGTCCAGCCTGACTCTTTACTAATATCTTCTCATGATTTAATTCACTCTTTTTTTATTCTGCTAGTAGCATAACCACACAAACCCCTCAACCCAATATATTTACTTTCTGCTTGCACAACTATCATAGCAATCACGCGTCACTCTCTGATATCTCAGTCTCTGTGGGACGATACTCTACTTACACTTTATTACTTGTTCGACTGGTTCACTTGCCATCAAGGAAATCGACCAACAATGGGGCTGACATACTCACTGTCAGAGATAGGGTAGATAATTCATGCATCCAACCATTTGATAATCTCCTTTCGCACTATTTCCTTCATGATGGGGTTTAATCTTCGTTGTTGTATGGCTGCATGAGAATAGATCCGTTCGCACAGGCGTCCACAAATAATCGTGTATCGCTATTCAGTCCACAGTAGAAGGTTTCCAATTGAGCCCATTCTTGCAGTCCATTTCATGGACATCTGCTAAGCATATTCTTGAATCGATCCCAAGCTTCATGGGCTAACTCCTCATGGTTTTGCTTGAAGCTGGCTATATCTTTCCTCAATTGCGCATTCCTTGATGGTGGGAAAAAGTAAAGTAGGAATCTTCTCTTGAGGTCCTCCTAGGGGTGACTAAATTGGTTGGTAAATTATTGAGCCACTTTCGAGCTTTGTCCCGTAGGGAAAATGGGAATAATTTAATCCAGATGGCATCGGGAGGTATGCCTGGGATTACAAAAGAATCACAAACCTCTATAAAGGCTTTGAGATGAAGGTGCGGATCTTCAAAAGGAAGTCCTCCAAACTGCCCGGTTGCATTCAACATCTGAATCATGACACCTTTAATTTCAAAGTGTCCAACATTGAAGGTTGGGGTGATGGCCGGGTTTAGCTTGTTTAGATCAGGAATCCTAAATTCCATGATGGCCTTGTTCACGTCTGGGTTTGGAGGTGGAGGAACCTGGTTATCCCCATCTATTACTAAGCGTTCTCGTTGGTCCCGCTCGTGATTGCCAGGTATATCCGCCATGGCTGCGCCTTGGTCAAGAGATTGACTTCTTCGCTTCTGCCTTCTGCGCCTTTGCTTGTAGGTGTGTTCTATTTCAGGATCGTAAGGCTCTAGGTTAGCTGGAGCCGAATTGCGCATACACTACAGAATGTACCTGCAAATCAAGAGTAGAGAAAGGTGACCTTTTTACTAGGTAAAGCATAACTATTAAGCAAAAGAGGCGTCATCACAAAGGGTATCAGCAGTCCCCGACAACGGTGCCAAAAACTTGTTGGTCGATTTCCTTGATGGCAAGTGAACCAGTCGAACAAGTAATAAAGTGTACGTAGAGTATCCTCCCACAGATACTGAGATACCAGAGAGTGATGTGCGATTGCTATGATAGTTGTGCAAGCATAAAGTAAATATATTGGTTTGAGGGGTTTTTGGCGTATGATTCCTGTATCACATTCAGGGTAAGTGCCTTGCTTGAATGCATCAACGTCGAATCCTCATTCTGGTGCTAGGGTTTTGTCTGCTTTTAGGGAGTGAAAACGGGATTCGGCTTCTCGGGTGGAAAATGGCATAGAGTAGAGGAGCGCGAGCGTCTATGTCGAAAAGTACAGTTTGATTTTAGTAAGGATCGAGATGAATGGTCGTGGGCACACAATTCGTGTGAGTTGCGTGCAATCTATCCAAAAGTCTCGGGGTAAGGTGTGCTACAGACGCTTGATGTGGCTAGTGGCGATTTTCAATTTGTTTTTGAATACATGCTCAACTCCATTGGGCCTAGTCTTTTGCAGCCCATCATTAATTCTGTCTTGTTCGTGACTGGTTCGGATGGATTACTATAACATCCCTTCATTACTTCCCTGGATCCTCTTAAGCTTTCAAATGGCACATCCTTTATTCTCTGAAATAGTAAGTTAAAGTGTGTGTTGGGATCCGTACACGCAATGGATTAAAATGATCTATGAATCCCATCCGGAGGATCGCTCAACCATCGTCTAAATCAAGGTTTGAGAACCGAATATTACCTATAGTGAACTCGTCTGCGTCTCGTTTCTTTGAACTGGTGGACTACCTTCTTGATCAACAGAAGTCGACTCCATGAATCGGCTTCCTCTACTAGTATCCACACGAATAAATACCGAACATGGACGCGGCAGCGTGTTAGCGCCTTGAACTGTGCATTTCTCTCTGTCTTGCTCTAGGGTTTCTCGTGGCTCTCTAATACGCTCGACAAAAGGTCCCGTAGGTTTTTCTAAACCCGATCGGCGTATTATATTCAAAATTAATCCTCATTAATTTTGAATTTCAAATTTCAAATATGGATTAAAAATAAATTAGTTGAATCTATCTGTCAGATCTAATGTAAAGTATTTAATCCGTATTAAAAGGCTGATCTGAAATTCAAATTTTGAATCTGGATTAAAATTATATTAATTAAATCTATCTAATAGATCTAATCTAATCCATTTATTTAATCCAAATTAAAAGCCTTCGATTTAATTTATCTCTATAAATTAAATCGAGAAATGATATCTATTTATTTAATTAAATCGAGATACTATATCTCAATTTAAATTAAATAGATATATGATATCTTTATTCGAAAATTAAATGAGATACAATATCTCTATTTGTTTTAGATATTTAATTTATCGAATAAATTAAATACAAGACAAATATCATATAATAATATTATAATCTCCATTAATAATATTAATATATATTAATTTCAAATTTAATATATATATATATATTCACCCCAGATCAAATTAAGTATTCATTAAATCTTATATTAATCTAAGATTCAATGAATCTGGACACTTTTGCTCGTGTTGGGTTATTCTTGTGTGTGACTCTGCAGGCCCATATGAGATTGGCAGTGAGCCAATACTGTACCAGCCCACAAGTCGCAAGCGACCTCTAGCAAGACATCGCGACTACCCAATTCACATGGGGATCGATGACACGATACAACCTATCATACAACTGTGTCACGTCCCTTTTCTCACGCGATAATTTGGTCAAAGATGAGGCATGGATAATGTCAACTTCCTTTTTTTGACCAATACTTTCTCGATCATCGAGTAGTCTAATAATTGAAATGGAAACTCCTTTACATCATAGTATGGCCATACATTTCTTATACTCACTCATCGAGGGGCCCAGTATTATCTCACTACAAATGTGAGGGACAAATTCCATCTTGACCATTCACATTCCTCCGCATGAAAACCACTGATCCCGATCCAAGCCTTTATCATCACCGGTCAAAGGTGACTTTTGACTAGGTCAAAGATCGTGACTCATCATGTAGGAATCCATGATGATCTCGGGTCACAGACGTCGTGACGCGGTTATACATGAGATAAGCTTATGACTAGATCCATACAACTTTCTCATAGTGGGTCGATTCAGCACCTTGTACTCTTACAAGTGCCCATGACTTTGATTCGTATCTCCATACCTCATCAAAGTCATACTGGTCTTATCTCATCTTCGCTCCCGCGTAGATGACTGATTAGGGACATTTAGGATAATCCATAAGATATATCTAGGGATACAGTTATCAATGTAATCATGCGAATGAAATGATAACTAAATGGAGAACAATGACTTGCCCCTAGGGCATAATTTCCAGCAGTGTGACACTGGGCTACCTCCCAGTAGCGCTTGTTTTAAAGTCTTCAGCCAGACCTTGCCATAGCAATTTAATTCAATCTGGGCACAGCAGCGTAGGCTGGCCCTACGTCTCCATCCTTGCTACCTTTCAGCGGTTGGTTTCCATTTGCTGGGTCTGTGTATTGTGTCGTTTTCAAAATTGAAAAGGTCACCTGGTCATCATTGACCCTCATTGTAAGCTCTCCTTTCTCCACATCTATCAGTGTTCTTCTTGTTGCCATGTATGGTCTCCCCATGAGAATCAAAATCTCCCGGTCTTCTTCAAAATTAAGAATAATGAAGTCCACTGGGAAGATGAATTTATCGACTTTAACTAGGACGTTCTCAATTTTTCCTTCGGTAGAATAGTGGAGCGATCGACCAACCGTAGCGTAAGAATCATTGTGGGCCTTGCTTCCCCAACTGCCAACCTTTTGAAAACAGACATTGGCATTAAATTGATGCTAGCTTCGAGGTCGCACATTGCCTACATAAATTTTGTTAGCATAGCACTACGAGTCCCGAGTCAATGCTACTATCTTGAATTCTTCCAGTCGTCTCTTTTTGGACAGAATTTCCTTCATAAATTTCACATAGCTAGGCATTTGTTCTAGAGCTTCCACCAGAGGAATATTAATGTGCAATTGTCATAGCATGTCGAGGAATTTCTTAAATTATTTATCTTGACCTTGCTTCTGTAGCCTTTGTGGGAAAGGTGGGGTTTGCTTTAGCATCTTTGAAGACCCGAGATCACGATTATGCTGTGATGGTGATGCGGTAGCATTCCTTGTTGAGTGTTTGATAATTGAATATTTCATACACTACTTTTTGTTTCTTGATTAATAATTTAGGACTCTTTAGCTAATAAAAAATGGCTTTTATATTTATTTGGGCTTTGGGCCTTTTATTATATTTTAGCCATTATTTAATAATAAATTCCAGTTTTACATTGCTTTACCATTTTTACCATAACTCTTAACCCAGACATTGGATTTGCCTCATTTTTGTCTCATGTTTCAGATGATTCAGAGAGCTACAATTGTTATGAAGACATGAAGAGAAAATTCGGACAACAGGGCGGTCGATTTTGGAGCCGAAGTCATATGTATTTTTGGGCTTGAATTTTGTAATTAAAGCCCATTTTATTTTATTTTCGTTCGGGCCCGAATTGTAGATTGGAGCCCCATTTCGTTCTGCCATTTTAGGTTAAGTGAGGCAGCAACCACAAACACATTCTCATTCACGTTTTTAGAATTCAGAGGATCAAAATAGTAGTTTTCAAATTCTCTCGCAATGTTCTTCGTGTTCTTCGTGTTCTTCATCTCGCTTTTTCGTCTTTCTTAATTATGTTTGGCTAAATTTCGAGATTGATCCACGATGAGGGTTCCATCCACTATCCAGAGGATTCGCACCTAATCGGTAAAGCTAACTCGTTTCGTATCCCTTAATCGATTTGATTTTTGGTTCGGATTGGGTTTTTGATTAAAAACCCAAATCGATATTTCCCAAGGACGAAGTTCGGATCGGGTTAAAGTATTTTTGTGCGATCGTACGCAGGTGTGCCACCGATTTCGAACAAATTCTGAACGATTGTTCGCTTGAGGGAATTTCTAGACAAATGCGAGAGATTTCGGTTTGTCTAGAGTCGATTACGAGTTCGATTATAAATATGTTTCGTTCGAGGAAGTGTAATGGGTGAATCCGAAATCGTGGGTTGATCCTTTAATCCTCTTTTTTTGTTCAATTCGTGTTATTTCGTTTTGTCTCTGTTACTTCATCTTTAATATTATTCTGAATCAAAAAAAACCCCCCATTTACTGTCACTGTTTTATTGCTGTGCGAATTGAACCGACTGCGAATTCGTTAGGAAACGACCTAGGTTACATTATACTGCAAATCCTTCTCTAATCTGGCTATTTTGGGAGATTACGGCAAATCTCTGTCAAAATATGGCGCCGCTGCGAGGGAATTTGCATCGGTTTGATTAGTAACGGTAGTGTAAATAGCTTTGTTTCTTAGTTTAGTTGGTTCGGGTGGCTGGACAGAAATTTTTCTGCCCAGATTACTCAATCTAGGTCTTATTCACAAGGAATTGGGCATTCTAAGCAAGAGTCACTTACTTTTAGTAAGTGAGGTCTCACCTTATTTCCCCAAATTCCAACGTTTGGGTCATGTTTTTGCTGTTTTAAGTTTCGATAAATTTTTGAAAATAAAAAAAATTGAAAAAGTGGTCTAAACGATGGAATTTGGCTTAAATCTGAAGATCTCGGTGCCTTAATGATACTGAGTTTGTCTTAAAATAGGGTTTTCCTTCAGGTCACCAAAAATCAGCCCAATCGGAGTAAGTCATTAAATTAAAATACCTGCTCCGTCCCAACAAGATCCAAAAAAAAAAATCGAAAAAAAAAATTCCTAAAATAGGTTTTTGCTTTTGGTCAATTTCTAACATAGGTTTTTTCTTTTGTGTGAAGTGTTAGTGTTTTTCTACTTTTCTTAATTTAGTTGTTTTTACCACTTTTAGTGGCATTTTTAAATGATCGAGTTTCTAGTGGCATTTTCGTAATTCTGATTGGCTGGTGGCATTTTCGTAATTCTGATTTTCTACAAATTCTGCCTTGTGATTATGCTTTTGCATGAGTACTAGGAGCACTATCAATCCATAAGACTTGTTGCCATTTGATCCTGAAATAGAAAGAACAATTCTTCTTTAGAAGAGTTGTTAGGCTAAGTCGTGGGATTAATACTTTTGAATTGGACATTGAACTTAAGTCGACCATTCGATTGTGTTCATTCTTGATCTTTCGATTGTATTTACGATAGTACTTCGATAGTCTTGTTGTTTTCACGATTCTAGTAGCAATTTTCCTAACTCGAAATTATGGCGGAAGAACGGAAAATCGTCCTACTTTAAAGGAATTGAATGAACCTGATGTTAATTATCAACCTTTGTGCATTCAATATCCTGCCCTTGCTGCTAACTTTGAGCTTAAATATGGTCTAATACACTTGCTGCCTAAGTTTCATGGTCTTTCAGGTGAGTGTGCCATTAAGCATTTGAAGGAATTCCACTAGTGTGCAAAGACAATGAAACCACATGCAATTGATGAAGATCAAATCAAGCCGAGAGCTTTTCCTTTCTCATTGGAAGGTGGAGCCAAAGACTGGTTGTTGTACCTTGACCTTCATCTATTGGGAGCTGGACTGATGTTCGAGGTTATTTATGGAGAAATATTACCCGCCTCAAGAGCAAGCGCAATCAAGAAAGAAATTGCCAACATTAAAAAGCCAATGGGGAGACTTTGCATGAATACTCGGGAGAGGTTCAAAAGGTTATGTGCAAGCTGTCCACACCACCGCATCATCGAGCAACTCTTGATTACCCATTTCTATGATGGTCTCGCTACCGGTAGACAAAGGTTTGGTGGATGCTTCTAGCGGTGGGGCTCTACGTAACAAGACACCTGAAGATGCCCGAGAATTGATATCCGAGACGGCAACCAACTCTCAGCAATTTGGCACCAGGGCCAATAGTACTCTTGTTTACCATGTGCAAACATCTCCACCCAAGACGATTCTCGAGATTAGAGAATAGACTTGATGATCTAACCTCTCTCGTGAGGTAAATGGTATGACACGTGATACAATCTTCTCCTCCTCGGATTGGCTACTCATATGGGTTCTATTCGACCCTTACCATTCTATCGACTCTTGCCCTACCTTGCATGATCCTACTTATCAAGACCAAATCGGTAGCTTCGGTGGGTGCTTTTCCGGAAAGCTACAATACCAACGAGAATAATGCCTTCTCCAATACCTACAATCCTGGTTGGAGAAATCACCCCAATTTTCGTTGGAACCGGAGATCGAAACCGGAGTAACCAATATCAGCGAACTGGGAATTACCAACGAGACGATGTGAGACCACGGAATTTCCAACAGCAATCGCACCACCTTTGCCTTTGCCGGCAACCACCTCCTCGACCAGCCATATGTGCACCTCCACAAAAGCGGCACAATAGCGGCTAGTAGTAGTGGTAGTGGTGGTTCCTCACTTGAAGATATGATGAAGCAATTTGTCACGACCAATATGCGGTTCCAACAAAAACGACACTTCCATTCGAGTTTGCAAACACGAGAATGGGCAGTTGGCAACCTCATTGAACCAGCCTTCAACCTCGGGGATCCAACACTCTTCCTTCACAAACAATTCCTAATCCTAAGGGCAATGTGAGTGCTATCTCCCTTCATTCCGCAAGCAATTGGAGGAACCTAAACCACCATTTGCGAGATGTGACTTCCACATTAGAAAGAGAGTCGAAAACTATGAAGATTGACTCTAAAAATAAAAAGGCAAGCAAGGTGAAGAGGAAGACATCCCTATTCCTCTTCCTTTCCCTCAGAGAGCAGTTCAACCCAAGAAGTTGGCGGAAAAAGCACAAGAAAAGGATATACTTGAGACATTTAGAAGAGTAGAGATCAACATTCCTCTCTTAGATGCAGTCAAACAAATTCCTAAATATGCCAAGTTTCTGAAGGAGTTGTGCACCAACAAGAGGCGACGAAGGGAGTGAGCGAGTGAGTTTGAACCAGAATGTATCAAGACTCATCCAGCCTTACAATGCCTCACAAGTGTAAGGATCCGTGGACGTTTTCTATCCCTTTGCCGTGTTTTGGTAACTATAGATTTGATGATTGCATGCTAGATTTAGGTGCTTCTACTAATGTCATGCCTCGCATCTATTTATAAATATCTTGGTCTTGGTCCTTTACGTCCCTACTTGGTGTTATTGTTCAGCTAGCTAATAGGAGTAATGTTCATCCTTCGGTTTAGTTGAGGATGTATTAGTCAAGGTTAATGAACGATATTTCCTGCTGATTTTTACATCTTAGATATGGAGGACGAGTCTCCCGAGTAGATCACCTATCATTCTAGGAGGCCTTTCATGAAAACAGCTAGGACTAAGATAGATGTGCATTCCAGTACTCTTTCCATGGAGTTTGGTGCCGTGAATTTCAATATCTTTGATGCCATGAAACATCCTAGGGAAGAACACTCGTTTTCCGCATTGATGTGATTGATGATCTTGTGGATGATATTATTGCTGATTGGTGTCTTGACTATCCGATTTTGCATCCGAGAGTGATTCTCCCATTTATGCATGTCCCGATAATGAATGGTGCTCGTTTGCACTTGATTTGCTTAATGCCGCATTATTGTTGTTAGACATCGGCTATCACCCAAGAGGGGGTGAATTGGGTGTCGATAAAACTTTAGATAACTTTGAAAATATTTTTGCAACTTACTAAAGGTAGTTTGAGAGATGACAAAATAGTTTATAAAGCAAGTCAATAGTCATCAATCAAACATATATCTTTATGGAAATGTAAGAGTTTAGGGAAGAGAATATGCAACCGAGATTTATATGAGAAGTGTCTTTATGGTTCATAGTCCCAATCCTTGACCTACGTCCAAGTTCCCCTTGGTCAGCTCCACTTGAGATTTTCAATCCACTATCTCCATGTTTAACCGGGCACAAGAGAAAAGCCTTTACAACCTCACAAGTTTAGTCGGGCACTTGTGCAGCCTTTACAGTCTCTTATCGAGATACTCCCCCTTATACACTGTAAGGATACAATTACACACTCTGTAAACAAAGGATGATCCTTTCACTCTCGGACTCACTCCCCCTTACAAGTTGTAATTGATACACCCACACTCAAGGTTCCTTAACCTTAAGATTTAATATTTGAATGAGATGAATAAGTGTTTAATAACTCCTCACGAGTAGATAACAAATGAACACTGAAGTACTAAATCGATCATCACACTCTCTACTGAAAAACTATATAATCATCGTGAAAACAGAGAGTATATGAGTTGAGCGTTGGATTCAATAATGTTGGCATTTCGTCATTGCAAGCTCTAGTCTCTAACCTCTTCTATCTTGAAGGCTTCTCCTTTTATAGTTGATGTAGAGTATTCGACCGTTTGAGCAAATCTTCCAGATTTTGACTATGACCGTTGAAAGCGTATATGACCGTTGGAAAATATTACCGTTGGATATTCAAGTCATAGCATTCGAAGCCGATGAACAAGTTGAGCATTTTAATTTATTGAAGAACATTATAGATGAGAAATCAACTTCGTTTCTTCAAGTTCCTCGTCTTCTCTTCCATTTGTGAATGTATGTAGCAAACTTCATCAAACTATTCAATTTCAAAATGTTTCTGACAAATTTTGGCTTCTGTCGAGTTTAATGTTAATTCTCCATATAATCATCTGAAACTTATTAGCAAATAGCTTAAAAGCATTTAAGAATAGTAATAAGTGAAGATATGGAGTAATGAAATCACAAGCATTGATTTTCGGTTTACGCACGGTGATTTTCAAATATGGTAAAGTTAACTTCAAGTTAAAATGATGTTAACTTGATATAAAAAGTTAACTTGATATATGATGAGAAAGTTAACTTGATGTATGGAGAAAGTTAAACTCGATAAGTGTAAAAGGAACAATACACTTGTTCACTGTAAGACAAAGTTAACTTGTAAAAAGAAGTTAACTTGATAGATGCAAGTCAAACACGACGATATATGAAGGATAGAGTTAACTTGAACTTGATCCAGTTTAAAGAGAAAGTTAACTTGAAATAACAAGTTAACTTGAAATTGGCTTTTCAAATTCGGAGAAAGTTAACTTGAAATAAGAAGTTAACTTGATATTTGTTTCACTTTCAAAGAGGAAGTTAACTTGAAATAAGAAGTTAACTTGATACTGATATTAGCTTTTCAATTCAAGAGAAAGTTAACTTGAAATAAGAAGTTAACTTGACAAGTCAAAAACTATAACTTAGTTTAAAGAGAAAGTTAACTTGAAATAAGAAGTTAACTTGATATTTGTTTCACTTTCAAAGAGGAAGTTAACTTGAAATAAGAAGTTAACTTGATATCTTTATTAGCTTTTCAATTCAAGAGAAAGTTAACTTGAAATAAGAAGTTAACTTGATATTTGTTTTTCAAGTTCAAAGAGAAAGTTAACTTGAAATAAGAAGTTAACTTGATCTTTAAGTTCAAAGAGAAAGTTAACTTGAAATAAGAAGTTAACTTGATATTGGCTTTTCAAGTTCAAAAGAAAGTTAACTTGAAATAACTTAGTTTAAAGAGAAAGTTAACTTGAAATAAGAAGTTAACTTGATATTGGCTTTTCAAGTTCAAAGAGAAAGTTAACTTGAAATAAGAAGTTAACTTGATCTTTAAGTTCAAAGAGAAAGTTAACTTGAAATAAGAAGTTAACTTGATATTGCCTTTTCAAGTTTTTAAGTCTAAAAGCACAAGTTAACTTGAAATATCAAGTTAACTTGATATAGCCGACTTCAAGTCTTGAAACAAAGTTAACTTGAAATATCAAGTTAACTTGATATAACCTTACAAGTCAAAATCGATAACTTCTATATTTTAAGTTCAAAAGCAAAGTTAACTTGAAACAAAAGGTTAACTTGATGAGAAGATTATAGGAAGTTAACTCGATGAGAAAGTTAACTTGAAATAAGAAGTTAACTTCCAATATCCAATATGTTGAGAGAAAGATTGCCTTTGTTAACTTCAAGTTAAAAGCTTAAATTCCTTGAGTCATCTAATGCAACTTGGAATTAAAATCGATCTGCTCTTTAAACATAGCTCAGAAATATACATTACTTGAGTCAATCAATTCTTTAACTTGAGGTTCTTTTGCTATGACTTCCAGTTACTTTAAAACAGAAAATGCACAATGAATTTTCCTTGACTTTAATTATAATTGTTATCATCAAAACAAAACAAGAGAACTAACATTCTCCCCCTTTTTGATGATGACAACACTTATAATTAATTTGAAGTTTTTGAAGAATCTTGAGATGAGAGAAAAATTCATAACAACAAATAACCAGCAAAATGACAGATAAGCATATGGATTTTACTCAATAAAGTTCCATGCGAAACTCACATCAGATATCAGATTTTAGGAAGATGCAATAAACCAATTGATATCATATCTATTAAGCTTAGAAATGCATCAAACCATCTAATTAAAATGAATTAACATATTTTCAAAAAAAAATGAGCCAACATTCTCATCAGATGACAAATTAACTCAATCAAACCAACAGATTCTAAAACCACATAGAAACTGAATCATAAAACTGAGAAGCAATCAAATTCACATTAAATAGCCATAAAAACTTCAACTATGCTATGTCTCTCCCCCTTTGTCATCAGCAAACAAGGAAGTAAAGAAGATATACTTGGAGAGGTTTTCAAGACATCTTTCACATTTAAAGCAGATAGACACCAAATATGTGCAGAATTTCTACTGAATATAAAAAGATAGAGATTAGAAATGCTCATGTAGGTTCTGCAAATCGATGAATGATCAATGAAGTCCATTTGCTTGCTGTATGCAATTTGGTCGAATCTCTGTAGCTTTGTAGAGCATATCTCAGCTTCAGTGTGATTAGGCGTGAAAACATCTTCCCTTAATGTAATAGCTTCTCCTTGTAGAGCATTAAGGAACATTTTTGCACAGACTGAATTCTCCTACAATAGTTGTAAAACTTTCTTGCAAGGGAGAATTATTAATGCAATAAGATATCAAAACATTCCTTTCTATATGATATTTTCAAATTATGATAATGAAAGGAAAGTTTAATATAAACTCATCATCAAAACTAATAAAAGATAGTGAATTCAGATGAGTATGCTTGAAAGGGTTTTTTTCAAATAAAAGAGATGAGCTTTTAAGATTTCAAACACATGTGAATGTGAAGCTCCCCCTTAATGAATGAATGATTAAAAAAAATGAAGTTCTCTTTTATGAGGTGTGGAAATATCCTTGCTCACAACATGATAAATATGCTTCAAGCATAAGGATCATTTTGAAAATGAGTGTGCTCAGGCTAAATTTCTTAAGATAAGATGGAGTGAATGAAATGAAAAGAGGAAATGAAGATGAAGCACAGTAAATGAATGAAATGAAGATGAATAATGGTAAAAGAAAATGATGTTTGATCAATTAACGAGCCTGACACACATTTTTTTCGTCAATTGATGCACCCAGTATGCACACATCTTCATCAATTTCATTGAAATAGAATGGTTGTTCATTTAAATAATGCACACAGTAAAGAATTCTTTGAATGAACCACCTTTTTGAATAATGCTTTGACCTTGTAAATAAATGACGCACATGAAGCTTTTGCAAAGTCTCCAATAAATGAAGATAAGGATTAGCAAATGAAGCTTTTGAATAAATGACATCATGATCCATTTATCTACGCGTCATATAAATAAAGAAGCAAAACTTTTAAATAAATGATACACCTCGGCATTTATCTACGTTGCAGAAGTGTTTTTTTTTTTTTTTTTAAGACAACTGAAGCATCAATTAAAATGCTAGGGCCCATGATATTGATTAAATGCAAAGCTTTAATATATGTTGAAAGGACCTCATTTCAAGTGTGTATTGTGAACACTTGAACCCTTTTTGATGAGAAACTTGATCTTAGCAAATCATTGAAGAGTTATCTTTGAATATCTCAGGTGAGGTGAACGATTCTCAGGAATGCTTCTCATATACTTGAGAATTGCTGAAGAGTCTTTACTGCATAAATTCTTTATGTTCTACAGTTCTCGAGAATTTAGTTTGAATTCTCAAGAATTAGCATTGCAAATTTGTTGAAGACCCTTTGTCTCGATAATACTCAAGAGTTCCTTGATGATTCTCGAGAATGCTCAGTTAAAAGAGTTTCTCCATGATCCTCTGTCTTGTCAATACTTGAGAATTAGATTTGGATTCTTGAGAATGATGACCTTATTTTGAACAGACAATTCCTGAGACACTCAGCAAACTCATCAGATCCGATATTTCTCGAGAATATATCATCAATATTCAAGAATGTCATTAGAAATTTCAATAATTAAAGGAAGATGATACACCAATTCTCAAGTATGATAGGACAATACTTGAGGATTACCAACCTCTGTTAGACTTTGTAATTCTAACCATAAAACAGAGCATCCTGCAAAAATCAAATGTGTATATATATATGCTCTTGGATATTCGATGTTTCTTGGGTCCACATAGGATTAGACATGACAACTCTTATGCTCACATAGAATTAAATCATATGATATTTGAGCAAAGCGTTGAACAATCAAAGATCAAAATCATAATTTTACCCAATCTAAAGAATTCAAACCAATGAATCGGATAGGGAAACAGCAAAATGATTCCAAGAAAATTATTTCTCAATGACAATTTGGAAATACACTTTTAAAAGGATGTCATTGATAAAATGCATGTAAGTTTGATCAAAATGTTAGAGAAAAATTATCCATTAAACTGATCTGGTTTGAGTTAAACTATATGCACTCGAGTCAGTCAAGGTTCAAAAGATTCACTCGAGTCAAAATATATGCACTCGAGCCAGTTTACTTTGAAAAATAAATCTTTCACAAGGTTCCACTCGAGTCAACGAACAACAACTCGAGTCGGAGTATTTCATAAAATATTTTTCCAACATCTTTTAACTCGAGTCACCGGAGTGTATAACTCGAGTCAGTCACAATACATGTACGTTTTGACTGAGTTTTAAAAACCACTTGACTCGAGTCATGAAACTGAAACTTGAGTCAATTTGACAGCAAATGTGACAGAAGCTTTCTGATTCAAGTTTGATCAAGTTAAAAGCAATTTTCACTTGAATTATTAACCACATTTTTGAAACATGTTTAAAATCAAAGCTCAGTCTAAAAATGGTGGAAGTTAACATGTTACAGAATATATCAGAATACTTCATTTGAAGAACATGTGGAACAATGAAGTTTACACGTTGAAGGATTTTCTCAAAAGCAAAAGTCATAAGGGAAAAGAATTATCAAGGCATGCTTAGCACAATAGAGATACATATGTATAATGACTTCGCTATTGATCAAAAGATAATCTTGCCTCTTAGAACAGAGTCTTGAAATATATGAACATTCAAGGCAAGAATTTGAATATAGTTACTCAAAAATGAATGATGACAAAATTGATGTATTTGAGTAACAAAATGATTACTAGGATTTATGGATAAAGAAGCACATACTCATTGGTCCAAATGACTAGAGTTCCAGAATATTATCCTAGTAAGTTATTCCACTAATGGTTAATGCATTGATATTCAATGCACTAATGAACATTCATAAAGCTTGGAATTACTCGGCCAATAAGAATTTATGCAGTGGGCATAATACTCACAAATTGAATTCTTTTAGGAGATATGCTTGAAACTCATAAAGATGATCAACTTGTTAGAGAATGATACAAAGGAGTTCAAGCAACACATTGAATTCTAAAGATCAATATGTGAAATGACAGGGAAAACTCAATTGGCACCAATTTTGAAGCATATATGATATATGACATTCAGTATACAATATTAACTTCCAATTTTGAAATATCATTTGAATGCATTCAAAGTATGAATATTTTTCAAAAACATTTATGTGAATTTTCACAAAATAGAGTGAATTAAGATCCAAAACAAATTTTAGAATTGTGCATTTAAAAAAATACAAACTCAGAAAGTTATACACAAATTCACTTATGGTCCATTTAGCAATCTGAAAACATTTTGAAAAACATAAATGATTGATTGCTAAATGAGTGCAATAATGAACAAGTATTCATTACCCAAATATGAATTTCATATAATCACAGTATGGGGTAAGAATTAGATATCACTGTAATTCCTCTTGTCCTTGATGAGGCTTGCTTGATTTTGTTGGAATTGATGTAGATGACTCATTTTCCGACATTAACCATCATCAAGCATAGCTTGTTTTAGCTTCCTCAAGACTTGAATTATTTCTCTATGTTGCATTCTTGAGAAGCTTTCTTTGATCCTACAGAGACATATAAACCTTTTTCTCCCATGGTATCCAACTGTGCTTGGATCCATTAATTGTTAAGCTTGTAGGAATCATAATAGAATTCATATGCTCTTACGAGAATAATCAAATCAGGACAATCGAGCATAATGGATTAAACATGATTTTATGCATAAAAGAGATACTTTCTTTTCAAATCATCATATATGCATAAAGAACTAAACTACTGAACATTGCAATCCCTTTATAAATAAATCTATTAAATGGATTTAAGGGATGTGAAACTCAATTTTCAAAATAGTCTGCAATGCTCATTCCTAAAGTTATAAAATATAAAACCTCAATGAATATTTCAGACGATAGAATAGGAGGTTTTAACATTGTATACCTTTGCTTATGTACTTGGAGGATTGACTTTGCTTACCCATTGATTCTTCATATATTTTCTTATGGGTGTCGGCAAATCTCTCTCAGAGGATATAGAGTTCAATGGTCTTCTGTTTGTTATTTGAGAGATTCTCCTCTTCATGTTCTCCTCAAGATAATTGAATGGTACTCTATGATAGTCCATTCTTGAGATGAAATGTATTCTTCTTACAGGTGTCCATTGCTTCTTATAATTTGACTTTGTAATTCTGACAATGGGAGCCCCAAGAGTTTTCCTCTTTGATATAGATGCTATGATCTTCTTCATTGGTGCATGAGAAACTCTTGGCTTCTTGCTCATCTTCTTTGTACCCTTATGTCCATCGATTTTCAAATCATCCTGCACAAATGAAGCAGTAGATGGACATTTTGGTACCCACTTATACTTGGGTCCTTTACTGTTAGTATTGGACCTTACTTGTCCTTTTGAAACCCAAACATATTTATTTCTCACATTAGAATTTCTTCTAATATAGCATGAATGAGAAATATGACCAAACTTTCCACAATAATTGCAAATAACAGAATGATGCTTATTATGAATAGTTTTGCAAATATTGTGCTGGTCAAGTGGATGCAATATCAAATAACTAATATTTGTAAATTCTTTCTTCCCACATAATTTTCCAGCATGATTTAAAACATTTTTGCTTTTCAAAATGGACTTAGTAATCGGTTGAAAGACAATTTTATGCAAATGTTCAAAATCATTTTTCTTACCTACACAAGAAGAATTGGAACTTTTTACCATAACAACATCTTGAGCTTTAGATAAAGATTCATCATAATTGTGTATCATTAGCTCTTCTCGGGAATCCTCATTCTCTTGTTCTTTCATGTTGACAGGATCATAGAAGTGTTCTCTGTTTTCACCTTCTTCATTCTCCACTTCCAATTGTTCATCAATTGTGGATAAGCAGCTTATAGTTTCAGATGAACTGTCAACACTTTCAATTTCAACATGTTTGTTGGAAGAATATATAGAATCAAGAGTATCCCAAATTTCTTTAGCACTAGAGCAAAACTTGATTTTCTCAAGATCATTTTCGGTTAAAGCACAATGAAGGATTTTCATTGCTCTAATGTTCAACGAAAACATTTTCTTTTCCTTTTCAGTCCAATCCTTTCTTGGTTTGAAATCAAAGATGTTTATAAAAACATTCCACATATCAAAATCAAAACATTTTATAAACGATGTCATTCTAGCTTTCCAAAACCAAAAATCAATATCTTTGAGAAATGGTGGAATGGTATAATCGAAACCTTTTGAAAGCAAACAGCACCCAAAATCAGTCATTTCAAACTCTTGAGACGGTTAAGTCCTTTAAACAAGAGACCAGCTCTGATACCAAATGTTAGACCTGGCTATCACCCAAGAGGGGGGGTGAATTGGGTGTCTGATAAAACTTTAGATAACTTTGAAAATCTTTTTGCAACTTACTAAAGGTAGTTTGAGTGACAGAAATAGTTTATAAAGTAGTAGTCAGTCAATCAAACATATATGCTGGAAATGTAAGAGTTTAGGGAAGAGAATATGCAAACTGAGATTTATACTGGTTCGGCCCAATCCTTGACCTACGTCCAGTCCCCAAGCTCCACTTGAGATTTTCAATCCACTATCTCCTTGTTTAACCGGGCACAAGAGAAAAACCTTTACAACCTCACAAGTTTAGTCGGGCACTTGTGCAGCCTTTTACAATCTCTTATCGAGATACTCCCCCTTATACACTGTAAGGATACAATTACACACTCTGTAAACAAAGGATGATCCTTTCACTCTCGGACTCACTCCCCTTACAAGTTGTAATTGATACACCCACACTTAAGGTTCCTTAACCTTAAGATTTAATATTTGAATGAGATGAATAAGTGTTTAATAACTCCTCACGAGTAGATAACAAATGAACACTGAAGTACTAAATCGATCATCACACTCTCTACTGAAAAACTATATAATCATTGTGAAAACAGAGAGTATATGAGTTGAGCGTTGGATTCATAATGTTGGCATTTCGTCATTGCAAGCTCTAGTCTCTAACCTCTTCTATCTTGAAGGCTTCTCCTTTTATAGTTGATGTAGAGTATTCGACCGTTTGAGCAAATCTTCCAGATTTTGACTATGACCGTTGAAAGCGTATATGACCGTTGGAAAATATTACCGTTGGAATATTACCGTTGGATATTCAAGTCATAGCATTCGAAGCCGATGAACAAGTTGAGCATTTTAATTTATTGAAGAACATTATAGATGAGAAATCAACTTCGTTTCTTCAAGTTCCTCGTCTTCTCTTCCATTTGTGAATGTATGTAGCAAACTTCATCAAACTATTCAATTTCAAAATGTTTCTGACAAATTTTGGCTTCTGTCGAGTTTAATGTTAATTCTCCATATAATCATCTGAAACTTATTAGCAAATAGCTTAAAAGCATTTAAGAATAGTAATAAGTGAAGATATGGAGTAATGAAATCACAAGCATTGATTTTCAGTTTACGCAGACGGTGATTTTCAAATATGGTAAAGTTAACTTCAAGTTAAAATGATGTTAACTTGATATAAAAAGTTAACTTGATATATGATGAGAAAGTTAACTTGATGTATGGAGAAAGTTAAACTCGATAAGTGTAAAAGGAACAATACACTTGTTCACTGTAAGACAAAGTTAACTTGTAAAAAGAAGTTAACTTGATAGATGCAAGTCAAACACGACGATATATGAAGGATAGAGTTAACTTGAACTTGATCCAGTTTAAAGAGAAAGTTAACTTGAAATAACAAGTTAACTTGAAATTGGCTTTTCAAATTCAGGAGAAAGTTAACTTGAAATAAGAAGTTAACTTGATATTTGTTTCACTTTCAAAGAGGAAGTTAACTTGAAATAAGAAGTTAACTTGATATAGATATTAGCTTTTCAATTCAAGAGAAAGTTAACTTGAAATAAGAAGTTAACTTGACAAGTCAAAAACTTAACTTAGTTTAAAGAGAAAGTTAACTTGAAATAAGAAGTTAACTTGATATTTGTTTCACTTTCAAAGAGGAAGTTAACTTGAAATAAGAAGTTAACTTGACAAGTTAAAAACGATAACTTAGTTTAAAAGAGAAAGTTAACTTGAAATAAGAAGTTAACTTGATATTGTTCAAAAAAAGTTAACTTGAAATAACTTAACTTGTTTAAAAAGAGAAAGTTAACTTGAAATAAGAAGTTAACTTGATATTGGCTTTTCAAGTTCAAAGAGAAAGTTAACTTGAAATAAGAAGTTAACTTGATCTTTAAGTTCAAAGAGAAAGTTAACTTGAAATAAGAAGTTAACTTGATATTGCCTTTTCAAGTTTTTAAGTTAACTTGATATTGAATTAGCAATTCAAGTTAACTTGAAATATCAAGTTAACTTGATATAAATAGCCGACTTCAAGTCTTGAAACAAAGTTAACTTGAAATATCAAGTTAACTTGATATAACCTTACAAGTCAAAATCGATAACTTCTATATTTTAAGTTCAAAAGCAAAGTTAACTTGAAACAAAAGGTTAACTTGATGAGAAGATTATAGGAAGTTAACTCGATGAGAAAGTTAACTTGAAATAAGAAGTTAACTTCCAAAATCCAATATGTTGAGAGAAAGATTGCCTTTGTTAATTTCAAGTTAAAAGCTTAAATTCCTTGAGTCATCTAATGCAACTTGGAATTAAAATCGATCTGCTCTTTAAACATAGCTCAGAAAGATACATTACTTGAGTCAATCAATTCTTTAACTTGAGGTTCTTTTGCTATGACTTCCAGTTACTTTAAAACAGAAAATGCACAATGAATTTTCCTTGACTTTAATTATAATTGTTATCATCAAAACAAAACAAGAGAACTAACATAAAAGACAGATCTTGCTAAGCCACAACTCATCCGGTGGATGTTATTGCTCTAAGAGTTTGATGTTGAGATTCGAGACGTAAGTGGAGCACAAAACTGGGTAGTGACCACTTGAGTCGCATCACTCATCTCCCTTTCACCCTCTTCTATTCGGATGATTTCACTTCGATGAGCAGCCTTCTACAAACCGCAAAGTAAGCTTCCATGGTATCTTTGATCTCGGTTAACTACTTGGCGGTGGTATTTTGGCTACAGATTCCACTAGGGCTCAACCCTTAAATTAAAGAGTGAGTCTAAATATTATGTTTGGGATGACCCTTATCTGTGGAAATTTTGTAGTGACCAAGTAGTTAGAAGATGTGTGCCTGATCATGAGTTTCACTCTATATTGCATTTTGCTCATGCTTACGCTCGTGGTGGTCACTTTGGACCCCAAAGAACTGCTAGGAAAGTGTTAGATAGTGGATTATTTTGGCCTTCCTTGTTTCATGATTCCCATCTGTTTTGTAAGTCATGTGATAACTATCAGAGAGCAGGGAGTATTTCCTGTAGGCATGAGATGCCCCAGAACCTTAGATTGTTTTGTGAGATCTTTGATGTTTGGGGTATTGATTTTATGGGTCCATTTCCTGCTTCATATGGTTATACTTACATACGGCTAGCTGTTGATTATGTCTCAAAATGGGTTGATGCGAAAGCCACTCGGACTAATGATTCTTCTGTGGTGGTGCATTTTGTTAGGTCTAACATTTTCTGTAGGTTTGGCATTCCTAGAGCTATTATCAGTGACCAAGGCTCCCATTTTTGCAACCAAAGCATGGGTGCCTTGTTACGCAAGTATGGAGTGCTTCACAAGGTCTCCACAAGATACCATCCTCAAACCAACGGTCAAGTGAAGTCTCAAATAGAGAGATTAAGCAAATCCTTCAAGACCGTTAACTCTACCCGGAAAGATTGGAGTAAGCGATAAGAGGATGCTTTGTGGGTATATCGCACCGCCTACAAGACTCCGATTGGGATGTCTCCTTATCGGCTTGTCTTTGGTAAGGCATTTCATCTTCCTATTGAGTTGGAGTATCAAGCCTATTGGGCCATTAAACAAAGGTAACATGGATTTGGCCAAGTCGGGATGGAGCGGAAGCTACAATTGCAAGAGATGGATGAGCTTAGATTGGATGCCTATGAAAGCTTGCGGTTATACAAGGAAAAGACTAAGGCATTCCATGATAAAACTATTCTGAGGAAAGAATTTTCTGTGGGCCAGAAAGTTCTTCTGTTTAACTCCCGTTTGAAGTTTATGCCTGGTAAGCTTCGATCTAAATGGGATGGCCGTTTTGAGATCACTAACATTTTTCCATTTGGTGCTGTTGAGCTATGTGATCCACCCACAGGACGAACCTTTAAGGTCAATGGGCATCACCTCAAGCCATTTCATGAGGGATCCCAGCAGCAGCCTGAGAAAGTAGAGATTCTCCTCATTGATGCCACTTATCCTCCATAAACCCCTTGGGGAGTATTCTTCTTTCTTTCTCCCTCTTTCTTCTATTTGTTTTCCTTTTTCTACTTTGCTTTTTGAAATAAATACAGTCTCTCTTTCTATGATTGCTACATATTATGAACTTGGACATTTTGGTTTTAATGGATCATTCGTTTGGTCTCTGTCATTCTTGACTCTTCGATTACATGTCTTGGTAGTTGATTTGATGTTGTTGATTGCCTAAGTTGGTATTGACGTTGTGAGGTTTTGGGCCTACATGAATGGAATTCATCTTTTGCCATTCTTTCTTTCATGTGTGCATCTCGCTCATGATTTGTGTTCTCTAGAACTTGCTCCTTTTCTTTTTGAAACTACATTTTTCATTTACGTGCATAAGTATGATGGAAGCTTGTTTTCTTTCTTTTATTTTCCTCACTTTGGCCAAATGGTCTTTCCCTTGCATTATGACTCCTTTGCTAGCCCTTTGTGCCTTTTTGCCTCATTCTTTTCTAAGCCATATTACAAGCCTAAGTGAAAAACCATTTTATTCCGCACCTTGAAAATTTATTGAGCATTGGTTTCACCTTGGTTTTATGTTTAAGTGTGGGGGTTGCTCAGGAGTGCAACAGTTTAAGTGTGGGGGGTGTTTGCTTTTGTGCCATTGTGATTATGTATATAGTATACTTGAATTTTTCTCAAAAAAAAGAGAAAAAAAGAAGAAAAAAAGAAAAAACGAAAAAAAAGAAGAAGAAGAAATAGAAAAAGAAAATACATAGGAAAGAAAGGAGATATATAAGCAAAATAAAAATTTTCTTACATAGAGAATGATTGTGTTAATTAGTGCTCTTTTGAATTTCTTTGGTGCTTAGCCTCTCATTCCATACTATTACCTACCTTCACCCTAACCCCATTACAACCTTTCATAACAAGCTCTCTTGATTTGTGCATGCATGTGTTATGAGTAGTGGAGACGTGGAAATTGAGCAAGCTTATGGTAGAGCAAATTTCTTGAGTAGAATTTGAGCGATAAACTTATTCACCTTAAACACTTGAGAGATTGATTGATTGAGTGCATCATTTGAGAGACCATCTTATGTGATTAGCATCATTGATTGAGATTACCCTGAATTGTAATTTGAGATGAAGGGATTGTGGTCTTGATTGATTGATCTTTTGGAGCTTTGTGTCCCTTGTTCAATTTTTGCATTGTTAGCAATTGTTAGAAAATAAGAGTTTCTCCTTTAGGTCTTTTTCTTTGAATTTTGCTCGGGGGTGCAAAAAGATAAGTGTGGGGGAATTTGATAATTGAATATTTCATACACTACTTTTTTTTTCTTGATTAATAATTTAGGACTCTTTAGCTAATAAAAAATGGCTTTTATACTTATTTGGGCTTTGGGCCTTTTATTATATTTTAGCCATTATTTAATAATAAATTTCAGTTTTACATTGCTTCACCATTTTTACCATAACTCTTGAACCAGACATCGGATTTGCCGCACTTTTGTGTCATGTTTCAGATGATTCAGAGAGCTACAATTGTTATGAAGACATGAAGAGCAAATTCGGACAAGAGGGCGGTCTATTTTGGAGCCGAAGTCATATGTATTTTTGGGCTCGAATTTTGTAATTAAAGCCCATTTTATTTTATTTTCGTTCGGGCCCGAATTGTAGATTGGAGCCCCATTTCGTTCTGCCATTTTAGGTTAAGTGAGGCAGCAACCACAAACACATTCTCATTCACGTTTTTAGAATTCGGAGGATCAAAATAGTAGTTTTCAAATTCTCTCGCAATGTTCTTCGTGTTCTTCGTGTTCTTCATCTCGTTTTTCGTCTTTCTTAATTATGTTCGGCTAAATTTCTGAGATTGATCCACGATGAGGGTTCCATCCACTATCCAGGAGGATTCGCACCTAATCGGTAAATGCTAACTCGTTTCGTATCCCTTAATCGATTTGATTTTTGGTTCGGATTGGGTTTTTGATTAAAAACCCAAATCGATATTTCCCAAGGACGAAGTTCGGATCAAGGGTTAAATTATTTTTGTGCGATTGTACAGAGGTGTGCCACTGATTCGAACAAATTCTAAATGATTGTTTAGTTGAGGGAATCTATAGACAAATGCAGAGATTTCGGTTTGTCTAGCAGAGTCGATTACGAGTTCGGTTATAAACTGCTTTCGCTCGAGGAAGGGTAGTGGGTGAATCCGAAATCGTGGGTTGATCCTTTAATCGTCTATTTTCTGTTCAATTCGTGTTATTTCATTTTGCCTCTCATTACTTCATCTTTAATATTATTCTCAATCAAAAAAACCCCCCAATTATCACACGTTTTATTGTTTAGTGCAAATTGAACCGATCACGAATTCGTTGGGAAATGACCTAGGTCACATTATACTGCAAATCCTTTTCTAATATGGTTATTTTGGGAGATTACGACAAATCTCTGTCAGTGTTGCATGGGATCCTTTATGTGGCCAGTGGAGGCAATATCGCAGTGCTAATATCATGTTCAGGCTGTGAAAGTCTTGGATGCCTCTCTGCTCGTCTTCATGGAGTTGTTCAGTACTCTCTTGCCCCTTCCTTGATTTCTCAAATTTTGGATCAGTAACAACCATAGGTTGCTTGGTTATTCTCATGGGTTATAAACATTTACCACTTCGGAGCTCTATCAATTTGACTTCCTCTCTTCCTTGGATCCTGGGGATTTCATGTCACTGGGCAGAGATCCTGAGGGTCTGTTGTTTAGGGCAGTAGCTAGTTGGCCCACTTGGTTCTCAAGGTTTCTAAGGGTTACCTACTGATTCTAAATGATTGCATCATTATTTGCCATATATTCCTTCAGAAGGGTCAACATAGAGTGTTGCGGGTCTAAATCACTGCCTTGCTGCAGTGCTTGCTGGGTAAACCCTGGTGGGTTTGATGTTCTGTTCGAGTATTAAGGGCCCGATGATTGTCCCGCTGCTTGTTGACCTAGAGAATTCCGTGAAAAATTGGGATGCTGCCTCCATCTAGGATTGTATGTATTCGAGTATGGATTGTTGGTGTTACTACCCCTGTTAAAGTTGTTGATGAAGTTAACAGATTCGGGGTTGGCAGAGCACTGAGAATAAGAATGCTCTCCGCCACAGTACACACAAGTTACCTGAGATGGTTGCAGCAATTTGTTGCTTGATAGAAGGGTCAGTCCTTTCACCATATTAGTTAGAGATGATACTTGAGCTGTGCGAGCAATCATAGCATCTAGTTCATGTATTCCAGAAATGGTTTTGGAGGAAGTAGCTCTGTCTACTTGCCATTGATGACTGTTTATAGCCATGCGCTCCAATAATGCGTGAGCTTCGTCATAGGACTTCATCAATATGGATCCGCCTGATGAAGCTTCTGCAATTGACCGTGTTTGCCCATCGAGACCTCTGTAAGATATTTCTAGCTGGGCCCATTCATATAGGCCGTGTTGTGGGCACCTTCTAAGGAGGTCCTTAAATCTGTCCCAAGCTTCATATGTAGATTCACCAGACTTTTGTTGGAAGTTGGTGATGTCCCCTCTGAGTTGAGCATTCTTAGTAGGTGGGAAAAATTTTAGCAAGAACTTACTCCCCAGATCATTCCAGGAGATGATTGAGTTATCTGGTAAGTTGTTGAGCCACGTCCGAGCCTTGTCCCTAAGCGAGAATGGGAATAATTTAATCCGGACAGTGTCGGGCGTCATTCCTGGGATGACAAATGAATCACACACCTCCATGAAGGCCTTGAGATGCAGGTAAGGGTCTTCAGATGGGAGTCCTCCAAATTGTCCGACCGCATTCAGCATTTGAATCATGACACCTTTAATTTCAAAGTGTCCTGTATTAAAGGTCGGTGGTGTGATAGCTGAATTCAACTTGTTTAGATCAGGAATTCTGAATTTCATGATGGCCTTGTTCACATCTAGATTGGGAGGGGGAGGGATCTGATTGCCCCTGTTTATTACTATCGGCTCTCTTCGATCCTGTTCATGATTAACATGCATATCCACCATGCTTGCTGAGTCAAAAGGTTGACTTCATCGCTTCTACTTCCTGCGCCTTTGCTTGTAAGTGCGTTTGATTTCTGGATCGTAAGGCTTTAGGTTGCCGGTCGGCGAGTTGTGCATGCACTACAGAATGTACCTGAAAATCAAAACAGGAGAGGAGTGAGCTTTATTGGATGAATCACAACTATTTAAGCAGAAAGGGCGTCGTTATCCCCAGCAACGGTGCGAAAAACTTGTTGGTTGATTTCCTTAATGGCAAGTGAACCAATCGAACAAGTAATAAAGTGAAAGTAGAGTATCGTCCCATAGAGACTGAGATACTAGGAAGTGACGCTTAAATGCTATGATAGTTGTGCAAAACATAAAATAAATATGATTGGTTTGAAAGGTTTTTGTGGTTACGCTAAATAACAAACAAAAGTAAATAGAGTATCGTAGTCGGAAAAGATATCAGTAGGAAATTAGGCTGAACTTGGAATCATCCTTAAGCATTTGAATCCCCCAGTTGCTTTACCCATTGCTATAGCATCTATACTGCACAGCTTCCGCAATGCTATAGTGTAGCTACTAACTACAATGCTATTCAGTTAACCCACCACTATAGTTTATCGAAGCTTCCACTTCCGATACATCTAATGCTAACTTTATTCCTTCCATATGCCTATAGCAATTTTCTAGCTAGGTCAACATTACAAACATGGTGTAGTGGTTATGAGCGGTAGACCCATTCCTGAAGCCTACAATAATATGTCAAGCCTTACACCAGCCTGCCTAGCAATCACTGTTTCTAAGAGGTCTAACCCCGACTCCTTTCCAGTAAGCCAAGGCCACAAATCTAGCCCTTAGCTTCCACTAATCGACAAGTTAATTAATTCACTGATAAGCAAACTAAATTTATAGAATTAAGAACTAGCAACTGGGTTCATTCAAAACTTAAAGAATCATCCTCATTCAGCCATAGGAAATTCAGTTCATGACTGACGAGGGAAACGCAAAACAGATAACAACAAAATGACCCATGGTCAAAAGATTAAAATAAAAGAAAATAGAAAGCTCGACAAAGTTCTACGGCGTGGAAGAAGCCCTGTCACGTCACCACTCCACATCTTCTTTCTCTCCGTCTTACTGCAAGGAAGGATGCTGGGTTCTCTTCGAGTTCTCATGCCTCATGAATTCTCTCTCTCTTCTTTCGAGTCTGACCGAATGTGAATTAGTTTAGACTCTCCATGACTCAACCTCGTTAGGGTTGGCTCGTTAGAGTTGGACCTTCCTAATCTGTCGAGATCCATCGTATCTTTCGATCGTAGTAGATTGATTCTCGCGATCCCGTGGATTCTTCAAATCTTTTAGTTTCGATCCTCCGCATCTTCTATTCCATTACGTCGGAATATACCTGTCTTTTCTCGACCTTCGCAATATTTCCTAAAACAATCTTGACAAAAGATTAGAACATATGTCGTATAGCATTGCGTCCTTTACTTTGCTATAGCTTCAAAGATGCCTTGTATTGCATTCCCATAAGCTGTCCGGATGCTAAGCATAGTATCAGCTTTGCCACACGATCTTCTCATAATCCCTCGTAACTTGTTCTTTTCCTAGCACATGTTGAGGATTTGTGTGAAATACACCCTCATGTTCCCTATATAATGAATTAATGCCTTTTCGCCTTGGTTTAACACAGTTAACCTCACATTCACTATTCAATTCTGTCATTTAACACAGGGAAAAAATGGCATAATTTGTGCTCATCACCTTGTAAAATATTCTTTTTTATGCTAAACAAAAGAAAAGAAAAAAAAGATATTTATGAACTCAAACTTAAACTACTAATGCTTAATTAATTCCAACCATAACAAATGTGACACTCAAGTCCCAAGAATCGGTGCCAAAGTTATTATTTAGGTTTAAAGTTGATCACCTCTCTTGTGGCTGTAAAGTCTTGTTTGTGCACTCTCTCCTCCCTCAAAATTTGAAACATTATGGATGGTGCTAGAGGAAGAAATCCACATCAGAGTTAGAGACCTAAACCAGAGGAGTACTAGTTCCTTTCCCTCTCTATTGATTTTTGCAACATTGAGGACAAACTTTGATTTAAGTATGGGGGAGGGATATAATTTCTTTGGTTTTGCTTGTCCTTATTCAATTGAAAAGAATCTTTTTTTTATTTGAAACTTTTGCGTTGTTTAGGATTGACTTTAACTTTGAGCTTTCCCCATCTTAGAAAATATTATCAAGTCAAAAATTAAAATAGAAAAGAATGTTTCTCTAAGCCTTGAATTTTTGTAGCAATTCCGAGATGAACTTTGAGAATGGTGAATAGTTTGTAATATGATCAACAAATTATTAGTTTATGAATATTTTTGCTACATGATTTCTTTAGAAAATTAGATGATGACCTGTGCTAGCTAAGTAAAACTTTTGTTTAGGGAAATGACTCGGAAAAAAAAAAGAAAAAGAAAACAACAACTCCAATGACTTCTCTAGACCTTACTTAGAAACCGGGGCACTTCATTACCAATGTTGGCACTCACGTCAAATGGCAAAGTCAAAGAAGGTTATGAGTTAGGCTAAAAGATGCTTGAGGTGTCATTCGAGTAACTCGAGTAACCGTCTTTGCATCACTCATGTGCAGGGTCACATCAAAAGGAGACCTACAACGGCTCAAGATAAAAAAAAAATTAAAAAAAATGAATTGAGTTATTTTCTACCTGAGGATCCTTATTAAATTAAATGAAAAGCTTGGTTTAGTGGGGATATTTGATTTGTTTTGGAAAAACCGAGTAGCGTAATATTCCTTTACTAATCTTATCGTTGCACTTATTACTTGCCAATCCTTTGATCATGGGACGTTAAAAGATTTTTACAATTGTTTAAGGCTATTGGCTTAGTGACCCATTCTTATAAGACATCAACTTGAATAAAACTTGATAACATAATCTAAGTGTGGTGGTATACTGCTTTCTGTTTAGGAATTTCATAACCAATGTTCTTTTCAGATAACAAATTCTATTTCTTTTGTGTGAGGACAAGCAAATGTTTAAGTGTGGAGGAGTTTGATAAGTATATATTTTATAATTAAATAAGTACAGATTCTCGAAATATATTGGATTGAATTTATGAATATTTAATACATATTTCGTTGTCATTTATATATTTTTATCCTTTAATTAATTATAGAATAATAGGATATTTTGACATAAAATCTATTCATATCCTATTTTATTGTATAGGAGATATTATATGAAGAAAGAGATAAAAAAATCAAATAATATAGCATCGGAAGCTAGCATCTATGTGATATAATATAATATATTATTTATAATATATCACAATAGATGAAAAAAAGGCGCAGACCCAAGCCATTTATGCTTGACATCTTCAAATATATCATTCAAAATCAAAACGGAAAGATCAATTGGTTTTAGGATCTGTGGCTGGTTACTACAAACAAAAGCCCAATTCACTTAATTAGCTCAACCGCAAAATACATTATGAAAGGACGCACAAGACGCATAGAGGGAAAAAAAGATTGAGGCTGAATAACAATGAAAGAAAGAAAGAAAGAAAATAACAATAATAATAATGACAAAAGACACTAGTGGAAAAAAGGGCTTTAAGACCGCCTCATTTAGACCGGAGTAATGACGCACCGGTCTTAATAGTATGACCGGTGGCAGTTTTGTAAATATAAAGAACTTCTTTGACCGCATCCTAATGAGCATCGGTCTTAATAGTATGACCGGTGGCAGTTTTGTAAATATAAAGAACTTCTTGGACTGCGCCCTTTATCAATGAGTCTTAAATCTATTATTTAGACCGCTTAACAAAACAAACGGTCTTAAAAATGTTATTGAAAAAAACTGAAAGTTCAAATTTCTTTATAGAGAAATCTCGAACAGGGCTGACTTATATTTTCTCACATCCAAAATAATGAGGAAAAAATTAAATAAACGTTTAAGACCGGATATATATAACAGTGGCGGTCTTAAATATTATACTTTTTAGACCGACATAAATTGTGAACGATACTAAATAGTTTATTACTTTTAAGTTCGGAGTTTAATAAACGACGGTCTTAAAACTTAACATTTAAGAACGTATTTTTAGATCATCCGGTCTTAAAAATAAAGTGCTAAATATATTCTTCTTCGCTTGAAACGTTCCTTACGACTTACGTTGTCCCTCTGAACTCTGAAACCCCTCTTCTTCTTGTGAAACCACTCTTCCTTGTGCATTACCTCTCTTCCTTGCCCACACGAAACGTTACCTTACGACTTACGTTGTCCCTCTGAACTCTGAAACCCCTCTTCTTGTTGTGAAACCACTCTTCCCCGTTGCATTCCCTCTCTTCCTCGCCCACGTACCATTAGCCTCTGTTACGCTCTCATTTGCTCGATCATTCCTCTCTTCCCGTCTCGAAAATGAACGGTGAAAACGACTCCATTTGTGTTCCGGAATGCCGATCGGTGTGAGTCGAACGAACCCTCTTCATCTCGACAATGTGCCTCGTAACCGCCCGGCACGTCATGGTAGAAAAGGCACAAGAATGATGGATGTAACCCTAAGTCGGACTTCTGGGTCAAAGCTGGAGATTTAGTTTGATGAAAATTTGCGACCTTTCGGTCATAATAAAAGCAAATATACTAGTTTTGTCAGTTGTCTTGCACGCAACAAGGTTAGCATCTTGACTGATGAGTGGAAAAATGTGGACTTCGGCAAAGTAAAGCAACCTATTTGGGACACTATCCGGCTTACATATAATGTCCCTGACTCTGAGAAGTTGAAAGACAAGACATTGTCTTATTGTGCTGATCGGTGGAGGAAGTTTAAGACCTCTCTCGCTAACAAGTATATTTTTGCCGAGGTTCAAATTTCGACCAAAATCTTGGGACAAGTACACATTTATTGATGAACAAACTTGGCAACAATTTGTTCAGCTGCGAACCACTCCTGAAGCTATGGTGAGTTTATATTTAGTTTTTTTTGCCCTTTTGTTTGCTTATTAACCTGTGCTAATATGTGAATGTTATTGTGTTCATCTAATCCTGTTAGTTAAATTGTTGGTGTGTGAATAGAAGTATACATTTCCTGCCTTTGTCTATGCAAGTCTGATATGTAAACCCTTAAAAGGTAAAATACTAAGAAGGTAATTAGGGAAATAATAATGGCATAAGAGTCAAGCCATTATTATAGTCTTAGTTCTATTATAGTAGGTAGTGGTTAGACATTATTGCTGTTAGTTCTGTTACTATCTAATGAGGACTCGCTGATCCCACCGGATGCCTTAAAAAGGATCAAGTTTGTATTATTCTCGTAAGCATAATTCTCTTTTGTTTCTTAACCTATCTATCTAACAAGACAAGACATAGCTCCAATTTCTTCTACAATTCTACATCTTCCTTACATAAAATGTTGAAACTTGATGAAGTGAATTTGACTAGTGTTTGAGGTTCATATCAAGCAGAAGTTCTCTAATTTATGTTAGTGAGAAGGCTGGAATTCATAATTAATAGTTGTTTTCAATGTTGATTCACAGAAAAGAAGGGAACGAGCACAAGAGATAGGGAGAAAGAATGATTGCCCGCATAGGGCTTTTCACGGCGGATATGAAAAGGCTGAAGAAGAATTAATGGCGGCCAAGTGGAAGAGATTGGATGATGAAGCAGAATCCAATCCTTCTGCGGTACATGATCCACCATCTCCAATACGTCGCGAGGAGTTGTGGTTGCACATTCGGAAAAAACCAAGCGGCGCCTACACGAGTGAACAAACTCACGTAGTTGCTGACAGAATTGTAAGTATCGTTATTGTTATTTTTTAGTTACTAAACATGTTTCATTACTAAGCTTCTTATTATCTGCATCTTACAGGAATATCTTTAAAAAAAGAAGCAGAGGGATCTTTTATGTCAAACGGGAGGAGTGATGTTCTGACCGTTGCGACCAGAAAACCGGATCATGGTGGGCGTGTAAGGGGGGTTGGAGGATGGGTAGGCCTGAAGGAATACTTTGGAAAATCCAAACACTATAGACAAAGTATGGTTACCCGAGAGGAGATGGAACAGACAGTGGCCAAATTAAGTAAGGATGCAGCGGCTAAAGAAGCAAGGTATCCCGAGATGAGCCAGATGAGGGAGGAATTGAATCAGCTGAGCCAGATGAGGGAGGAATTGAATCAGATGAAGCTTCTTTTGAGCAATCATCCGAGAGACCAGTGTTCCCTTCACACATTCACCCACTGCGGCAAAGATAGCACTAGAGGGGAGCTACATTGTTGGACGCCGAGCAACCTTGTGACCTATATGTGGAGGATCGTGATAGTCCCGCACGATTAGTTGCAAAAGGGACTGTCCACAACTTATTGGGATCAACGGTACACCACCAACAATTGGCTGATGATGAAGTCAGAGTGTCAGTTGAAAAGGTGATCATTGATGCACCTCTCCCTCTCCCAACTGATCAGTTAAAGCTTGTGAGTGATGTCAAGGGAACCTTTATCTCTTGGCCAGTGAAGCTTGTACATGTCTCTACTCCTCCTGAAGCTTCATCCCCTCCTCCTCAAGTTCCACCCCCTCCTCCTCAAGTTTCATCCCCTCCTCCTCAAGTTCCACCCCTCCTCCTCAAGTTACACCCCCTCGTCAAGCTCCATCCCCTCCTCAAGCTCTATCCCCTACTGCTAAGTTGACTGGCACGGAAAAAATATCCAATCTGGTGAAGATTGGATATTTTAAAGATAAATCATGGCCTGTCAATGAAGTATTAGGCGTCCCTCATCCTCTTGCCGTTCAAGTTGACACCGTTGATGTTGAGTCCCTGCTGCTTCCTCGACAGGAGCCTACTGATGCAATTGTTCAAATTTTTATGAAGTATCTTCTGTCTATGAGTACATAATTTAAATGCATCGTTTAGACACACATACATATATACTAATTCCCTGATTGATGTCATTATTGTAGGTTATTGCATCAAGAATTGGTTCAAAAGGGCAGGAGCAACGATTTTGGATTCTTGTGCCCTGTCTATTCAAGTCAAACATCCATGCAGGAGAGACAGGTGTACATATCAAAGAGGGTGTGTGAAGTGAGAAGAAAGGTGTACTTGTTGCCATTCATGCACAGGTACATATCACAAATCTTGTCTGCAATTCACTTAATTCTGCTACATATATCTGATCATGAGTATACTTTACTGCTATGAATTTTCAGCCGCCACGGCAGTTGATCCTCATGTGCATAGAGGAGCATAAAGTTATCTTCTTATGCTCCACTCACGGAGTTCCATTGCCTTTGTTGACGCAGACCATCAACGAGTAAGCATGTCATTTTTATTCTCTTGTCTGAAATCTCTGCTGTGAATTTTCAGTGAACATTATTGATAAATTTGTGATTTTGATGATAGTGCCATGAAGACCTTCCAAACCGAGGTAAAGAAAAGGCGTCGGGCCAAAGACCCCATCTGGGACACACCGGAGGTTGGTACAATATTTGTACACTGGCACACTTCCTTGTGAAGTTGGTCATTAAGCTATATATGCTCTTAGATATATTTCTTGTTCTTTTTAGACCCGTCGGCAACCACCGGGTCCAACTTATGTGGCCGATCGTCATGAAACACATGTATGATATTATCATGGGAGGAAGGACTAAATTAACTGTAAAGGTAAATGTATTTGATGTTACATATTATGCACGCAAGTTAATTCAGTGTGTGGCTTAATGTTACATATGAAATATGCACGCAAGTTAATTCAGTTTCTGTCTTTGATGTTACAGATGTTTGACTGCCCTGATCCCTTTTCTGATGATGAATTGGAGCACATACGCAATATGTTTTGTGAATATTTATATGACCTGATCTTAGAGTCAGGACAATAATTAATGTCCTAAAATCATTTGTAAATATATCATGTACAACAATAATATTCTCGTAAATTTGTTTATTTTTCCGAACAATATTCATTTGTAAATATGCATAGGCAATGTAAAATTCAATAAATAAATTTGTTTAATTTTTCTAACAATTTTCTTGTGTCCATTTTGGGTTTCTGAATGTATTGGATGGTGGATAAAAATATTTAGTGCTTGAAATTTGAGAAAGTTCTCGAGTTTAGGACTGTATATTAATTAAAAGTCCGGTCTTAAAAGTCCGCATAATAAACATCCGGTCCTAAAAGTGTTCGTTTTAAAAAATATGAGCATTTTTAAGACCGTATATTAATTAAAAGTGTGATCTTAAAAGTCCACATAATAAACATCTGGTCCTAAAAAATATGAGACTTTTAGGACCGTATATTGTGAACATCCCACCTAAAAGTATTATGAGACGTATATTATTTTACCGTCCGCTCCTAAAAGTCCTCTTATTTTAATTTTAGAAGTTGGCTTAACCTTTAGGACCATGTAATTGTTAAATGTCTGGTCTTAATAGTCTTCATTTAAATAGAAATGTTCACTCGCTTTTCGACAAATCATTATGGTTCGAGACAACGAGGTTCTCGTTACGCTCAAGCTAGGTCCTTCATTGTAGTCGATGTTACCTCTCCCGATCTTGAGCAAGCATTATCGGTTTCCCTTTTCTTTGTCTCTTTTCTTTTTTGTCGTAAAAAAGAAGGAAGATATTGAAAAGGTACTTTGTTTCAAATCAGGGGAGGTAAAACCGACGACAATGACGGTCCAACCTTGAGAAGAATTGTCACTGTGTTTGTTTTTATTCAAATAAGGTAAAATATGTTTTTTGTTTTTTGTATGTTCCTAACTGTATTCTGTGAATTTCTATTGTTGATTTACACAAGGACAATGTTTTGTTTGTTTCCTTTTTGTCGAAAAAGAAAGGCGATAATGAAAAGGACTAGGCGATCGAATATGGAAACCAAAGCTGACAAAAAAAGGAGTGTTTTTAGGACCCTCGATTTACTAAGTGTGCGGTCCTAAAAGTCTTCGTTCTGAATTATTCATCTTAGTTTTTTGAGTCTGCCATTATCCATCTTTCATAGTTGCCTTGTTTATTGCTTGTCCGTGTTCGGATAATGGATAAACTAACGAATTAAAGTACTAAACTCGCACGAGAACAAAAAGAGTGCATAATATTTTATATAATAATTTTTATCGCTGCCAAAAACAAAAAAACAAAAAAAACAACTAATCCTCTTCGTAGACGGAGAGGGAGGGGGAGTCGGAGTCGTCTTTGTTGGTTCTCTAAAAGATTTTGATGATTGCCAACAATTGTGAACAAAGAATGAGGATTTGCTCTCGAAAGTTGGAAAACCTTGTGAGAGAGCAAACCTCGAGGTTTTCCGAAACCTCGAGGTTTGGCCTTACAAAGGAAGCATCGAGGTTCTATGTTTAAACTTGCAAAACTTGGGTTTCACAAAAATATGTGAAACCTCAAGGTTTATTAAGAAACCTCGAGGCTTTGGACTTCCGTAGAAAACTCGGTTTCACACCAAGTTGTGAAACCTCGAGGTTTACATCAAAACCTCGAGGTTATGCCTTGGTGCCAAACTAAACATTTGAAATTAAATGTAAAACCTCGAGTATTGACAAACCTCCGGGTTTCGGCTTCCAGAGCTAATGGTTATCAGTGTGTTTGAAAACCTCGAGGTTTCCATAGAAACCTCCATGTTTGTGTTTTGGGTCAAAACAAAGAACTTTGTCATTTGGGCAAAACCTCGAGTATTGTTACAAACCTCGAGGTTTGTGAGTTCCGAGAGCAAATGAACTTTCACTCATTCTAAAACCTCGAGGTTCCTTGAGAAACCTCCGGGTTTGCTTTCATCATGTCTCTCGCCGGGTTTCACACATGATGTGAAACCTCGAGGTTTCGAGAAAACCTCGAGGTTTGGAGTAAACCCGAGAAACCTTCGTGATTGCATCATGAGAAACCTCCAGGTTTTATGATAAACCTCCGGTTTGAGGTTTTGGTCTTAAATCATTTTCAACCTTAAATGACCAAACCTCGAGGTTTGTGAACAAACCTCCGTGTTTCGGACGCGTTGCAAAAATCGAATGTAACGATTTCGGGTATGCCTTTGTGTTTGATCTCAATGCTTTCCATGATTAATCTCTATTGGTACTAGATATGTTTAACCATCTTTTTAGTGAGTTTTATGAATGATTAAGGAAGGTTTACTCAAGGTTTAAAGCAAAAGCAAAAGTGATGTCGAACATTAAATGCTCAACCCGAAACTTGCATTCTTTTGGTTAATCCATCTCGTACACGATTGCAAAGCATTAAAGAATGATTTCTACATCTAGCAACATCTTCTCCAACGGATTGATTTGCAGAGAGTCAACTCTGACCATCCAGCCAGCTGGATTAAGAGAGTTTTTAGAGAGAGAAGAAGACCTAAGCTACTCACATCTTCTGAAGAACATCTTCAATCTGTCAGTATTATCAAATGCAACGGTCTATTAATGCTATCTCGGCTATAAATAGAGTTGCATTCAATTCTTCTCAACAACTACTACATCCGAAAACGAACAAGCATTCAAGTTCTTCAACTACCTTTCGTTTTCACTTGTATTTTGTCTTTTGACATTATAAGCTTCGGTGTTTATTATTATCCACTCTTAGAGAGTTTTTATCTCAGTAATTCATTTATTGAAAAGAATCACAAGTCAAGGGACTTGGTGATTTGGGAGTTCATTGATTACAACTTGTAAGGGGGAGTGAGTTCTAGAGAGAGAACTACTCTTTAAGTACGAGTGTGTAATCTTTGTGATAGTGAAAATCCCGGAGAGTCCGGGACCGGATGTAGGTCAAGTTGTTAAGACCGAACCAAGATAAATCTCTCGTGTTTAGCTATTCTTCCCTTTACTCGTTCATCTATGTTTTTGTTGTCTAAAAACGGAAGCGGTTTTCAAAAGTTTTTAAAATACCCAATTCACCCCCTCTTGGGTATATAGCTCCACTTTCGCCTCTTCAGCCTTATTGTACTCCACGTCATTGGCGTGAAGTACCATGTTCAACTTGTTGTTCACGGTATGAACAAGCTGAACCAATTGGCCCAATTGATCGACGCGAGGCCACCAACGATCGCACCAACGCTTTCACGATCGAATTGGAGGAGGGAATGGCGGAGGGGGCCGAGGTTGAAGAGGAGGAGGAGGAAACGGAGGACTCCGGGGGAGCAGCCATTACATGGAGGCTAGGCGGTGGAGGAGCGAGTGTAGAAGTGATGGAGAAGAATGTGAAGAAAGTATAGTAACAACGAGTTTAAATAGAGAACCCATCCCGAACAATGTGAAACGCGTAAACTTTAATGAGGAGACGCATAGTTCATCGAATACGAGGAGACGCCTAGTTGGGAAGTTTATCGGAAGGTGAAGAGACTACGAATCATTCATTTGAACAGAGTGTAAGGATACGACTACGCCATCGAATTTGAAAAGAATGAATTTTAGTACCGAGTAAATGATGAAAGGTCGGTCTTAAAAGTAATAGAATTGAATATTTTAAAAATAAATATACTTTTAGGATGGACATATTGTAAAAGGTCGGTCTTAAAAGTAATAGAATTGATTTTAAAAATAAATATACTTTTAGGACCGGACATATTATAAAAGGTCGGTCTTAAAATAAAAAATTAAATGATAGAACTTTATACCGCGTACCTATAAATCCCGCTCTTAAAAGTTTCTCTCGCCTTTATTAACTCCTCATACCTCTCTGTCCTTAACTCCTTATTAATTCCTCATCACTACCTCGTAACTTGAAACTAGTACGTGGCTATCCGAGAACAGCTCTGCCTTTATTAATTAACTCCTCATACCTCTCTCGCCAACTACTCAAACCATGGTTAGATACAAGAGAACCGCTCGTAGGGGTGCTCTTACTCGTGATGCTCGTGCCTTCGTCGATCGTTATATGGTGCGCCTCCTCCATCGAGAGTCTATTCTTTGTAGAAGAGTCTTGGGTCGTTGGACCCATTGTTATTTCTTCGGATGATGAAGAGGTTCCCGCTCCCGCTCCCCCTCCCCAACCTCTTGGCCCCACCACGACTACTACTGACCCCTCTCCTCTTTCCTCTAATGAAGCATTGTGTCTGATGAGAGTAAGACAGAAACTTGCTGATCTCCGGCAGGAAATAAATATACTTTTAGGACCGGACATGTTATAAAAGGTCGATCTTAAAAGTAATAGAATTGATTTTAAAAATAAATAGACTTTTAGGACCGGACATATTATAAAAGGTCGGTCTTAAAATAAAGAATTAAATGATAGAACTTTATACCGCGTACCTATAAATCCCGCTCTTAAAAGTTTCTTCTGCCTTTATTAACTCCTCATACCTCTCTCGTCCTTAACTCCTTATTAATTCCTCATCACTACCTCGTAACTTGAAACTACGTACGTGGCTATCGAGAACAGCTCTCTCTCGCCTTTATTAATTAACTCCTCATACCTCTCGCCCCAACTACTCAAACCATGGTTAGATACAAGAGAACCACTCGTAGGGGTGCTCTTACTCATGATGCTCGTGCCTTCTGTCGATCGTTATATGGTGCGCCTCCTCCATCGAGAGTCTGTCCTATTGCTGTAGAAGAGTCTCGGGTCGTTGGACCCATTGTTATTTTTTCGGATGATGAAGAGGTTCCCGCTCCCGCTCCCCCTCCCCAACCTCTTGGCCCCACCACGACTACTACGACCCCTCTCCTCTTTCCTCTAATGAAGCATTGTGTCTGATGAGAGTAAGACAGAAACTTGCTGATCTCCGGCAGGAAATTAATGATGTTCACGCTGAAATCACCAAGGTTTTGGAGGATAATAAGCTTTAGGATGTTTAGTCAGATCCTTGTTTTTGATAATTTTCTGCTTGTTTTTCTCTCTTAATTTTCTTGTGTACGTGCATATTCTCGAGTTTTGTATGGAAGCAAGAAACTAAGCTTGTGTCTTTCTAATATTCATATTCTCCAGTTTTCCTTTAATTTATTTTTTTAACTCGGTTTCCGAGCTCGCCAAATGCAAAGCTCTTCTTTTTTTTTTTTTTTGGTTAATTAATAAATGAAATACTTTTAGGACCGTAGTTCTTATAACCGCTTGGTCTTAAAATTAAATGAATACCGAAAGTTAGGACCGTAGTATTCTTAACCGCCGGTCTTAAAAATTAGTTAATAAATGTTTGACTTTTAGACTGGACGCTTTATAAATCTACTACCTTAAAATTAATGAATAATAAAATTTAGGACCGCAAAAGATGGTTAACCTCCGGTCTTAAAAATTTATTAATAGAATTATAACTTTAGGACCGTATACCGTATAATTAACCGGTCTTATTAAAATATAAAATACAAAGACATGTCTATGTCGCGGGGAAAATTAAATTTTCCTCTCAGAACTTCTCTTGTCGCGGCAAAAGTGATTACACGTTGTTACGTCTCCAAAGGTGTTGCTGCGTTGATGCTTCGCGTTCCTCTCTCGAGATTAACTCTCTAGTTCCTTAGCTAAACGTCTATGACCAAGCCGTACGAGGTGTTTCTGGTTATATAACTTTATGATTTTCCTTCTAATGGTTCCGGGGTTTTCATGGGTTGAACGAAATCGATGAAATGTTATTGTGGGTTTCTCTCCGTTGTTAATGAATATTGTATTTTGAAGATTATATTTGCACTTTAGACCTATCCAACTGACCAAGAAATGTTTTTAGGTTTCTCTTGTTGTCTGCAACATCAACGTTCGTGGCGGGAGAAGAAAGACTCAGCAAACGCATTTGAATTGGATTCACTGTGATACATTTATGACCAAAAGTGATTATTCGTTATACATTTAATGGGCAAGTTTCTCCGTAAAACCGAAAAAAAAAGACATACATAACCGACATTGAGCATAAATGTGCATTTGGAGTTGGCTTATTTTATATGCAAGTCTCTGCCTTTTTTCGGATTATGTATATGTTAAAACTTTAGTCTATAGGAATACTACTATGGACCACAATTGGATAAATGCTTTACGGACGAGTGTTGAATATCAGAATGAGGTGAGGGACTTTATTGAATTTGCTAAACAAAATGCTCATGATGATAGTGGGAAGTTTTATTGCCCTTATGTAAAATGTCTGAATGAGAGGCGACTAAGTGTTGAAGTTATACACACACATTTAATTTGTGAAGGATTTTGTAAGACTTATACAGTATGGGTATGGCATGGTGAAAAAATACCAAGTGGGTCTCAACATGGGGAAGTGGCCTTTGATGATAATGACACGGGTATGGATGATCGCATAGAGGACATTATCCGTGATGTAGGAGAAGAGGCTTTTCATCAATCACATGCATATGGTAATATGTGCAGTGATGCAGAGACCCATTTATACCGTGGGTGTAAAAAATACCAATTGCTGAACGCTGTATAGAAATTGGTAAGTTTGAAGGCACGTCATGGATAGAGCGACAAGAGTTTTTCTGAAATGCTTGAGGCTTTTAAGGACATGCTTCCGGATGATAATGTGTTGCCGCATCGATACTATGATGCTAAGAAAATACTTTGTCCACTGGGGATGGAGTACAAAAAGATCCATGCATGCCCGAATGATTGCGTATTGTATAGAAAAGAGTTTGAAGAGAAGCGAATTGTCCGAAATGTGAAACCCCAAGGTACAAGTCAAATAAGGGGCCTGCAAAAGTGTTGTGGTATCTTCCAATCATACCAAGGTTCAAGCGGTTGTTTGCGAATGAAAATGATGCAAAAAATTTGAGGTGGCATGTAGATGAGAGGATTTCTGATGGAAAGCTTCGACATCCGGCCCATTCTTCTCAATGGAAGAAAATCGATCAATTATTTCTGATGTTCGGCGAAGAACCTAGGAACCTTAGGCTTGCCCTTAGAACGGATGGCATGAATCCATATGGAAGCCTTAGCAACATACATAGTTCATGGCCTGTACTACTGATTATTTACAGCTTATCTCCAATGTTATGCATGAAACAAAAGTACATCATGCTGTCTATGTTGATTTCGGGACCGAAACAACCCGAAAATGACATTGATGTTTACCTTCAGCCCCTGATCGAAGACTTGAAGGAGTTGCGGGCAGAAGGTGTCGATGTTTTTTACTCTTTCGAGAAGGAGGTGTTTAAAATGTGAGCCATGATATTTTGTACTATAAATGACTTCCCAGCATATGGGAACTTGTCAGGGTATAGTGTAAAAGGCCATAAAGCATGTCTGGTTTGTGAAGAAGGCACACGCTACCATCAACTTCAACATGGAAGAAAGACGGTTTATCTTGGACATAGGAGATTTCTTAGATGAGGCCACCCATATCGTCGATTAAAGAAAGCCTTTTTTTGTGGCCAAGAGTATGAAGATGCTCCGGTGGCATTGACTGGGGAGCAAGTTTATGAAAGGGTGAAAAATATCAATGCGCCTTTGGTAAGACTGCAAAGAATAGAAAAGAAACAAATATATAGGCAACCTCTTCATCATCCACTATGAAATCTGCCATGTCGTCCTCGCATCATCGATACATGCTGCTCATCGTCAACGCATCATCGAAAAGTGATCCTGGAAAACCAACACTTTGTGATTCATCAACAAAAGAATAGTGCCATGAAACTTAAACGGTGGGTTTATGATAAACAACAAGCCTCTGATAAATTATCATCCAGATCCTCAAAATGCTTTTTTTTTGTGGGGTATCGTAAGGAAACTAAAGGATACTATGTCAACAATCCCACCAATCACAAAGTGTTTGTTTTTTAGAATGGTGTCCTTTTGGAGAAAGAGCTCATCTCTAAAAGAACCAATGGGAGTAAGGTGTACCTCAAAGAAGTTTGAGAACCACAAGACGATATAGAACTCCAGATGGAAAACAGAGAAGACTCACAACAAGTTGTTGAGCTTACTCAAGTAACAAAAGGCCCACGAAGGTCCGATAGATCACGGTTACAGCCTTAGAAATATGGATTTCTGATTACTGGAAGTCGTGATGTTTTGCTCATTGAGCAGAATGAGCCAACTACCTATCGGGAGGCCGTGGTGGGACCAAACTCTGAAAGATGGCTTAATGCCATGAAGTCTGAATGCAATCCATGTATGACAATAAGGTATGGACTTTAGTCGATCCACCTGAAGGTGTAAAAACCATTGGGTGCAAGTGGGTTTTGAAAGAGAAAACTGACATGGATGGCAAAGTAAATGTCTTCAAGGCACGACTGGTGGCAAAAAGGTTCACTAAGACTCATGGTGTTAACTATGATGAAACCTTTTCCCCAGTTGCAATGGCCAAATCAATCAGAATCCTTATTGCCATTGCATCATATTATGACTATGAGATATGACTGATGGATGTCAAAACAGCCTTCCTTAACGAAAAGCTCCTTGAGGATGTGTACATGACACAACCTGAAGGCTTTGTGTGTCCAAAGGACTCTGGTAAAGTATGTGAGCTTCAAAGATCCATTTATGGATTGAAGCAGACATCTTAGAGCTGGAATCGTCGTTTTGATGAAGTGGTCAAAGAGTTTGAATTCATTCAAAACATCGATGGACCTTGTGTTTACAAGAAGGTTAGTGGGAGCACAGTTGTATTTCTAGTGCTTTATGTTGATGACATCCTACTCATTGGGAATAACATTCATACCATGCAGAGTGTCAAGTCTTGGTTAGGAAAGTCTTTCTCAATGAAAGATTTAGGCGAAGACACTTGTAACACCCTCGGGGTGCCGGCATTCTTTACCTTAATCCTACGCAGTAGTGTGGCAAAATCAGAAATAGTTTGTTATACTGATAGAGCGGAAATTAAATTTGATTACATGACAGGGGTACACCCAGGGCTTATACCCCTTTGCATTGATTCACAGACAGTGAAAATTAAAAATACATAACACACTAATCACTGTCGCCCCTTGGTTCTTCTAGATGTCCCTCCGCTGGGCCTCTTCAAGCAACGCTTCCTCCTCGAACCTTGTGCGGCACTTCTCTCCTGTGCTCACCTGTCTATTGGTTAGTGGAGGAGGGTGAGATTCCGAGGAATGCCAGTAGTAGACAATACCAATACAATGCATGCAAGATAAATGCTAATGTATGGTATACTTGTCTTGCACAAGCTTGTGTTAACATAATGACATATCTGCATGGTCAATGCTTCATATATCATACTCATGGCCATAGCATAATCATAAACAGAGCTTTAATCATTCAAGTATGTTAAACATAGCAAGCAAGTATAGCAATCAACCATATACATACAAGCAATAATATCAATGCATGCCAGTAAGGTAAGTCCACTACCTTTTAAGGGCTACTATCCTTACTCAGGTTCCTCTTTCGTCAACCGTCAGGGTTGCTTGAAGTTCTTTCCTTCATTCTTCTTATGGCCCTAATGATATAACCATACTTTTAGAATCAAGGAAAATGAATGTTTGCTTACGTTTTTAACCCCTTTGCAAAACTTACTATTTCGGCCCTTAATTTACTCATTTATGATTTAATCTCTTAACGGCCAGAAAATCCAGCAACTTCAATTATTTTTAATTAATTATACCAAAATCATTTTAGTGTTCTGTCAACTCTCACTTGTTCCTATAGAAGTCCACTTTCATAGAAAAATACTTTCAGAGGTCAGGACTTTTCAAATAATTCCCAGAATTTACGTTTTTCTTGACTGTCCAGATTTGTTTCCAAACGCGGGTCATTTTGTATAATTTTCTCTCGACTGAGCTTATAAAAATACAAAATACCCACCATTTTAAAGAACATGTCTAATATCTGCTTGAATATTTTAATAATTTCTAAATGACTTTTACTTTCTCAAACAACACAAAAAACCGACTTAACTTAGGATTTCCAAAACTAGCAGGTTTGACTTCCTTAATGAGCTTATTATTTTATGATTAAACACCCCTTTAAAAATTCATTCACCAGCATATTCCCACTCCAATTTCCATGAAGAACACATTGGTGGCCTCAAAATTTCGAAATTCCAAGTATTTCTTTAATTTTACCACATATTACAAAATCTGGGTTTTAACCAAAAATTCCAAAAATTTGAAGAGAGGATGAGTGTTCTTACCAATAGGCTTGTTCTTGAGCTTGTGGTCTCTTTTACCACACCAAATCTTGTTCAAACTTCAGCCTATACTCAAAGGAATCACATGCATGTGAGTTTTCCACCACAACTATTGACATGCATGAGAAGAACACCTCATAATCTCAACCAGAGTTCAAGTTCTCACCTTGAACTTTTTTTTCCTTCTTCTTCCCTACTCAAAACCATGACTTCCTCATGAGTTGGATGTTGATGAAGATTATGGTTGTGGTGTTGTGTGTTTATGTGTGTGCGTCGGTGAAGAATGAGGAAGGAGGAAAGGAATTAGTGTGTGTGTGTGTGTGTGTGTGATGATGTTGATCGTGGAGATGGAGGAGGAAAAGAACGGATTGGAGTTGAAGGTTGAAGCTTGAGATCAATTGTTTGAGTTGTGAGGGTAGGGGGCCGTGAGGTTAGAGAGAAGGGAGAGGAGTTTGCAAATCTGATTTGAGAGTATGTGTGTATGAATGCCACGGCAAAATGAGAGAATGAAAGGGGAATAAGGAATTTAATTAATGATTGTATGTGTGTGTAAATGTATCCACGGCATAAGAGGGAAAGAGAAGGTATAAAAATCTGATTTGATGAGGTGTTGCCAAATATTTGTCATGCACAATGACAAGTGTAATTGGTTGGTTTGAGTGAAGTGAGAAGTGTGTGTGCCGTGAATTAAGGAAGTGAATGAATAATGGTTGTAAGTGTTGAAGGGGAAGGCCGTGAGAGTATTTGAGAAGGGATGGAAAGTTGAAGTCAGATTTTTGGGTTGGAAAGATATAATTGCCGAGGTGAATAAGGGGCAAACTAATCAGATTTGAAGTTTTAAGTGTGTGCCATGTATTAAGCATGCACAATTCCAAGTGTTGATGTGAAAAAAAGGCACTTGTAAGTTGTGTGAGTGTAAGCTTGACAAGTGTTACAAAGAGGGAAGAGACGTGTGTGTTGAGTGTTGTCTCGGTTTGCGTGTTCGGGTTTCGGGGTTATTGTCTCGGTTTGTGTGTTTGGGTTATGGGGTTATTGTCTCGGTTTGCGTGTTTGGGTTTCAGGGTTGGTTCTCGATTTGCGTATTTGGGTTATGTTGGGGGTGTGGCACGGTTATCGAGGAAGTATCCGGGATTGTTGCTCGGGTTTTACTCGGGACTGCGACACGAAAACCGAAACCCGACAAACGATGCCACATACCGGCGTTTTCTTAAAAAACGCAGGGCATACCCAACTACCCTGGAAATGTCACATACTCACTTATATCGGTAAATTTACGCTTAACTAATCATCCCGAACCTTAGGACATAGTTGGGTGGCATCTTTTCCAACCGGATGTACACCATATAAGTGCTCAGTGCCCCTTTTTCACTGACACTTTAATTCCACGACTTATATATACTAAGTTCACCGACCTGTATAGTCAGGGTACTTAGTCCCTGAGAGACTTCCTATCTCTTGACATCCTTGGGACTGTTCTCGAATTGGGCTTAGCTGTTTGCCTAATTTAGGCTTATTGTCAATTTCCAGGGCCCAAAATTTCGGTATGTTACAACACTTACATCCTAGGGATTAGGATCTATAGACAAGATACTCCATAGGTTCAGTATGCAGGATTCTCAAAACGGGTTACATGCTCATGTCTGATGGCGTTCATCTCAGTAAGGGTTTGTGTCCTAGTACACAAGATCAAAGAGACCGCATGAGTAAGATTCCATATGCCTCCGCCATTGGATCTCTCATGTGTGCCATGTTATGTATTCAACTGGATGTGTCATTTGCCTTGAGTATGACCAGCAGATATCAACAGGATCCCAGTGAGGGTCACTGGACTGCTGTCAAGAATATCCTGAAGTACTTGAGAAGCACTAAGGACTTATTCTTAATATATGGTGGCTTGGAGGATGAGCTTTGTGTAACTCGTTACATAGATGCGAGTTTCCAAAATGACCAACATGATCTAAGATCGCAATCAGGATATGTATTCCTGTTGAATGGTAGTACGATAAGCTGGAAGTGCTCCAAGCAGAGCACTGTAACTGATTCCGCAATATAGAAGATGAGTATATAGCAGCATAGGATGTAGTTGAGGAGGCCTTTTGGATTAGAAAGTTCATTAATGAACTAGGGTGGTTGCTACCATCTCAAATCCAATAGACTTGTTCTGTGACAATAGTAGCGCTATTGCGCAGACCAAGGAGCCTAGGTCACATCAAAGAACCAAGCACATACTCAAGTGATTTCATCTTATCATAGAAATCAATGATAAAGGTGATATAAAAGTATGCAAAGTACCAGGAGAAGACGACGTAGCTGATCCTCTTACTAAACCGTTTGCACAAGCGAAACATGAGCGTCATGTTAGGGCAATGGGAATTAGAGTAATTAATGATTGTACCTAGTACAAGTGGGAGTCTATTGGTAATTATGCCCCAAGGGCAAGTCATTGAAGAGAAGCAGAATTGTCTGAAATGTGAAACCCCAAGGTACAAGTCAAATAAGGGGCCTGCAAAAGTGTTGTGGTATCTTCCAATCATACCAAGGTTCAAGCGGTTGTTTGCGAATGAAAATGATGCAAAAAATTTGAGGTGGCATGCAGATGAGAGGATTTCTGATGGAAAGCTTCGACATCCGGCCCATTCTTCTTAATGGAAGAAAATCGATCAATTATTTCCGATGTTCGTCGAAGAACCTAGGAACCTTAGGCTTGCCCTTAGCACGGATAGCATGAATCCATATGAAAGCCTTAGCAGCATACATAGTTCATGGTCTGTACTACTGATTATTTATAACTTATCTCCAATGTTATGCATGAAACGAAAGTACATCATGCTGTATTTATTGATTTCAGGACAGAAACAACCCGGAAATGACATTGATGTTTACCTTCAGCCCTTGATCGAAGACTTGAAGGAGTTGTGGGCGAGAAGATGTCGATGTTTTTGACTCTTTCAAGAAGGAGGTGTTTAAAATGCAAGCCATGATATTTTGTACTATAAATGACTTCCCAAAGATATGGGAACTTGTCGTAGTATAGTGTAAAAGGCCATAAAGCATGTCCGGTTTGTGAAGAAGGCACACGCTACCATCAACTTCAACATGGAAGAAAGACGGTTTATCTTGGACATATGAGATGTCTTAGACGAGGCCACCCATATCGTCGATTAAAGAAAGCCTTTTTTGGTGGCCAAGAGTATGAAGATGCTCCGGTGGCATTGACTGGGGAGCAAGTTTATGAAAAGGTGAAAAAAATCAATGTCGCCTTCGGTAAGACTGCAAAGAATAGAAAAGAAACAAATATATGGAAAAAGAGATCTGTATTCTTCGATCTTCCATATTGGCGCAATCTTGATGTGAGACACAGTATTGATGTCATGCATGTGGAGAAAAACGTATGTGATAGTATTGTCGACACGCTTCTCAACATACAAAGTAGTTCCAAGGATGGTGTGAAGGCAAGATTGGATCTGATAGCAATGGGAATACGCGAAGAGTTACATCCAAGGCCGATGGGAAGAGAACTTATTGTCCCCCTAGCTTCTCATACTTTGTCTAAGGATGAGAAACGAAGTTTTTGTGAGTGTTTACATGGCACAAAAGTTCCCACGGGGTATTCTTCAAATTTGAAGAGGCTTGTATCGATGAAGGACTTGAAATTAGTAGGCCAAAAGTCTCATGATTGTCATGTCTTCATGCAACAGCTACTCCCAATAGATATTCGAGGCATCGCCGAATATGATCTTCGGTCGTTTTGACTAGACTTTGTGTCTTCTTCAATGCGCTTTGTAGTAAAGTTTTCGAGATTGAAAAGTTGGATGAATTGGAGAATGAAGGATATCTTATCTTGTGCCACCTTGAGAAGCTTTTTGTTCCTACATTTTTTGACATCATGGTTCATCTAATTGTTCATCTAGTGAGGGAAATAAAGATGTGCGCCCCTATCCATTTACGGTGGATGTACCCAATTGTAAGATCTATGAAATTCCTAAAAGGGTACGTGAAGAACGCATACCGGCCAGAAGCATCAATTGTTCAGAAATATGTTTCGAAGAAGCCATGGAATTTTGTCAAAATTATTTGGCCAAAGTAAAACATATTGGGCTTCCAAAACGTCGCATCTTTGAAGGGGTAGACGAGGGGCTTCCGTAAAGAGTGTGGATCCCGATGAATTGTCACAAGTCCACTTATACATCTTGAATAATGTTGATGAAGTTCAAGCCAAGATAGCTGAACATAAAGAAGTCAAGGAAAGAAAATCATCGAATGACCGAACAAAGGTTGATTAGGGAGCATAAAGAACTTTTGCAAACCGGTTCAAACAAAAGGTCGAGGGCGAGGAATGTGTTTCGATACAATCAAATGGTTAGCACTTGGTCCTGAGGTCGATGTCATAAGGTGGAATTCGTATGTGATCAATGGTTATACATTTTACACGAAGTCCCTAGATGATAGGAGCACAACCTCGGAACGGTGGTGTTATGTTAGAGGATGAATCTATGCACTTCTCCAGTTTGAAAGACAAGAGCCCTTTATTGGCAGTCATGCCATATTATGGGGTTATTGAAGAGATTTGGGAGGTGGACTATGTGAAAATTAGATTTCCCATTTTCAAATGCAAGTGGGTCAATGTCAATAATGGTGTTCGGATCGATCGGTTAGAATTTACATTAGTCGATGTCCATGGTAGAAGTTTTGGAGATGAACCTTTTATTATGGCGTACTGGCAAAACAAGTGTTCTATATCACCGATCAAGAAAATAAAATGTGGTCTGTAGCTCTCCAAGGAAAGAGGGTCATTGATATTGATGAGGAAATGAATTCGAATTATGGTATTCCTGAGACTACTCCTTTTCAACGGGTCTACCGGACATAAACGAAGAAGATGAAGCGGATAATGAACCCGGCATAAGAAGTGATCATCAAGAAGGGATATGGGAAGATATCACTTTATAAAAGAGTCAATTCATAAGGTAATATTCATATGCAGATTTCTTTGAAAACTTTAAGGTTTTAACTATATTATGTTCCTTCTATGTTCATAAACAATGTCACCGACTATGAAGTTTGTTCTTGTTTTATTTTTTTGGCGATCCGATCCAAAGGGGCATGTTATAAAAGAGGATGTTACTTTGTCGGGTGGGAATCGAGATGAAGGCATGGTGAATATTATTTTGGGCATGTGTGTTGTATTTGTAACTTATTGTATTTGTAAGTAAGTTATCTTATTATATGAATTAATTTGGGTGTTGTAGTCATAGTATAATTATTAATTAAGAGGGCAAATAACTCATGGTGAATAATATTTGTATTCTTTTTCCAATTCAATTTATTCAAATAATTGTTCATAGCTTACGACTTAAAGTATCGACTTTTATGTCTTTGGATTGGGTGGTGGATTTGTGTGTATAATACAATCGGGAAGAACAGAACAGGGGAAAATTCAGGAAAATTTACACCGTAAATAAATGCGCCGGTCTTAAATGGTGATTTTTTAAGACCGGATGTATTTATATGTTCGGTCTTAAAGGTCAGGAAGCGCCCGGTCTTAAAAGTCGGTCTTTTTAAGACCGGTAAATTTATACATGCGGTCTAAAATAAAAGTTTTAAGACCGCATTTATTTATCATCCAGTCTTGAAAGTCAATCTTTTAAGATCACGTATAATTAGTCAGTCTTAGAAGCCGCTAAGTTTAAGACCGTATTTATTTTTGTCCGGTCTTAAAATTCTATCTTTTAAGAGGGGCCTAATTATTAGCCGGTCTTAAAAGTTGAGTTTTAGGACCGAACAAAAAGTATTTCGGTTTATTTTAGTACGACTTTTAAGACCCAATGTTTTAAATGTCCGGTCTAAAATATTTTCTTTAAGACCGGTCGTAGTCCGGTCTTAAATGTAGACTTTTAATACCGGCTGGAACAAGACCGGTCGCGGGTCCGGTCCTACGATGCCTCTTTTGTCCGGTCTTAAAAGCCTTTTTTGCACTAGTGAGATGAGAGCAAAATCATTGGGTTGCTTCCATTCTATTCCCCAGCACTGTTTTTGAGATGAAACAGTTTTTTTTGATTCTGTGCCTTGGAAGAATTATGAGAATCAGAATTACATTTGTTAACTCATTTTATTTTTATTCCGAGAATCAGAATTACGTTTGTTAACACGAAACTCATTCAAAACAACTTCTGACTTTTAGGACCTACCCAATTCAAACAAAAACCACTTTTTGATAACAAAAAAGGCTAGTAGCCAAAATTACAACAGAAACAAATTACAACTCGGGGGAAATTAATCCCAAAACATCATGATCCAGCCATGTACCTTAGGATAAAATCAAATGCTAGAATTTCTGTTTGAAAAGCTACTGGCTGATTAAAATCAAATCCTCTCAGGTATATGTATATCATCTAAAGGGTTACTCTTTCCAGCTAAATTCACTTCTGCCAGAGCCAGTGACTCAAACTTGTTGCATTCATTAGACTCGGTGGATGCAAATGGAACTTCCTTGCAATATCATAGGCAACCTCTTCATCATCCACTATGAAATCTGCCATGTCGTCCTCTGCATCATCAGATACATGCTGCTCATCGTCAACAGTATCATCGAAAAGTGATCCTGGAAAACCAACACTTTGTGATTCATCAACAAAAGAATAGTGCCATGAAAGTTAAACGGTGGGTGAAATGCTATCATAGATTGCCAATGGAATGAATACACACTGCCTAATTAGCCTCCTCAATACATGCTTCAAAAATTCCGTTTCAGGGAACTAAAGCTTGATCAACCATTTCAATCTCTATGATATACTACAATTCCGTTTCAGGGATCTAAAGCACAGAATCAAAGCATGCCAAAGATAAACATGCTTCAAAAAAGCTTGTACGCTCAAACACACAGAAACAGATGCCATCAGGATCTTAAATTTGGTTCGGATAATCATAAGGAGTTGTCTTTTGTGAGCAAATGGAGAGATTGTTTCTTTTTGGGATGAACAAAAGGTAAGAAAAGGAAAAAGACGCCTAACTAACAACATTCACCATCTAGCTTGTAGAATCAGGATTACTAACGGATGGAGAGGTAAGATTTTATCACAAGATGTCATAGAATTTCAAATCCTTCCAAATAGGTAAGGAAAATTTCTTTACTTGGATACTTTTGTCATACTCATTGGGACATCTTTTCACTCAATCCAGCTCCAAGTTAACTCCAAAAGCATTAAATGAGTGTAAGGATTGCAACAGTTCGGGAAGCTCCAATTCATTAATGAAATGAAAATTCAGGTTGCTTGCAATGGAGAAACCTATAGCAGCAGAAGTTCTCAAACAACTTGAAGGCCGATTATGAACTTAGTTAAACCATTTCCTATCAACTAAGACTTGGGCTTAATTGGCACTTTACATAGATACTGCAGGCTCATTGCTATAATATGAGGTTATGATTAGTTGAATTCTGAATGACAATCTTTTCAATGATTGTTATAAATAACTTGTCTTAGCTATGCATCCTCATGCACACAAAAATTACAGAAGATTGTCATCATATATGGGATGACAATAGTTAGTCAAGTCCCCATTAATAGGCATAGCTTTTGAGGTTTTAGGTATTTACAATAGCAACACACACGCATGCACACAGAGCTAAGCCAAAAAAAAAAAAAAAAAAAGGCTACTAAATGAGACCGGTAGAGGGCCAACTTAGCAGCAAAGATGCATTCAAAGGCACAAGAGAGAATGAAGACAGCAAAACAGGAAACTTTAGATGGCAGATCACTCAATGAACATATGCCCTTACCCAAAGTGCATACTGAAATGAATGTTCATAAAACTTACTTGCTCGATTGATCATGTGGGTGGGAGTTATTATTCGTGGCTCAGGACCCAATTCAGCCTCTACACCTTTTGCCAAGGAAATGATGACAGGAACTGTGATCCTCTCTTTCCGGTACTTGCTAATTTCTTCAAATACCTCACGGGTTTCTGCTGATGGTAAACCATTAATCACAATATCAGCATCCCACACAGCCTCCTGCAAGTTTGTCACAACCTTCAGAGGACATAAAGACAATATCAGCATCCCCCACGCAGAGTGTTGCCCCCTTGTGTCACTATCAACGCCATCATTTTTTAGCCTCCTAGGCTTTCCGTTTCCCTAGGATAAAATCAAATGCTATAATTTCTCCACCCCGATAGTTTTCAAATAGATACACCAAAAAACAAATTCCAGCAAGCTCCTAATCGCATTCCTAAATTACGTTTCAGATTCATAGAAATCAAGAGAGAGTGACGGCAGTGGCGAAAGGGGAGGGCTATGAGCGACAGTGATTGTGAACGAAGGGAAGGAAATGGGCGATCGTGGAGGAGGCACGGTGTGGAAGAAAGATGAGGTGAAGAGCAATGGAGGCTATGTTATGGAAAAGCCAGACTCTCGCTGAAGCTCGCTGCATGGTGGACAGAAGGTGATGGCGGTGACAGAGGATGAAGACGGTGACGATGGTGGAAGCTACGATGGAAGGCCGACAGTGGATGGCCGACTTGGTGGTTACGGTGGAAGTTGATCGTAGGCTGCATGGCTTGCATTGCGATAATGAGGAGCAGAAATTGATTCTGATTTTGTGCCCTGGAAAGGAGAAGTAGAGATTTTCTGCTTCTTTTTTTTATTCCCCAGCACAAAAAATAAACTGGTTCATCCCGGGAACAAAAATAAAAACCGGATTTACCAAACACAATTCCTATTTATTTTTGTTCCTAGCAACAAAAAAATTTTGAAAAAACTCATTCTTAGAGCGTTAACATGCACACCCTTATAGTCTCCAGCTAGACTTCTCAAAACAAACCACTAATCATAAGTATCAAACACCTCAATTACCTTGTCTTCATTCCTTTTCACAGAGTTACCACAGCTGACTAAGAAATTATCATCAGGAGTGTAGGAGGTGATGCAAATAGTGAAAATGATCCGGAAGAGTTAGAGTAAAGACATGGCCATTGTTGGTGGGTTAGTCATACCGAAGACAACGTCAGCTAACGTTAGAAAACGTGTATACATATTCTCCAATTGGATAATAACGTGTGTAATTTGTAAATAATTTTCAGGCACAGTAGTTTACTCATTCTACATTGGCTTGTCCCATTTTGAAAAAGAAAGATTCAAAAATCATTAACGACCCTTGAAAAGAAAACAAAACGTTGTGGAAGAAAAGACGCCTGCAAACCTCATTAACGACCCTTGAAAAGAAAACAAAACGTTGTGGAAGAAACGACACCTGCAAACCTCATTAACGACCCTTGAAAAGAAAACAAAACGTTGTGGAAGAAAAGACAACTGCAAACCTTATCTCCTGTTTTTCCTTTTCATTGAAGAAAGACCTCATACTTCTATTCAAGCCTATAATCAAGTTTTGGAATAATTGTAACCAAAAAAAAAAAAAAAAGGAAAAAAAAGCTGTGGAATACTGGACCAGATGATTGGTGGCCAGTGTGCTACACTCTCATCTGCGGTCTTTCAGATCTCAAGTTCGTACTGGCAACCGATAAGGACCAGAAAAAATAAAGAATGAACAAGATAATTAGGTCCTAAGTCAATAGATGCATTGCTAGGACCGATCATCTTAGAAATATGTATGAATTGAAATCAAAATTTCCTATTCATGCATAGTCGCCGACTAAAGAACATAATCTCACAACAATAAGAGAAACCCTAAACAATATAAGTATTCAATATTTAAGCTAGCGCCACGAGTTTCATATTATAGGAATATATATATATTAATAAGTCTGGTAGCCTAGTAGATTATGAAAAAAGGAAAATAACAGAAAAATACTGTCAAAATTCATAAAAGAAAAATAAGTATGCTGAATTTCAATAATTCGAAAGGGACTTACTTGAAATTTTGAATTTTGGACAAATGTGAGAAATTACCTAACTACCTTTACTTTTTTGTTTTAAATAAAAGATCATCACACACCCTTGCTGGCCGTAAGCCGCTGGAGCTTTGGCTTCAGTGGCCTTGCCGACTGATGGAGCTCGGTGATCGGTCTCTGGAGCTCTGGCGGTCGCTCTTTCTTTCCTTCTTTCTTTCTTTCTTTCTTTCTTTCTTTCTTTCTTGAATTTTTTAAGTAAAATTCGTTAATATAGATATTTGAGTTATTAATATAGATACTAAAGTTATAAATAAGACTCATCAAAGCTCTAGCGATCTCACATTTTTCTAAATTTTTCCAAAAAAGTAGTTAATATAGATAATAAAGTTGTAATAAATAAGGTCGATGGAGCTCGGCGGTCTCATATATTTTTCATGACTTTAGTATCTATATTAACAACTTAAGTATCTATATTGACGACTTTCTCTTGAGAAATTCAACTTTAAGAGACCGCCGGTTCCGGTCGACCATATTTACTAGTTACAACTTTATTATCTATATTAACAACTCTAGTATTTATATTAACAACTTTTGCTTGAGAAATTTAAAAAAGTATATAAGACCGCTAGAGCTCCGATGATCCTTATTTACAAATTTGTTATCCATATTAAGCCCTCCAATATCTATATTAATGATTTTTTTCTTGAGAAATTTAAAATAACATATGAGACCGCCAGAGTTCCGGTGAACATTATTTACAACTTTAGTATTTATATTACCAACTTGAATATCTATATGAATGACTTTTGCTTGATAGATTTTGAAAAAAACAATAGATGAGACCATTGGAGCTCAGGTGAACCTTATTTACAATTTATTATCTCTATTAATAACTCCAGTATCTATATTAATAACTTTTGTTTGAGAAATTTTAAAAAATATTTGAGACCGCATAGAGCTCTAGTGAATCTTATCTACGAATTTAGTATCTATATTAACTAAACTAGTATCTCTATATTAATGAATTTTACTTAGAAAAAAGGGAGCTCTGGTGATGGCTACTATCTCCTGTCACCGCATCGAAGCTCCGACAGCTAGAAAGGGTTGTGATGATTCTTGATTTTTTTAAAAGGTTGTTAGGTATGTACATTTGTCCAAAATTCAAAATTTCAAATCAGTCTCTTTAGAATTATTGAAATTCAACATATATACTTATTTTTGGGCAAAAAAACATATTAACTTATTTGTCTTTTACCAATTTTGATAGTATTTTTCTGTATTTTTCACTATAAAAAATGCACCACTTTTCCAATCATTGAAATAAATCGTAAACGAATCAACTTTTTCCCCCTTTTTTACCCATGAGATATCCTAATATCATATAGGATCTAACAACCAATAGAATCACGGGAAAAACATTTGGCAATGACCCCAAAATTAAGGCGCAATAGGGGGCTAACACCAAAAGATGCAGCAAACATCTCTTGCTCAAAAAACACGGGGTAGCTATTAAGTAGATGTGATGGGACTTGAAGCATGTCTACTTCTTGTGTGTATTCTGATTCCCCCAAGAACAATTTTTGTGTTTTTCCTTTATAGATATCATCGCATACTTATATATATTGCATAGAACTAGCGGCTTTGATTAACTAGATTTTTATATTATCTCGTTTTTTATTTTCATGTGATAACCCTAATACTTGGGTTATTGCGATTATGTTGTCGTCATAGTATGTATTTTTAGGTGGCAACCTTAGTATTAATATAGGGAAATAAACAAACAAAATACAAATTTTATCTAGACAATACACAATAAATGCTCTGTATTTTTGTTATTTTTTGCCTTTTAACTTATTTGGAAATATACATGGTATGCATCATGTTCAAGGGATGTATACGAACTTGCCAGTGGTTAATCAATTAATGAACTTGTTGGGAATATTTTGATATAGTTGAATAATTTATTTTACCTTGAATATATGAGGTGAGATAAGTAGAGAATAATTTCGATAAACTGCTGATACTTGGCTATGGGAATGAACTCTTCAATATGGAAATATCAAATTAAGGCATGCCTGTATTGGATATTTTCAAAGAATAAATGCGACATTGTTATAGTTTAGTTGAGCACGTTTTGTTTTCAAACATGTGATTTGAACTCTTGGGCATATGATGATATTGGTTTTTAGAATGAGATTTGAACTCTTGGTTACATGGGACTCCTTCGCAATCCGAATATATAAGAACTAGAGAAAGAATTTATTTTGTTCATAAATAAATATAAGACCTTAATCAATTTTATCTTCTAAATTTATAATTGTTGTCCCAAAATATTTTGATTGATTGCACATATTAAGTGGGTTTTTGCCAAAGGTTAGTTCACTGCACATGAATAAAAGGGAATTTGAAGATATCTAACACCCACTTATTACAAGTAACTAAATTAACATTTTTTTTTTTTTACATCGACAAATTTTTACCTATAATCTTATTTTAAGACAGGGATAAGACCTTATTCTGGGTCACTTACTAAAGTTGTTTAGCCATTCTAAAACCACTTGTGACCCAAATAATATCATTGGTTAACCTAAAAAATTAAAACTCTTTCTTAAATATCGGGTACTATGAAAAAATATATTTTCTTAAAATTTAAGAAATACATAACTAATTCAGTATAAAAATAACTAATAGTTTTCTCAAAGTCTCCACCTTTAAAACCCCTCCTCTAGCATGTTCTTCCCTTTTGAGAAACTAACTCCTACTGTTGGTACAATTCATTGTTTCGAAACAACAGGACACCTCGCTCTCTCTGCGCTAGCATATATTGACCCACGAGGCTGAGTCTGACACCCTTTGTATTACTAATAATTGATACGCATCTTGTTGTCAAATTAAGATGGATATATAGAGACAAACATGTGTATATGTAAGTACATACGTGTATACTTCCATTTTATTTATTATTTTCTAATGTCCTTAATCTAAGACTTATCTTGTAATTCAACTCGAAAGAGTAGTAGATTATAATTGTAAATATAAAATCTACTTATAAAGGCACGAAGGGCATGTGTTTGACTTTTGGGCTTTTCAACTTGCATGAAAGATGCAGTAACTTTGGAATATCTCAACAACAAAAGAAAAAGGAAAAAAAAAAAATATTGGACGACGCTGGAAAGAAAACGATCTTGTGCTCAATATTTGTACATGCAATAATAACTCCGAAATTATTGGTGAATGACACAATGTCCTCACAAGTCACAACGACTTGAAATATCAGACCCGCTGACAAAGTAATCTATCCACGTTGATTTACAAGCTTCTACATTTACGTCCATCAGCCATTGAATCCTGATCCTCCTTCAACAGTTATTTCCGCATTTAGGGTCCCCCGAAGCTTTGTCTTCTTTGCCTTGTTCAGCATCTCCAACAAAGATTCTAAACCCAGCATCACATCACCCATGGATGGCCGTTCATTCCCATTATTAGCTAAGCATTTCAATGCAATCTCAGTGTCTACCTCTAAGCACTCTGGCGTCATACTTTCCCTCAAGATTGGATCCACCGTTTCATAAATCACATTCTCATGGACACTTCTTCGAAACCACTCTACCAGATTTTGTCGCTCCCTCTCCACTGCACGAAGAATAGGAGGCCTACCACATAATGCCTCTAACAAGACAATTCCAAATGAGTACACGTCGGACTTATCCGTCAATATTTGTAAAGTGTAGTATTCTGGATCCAAATATCCAATGCTTCCCTTTACTAGAGTGCTTATGCTAATGTTAGATCTCGAAATACCTGCAGGTCCTATTCTGGACAGTCCGAAATCCGAAATCTTGGCCATCCAATTTTCATCAATTAAGATGTTTGTCGACTTGACATCGCGATGGATGATTGCATGCTCTGCTCCTGTATGTAAGTAATGTAGTCCTCGTGCAGAACCTAGGCAAATCTCTAGCCTTTGATTCCAGGAAATTGGATTGTCACAATTGTAGAGATGCTCACAAAAGGTCCCACGAGCCATGAACTCATAGAGAAGGATCATCTCATTGTCATCGTTGCAGTAACCAATGAGAGACACCAAATGATTGTGACGAAGTTGAGAGAGCATTTCAATTTCAGTTTGGAACTCCTTGAGCCCTTGTTGTGAACCTTGTTTGAGGCGTTTGATTGCCACAACAACTGAACCGTTGTCAATGTGCCCTTTATAGACATTACCGAATCCTCCAACTCCTATAATTAAACTATCATCAAAATTATTAGTGGCAGCTTTTACCTCGCCTATTGAAAAACTCCGATACAAATTGGTTGGTAACAGTGAGGATTTGTTTGTTTTTGAAGTCGACACTAGTTCAAGTCCCCATTGTGAATTTCCTCCGTTGATAGCTCTAGCCAATCTACAAAAAATCGGAAAAATGATGAGAGATAGTAAAATGAAGCCGGAGGCTGATCCCACAGCTATGGAAATTACTCTCATGTTTGGTCGGTTCTTGTCCAATGTCTTTGGAAGCATTACTGGGGGATAATGAGGTTGATCGGGATTGAAACCTCCGAGATTGTTTCTGATGTCACTTATTTTAAGAATCTCAATACCATTCAATAACACATCTCTGTAAGAACTTCTTGCAGTTGGGTGTGGTTGCAACTTAATTGAAAGATTGAGCTTCTTAAAGCTTCCACTGGTCGGCATCGACACTGCATAATCCCTATGCACAGGAACTAGTATCTGATTCTGAGTCCACATCATCACATCGGCCACAGACTCCACCAAAGCATCATTTATAAAGATTTGAAAAACCCTGTCTCCAGCTTTTTCAATGTGTTCATCAAACTCACAAAAATGCAATCTCACCATATAATAAAACACCGAATCCACTTCAAATTCCCAAGTGACATTAAATTTGGATTTTTTATTCATCCCGTAGTTCCGAGCAGTCTTGTATACATCATCCGGTGCAAAATAATTTTGATCATCTCTGTAGGTTAGGTTTAAACGAAAAGTTGCTGAAATACTTAGAGGGGGCTCCCCACTCTCCAAGTAGGCAGTATCTTGGTCCCAAAAACGAAACATGCCAGTATCTCTTTCGCGAGAAATCTGAGCCCCGCCAACGTTGATTCTGTACACAGTCTCAAGAGCTCTATTAATTTTCAGCGGATACTGTTGGGTCCCGTCATTTAGCAGCATAGACCGAAGATCATCAGGTTTGGTGTAGTAAAGAAAAGTGGGCATAGAGACTACCTCAATCCCATTCACAAAAGCATAGGCGTTTGGATGAGTTGGGCTGGGCCTGAAGGTTATGAAAAGCCCCTCAATGGGGTCACAAATGCTGATGCAGTACTCTCGTAAAATGGTTTCTTCAGCAGCGTCATCGGCCGTGACTGAAGCATTGAAGTCTTTCAAAAGAGTGTGAGATCCAACTCTGACGGAGAAGACAGAGTCGGAACGTAGGAAGTTGAGGTCATAGGAATATGGGTAAAAGTAAAGGCGAATAAACTTTTGGCCCGGGGTCTTCAAAGGAAACCAGTAGGAGAATTCGGAGCGAGAGAGGCGTGCGGTGCCATAAGGGGTTGTTTCGCCAAGTCCTTTAGCACTTTCCAATGAGTTGTTGCTGTTAGGGAATTCAACCGGAGAGAACTGTACAGAGTCCATGTCTCCGATCCAGTCCCGGCCACCTAAAGAAGGAGAATTGCCGGAGCTGCCGCAGTTGACTAAGAAATTATCAACTGGAGTGTATGAGGTGACGCTAGAAGTGAAATAGATTTGGAAGAATAAAAGAAAAGATATGGAGATTGCTGGAGGGTTAGTCATAGTGAAGACTAAGCTATCATTCAAGCTCCGCGCAGCAGTTACAGTGAAGAAGCGAAACATGTGACAGAGAAACCATGTCAAAAAGCTAACTTCTTTCAAGAGTGTACATTTTTATTTCTATTTCTATTTCTTAAAAAAATCATAGCTACAGTTACGTTAGATGGGTATTTTGAAAAGTAAACAACTTGTATATATTCTCCAATTGGACAATAACGTGTGATTTGTAAGTAGATTTCAGCCATAGAAGTTTACTTATCATTCAACAATGGCAACTCCCATTCGAGAAAGGGGAAAAAACAAAAATCATTATTAACCTTGAAAAGCAAACAAAAAGTTGTGGAAGAAAGGCACCTCGGTGGAAACTGCTGTAACATTCCGATTTACGTTTTAACGAAATCTCTTTATATTATGAATATTCAATAAAATGTTAAAATTGAATATTTAATGAAATGTCAAGATTTAATATTTATTGTGGTGTTGATAATCTATTGATTACTCCTAAATCAATTTTGACAAGAAAAAAGAATATTTGTCACTTAGATAAATTAGGGCATAATGACAACAAAACTATGACATAAAATTTAAGCCTATGGGGCCATGCAGCCCAAAATAAGATCCAACATGATCTAAGACCAAAAAACCAAGATCTAAGACAAACCTAAGCTAAAAATCATGATTTATGAAAAAGAGGTTTTCTTGGTTTTAAGGCTATATTTTGTTCTAAGCAAGAAAATGGTAGAGCAAAATGATTTTCTTGATTTTGAGCCCACCAATGTGTCTAAAACAAAAATTGGGGTGGAAACATGGTGGAAAATGATTTTTGGAATCAAAAAACAAAAATTGTACAATTTGCAAAATCCGCCAGTTTTGGTTTTTCTAGAGGCAGTTGACTTGTACATGATGTTTGACTGATCAAAGGATGTCTAAAAATCATGAAATTTTCCATGCATAAAGTAGAATGAAAGAAATTTATTTTGGTAGGTAATATGTCATGTTTGAAGCTTTGTACAAGGATTTACAGAATTTTGAAAAAGACTTATATTTCTGGAAGTGCAATCTGAACAATAGCGATTGTGCATGCTTTTTGACTAATCAAATCATGTTTAAAAATCATGAAACTTTCCAAAAATAAGTAGATAGAAATTTCTTTATTTTGATAGGCAATATGTAATTTTTACAGCTCTGTACAAGGAGTTATAGATTTTTGAAAAAAACTTATGTTTTTGGAATTGCAATTTGAACGATAATAATTGTGCGTGATTTTTGACTAATCCAATGATGTCTGCAAATCATGAAACTTTCCAAAAATGAAGTATGTTGAAAGCACTTTCGTTTGATAGGCCACAAGAAATTTTTGGAGTTTTGTACAAAAAGATATGAATGTTTCAAACTGACTCATGTTTTTGGAAGTATGATCTGGAGAGTGGAGAAACTTTATTATTCTGGAAATGATCCAAACGTTTTTTACTGTTGGGAGTATTTTTCTATGAAAATAGACATGATAAGGGTAATGTAGCTTTTGGAAGCACATCATTTGGAGTTGTTTGCATTTAATTATGATTTTTCCAAGTCACTGAAAATTTCTGGACAGAAATAAGGAAAAATCCAGAAATAAAGTCCTATGAAGTCAAATATGAAAGACTTGTCCTACATGGATTAAAGAGTGATTTAAGGGACAAGGAAAACCCTTGTAATAATTTAAAATGGTATTTAATATAATTATTGGTTTGGACTACCTACTGTACTGGTAAAAGTGCAATGATGAAAAGATAAGAGTCCCTTAAGAGTTAAGGCTACAGTTATCCAAAATAAAATACCTGAAATAATATACAATCATCCCAACATAAATACAAAGTATAATAGGGCATTCCCTATTCTTCAATCAGCATTGATATGCCTTACCTCTTCAAAAGGGTCCTTTTGGCTCAGGCCTGATCCCCTATATCTACAGATCTATTTGGAGTTCAAAATTGAACCCCATAGTAACTATTAAACTCATGTACTAAATGTGTATAATGTATGCATGCAATCATGACATATAAATCCCAGATAAAATGCCAAATATACCATATATGCAAATAGAAACATACATAACCAAACATCACGCACCGTCGAGCCGCTTGAACCAGGCCAGCCCCGGATTTACTGGAATCACAAACCGTCGAGCTGCCTGATACGGCAAAATGTTATAGCCTAAAAAACTCCGCAAGTGCACGGGCCGTATCAAGTAATAAAGAGTAAGTAAGATATCGTTCCCACGAAGACTTTTTACCCACAACGTCAGTTAAGGATTAATCTCAGAATTTCGTTTAAGTTGAGCAAATCAGATTGAATTTAGTTAATAAAAGAAATCAAAACTGAAATTAAAATAATAAAAACTACCACACTAATCGGACGAGCAACCTAGAGTCACCAATCCCTTATTAGCTTCATGAACCTTGTTTTCATTAATTTAATTAGCCTTAATATCAATTTTGTTAATCTCAAGTATAAATAGCTGTAAGTACCTGTCGGTCTACTTACAACCCTCTATTAAGTATAATTTGTTATATCTAACATAATTATCGAAGAGGCAACATAACTGGACACACTCTTCAACAATTATATGGGGCCATTAGGTATATGTCTATCCTAACCGCAAACTAAATCGTAATCTAATCCCATATTACTTAATCTGAGAGCTTAATTAAAATTCCCTTTGTCAAGGTAAATCCTAATTCTCTAATTCATATTCAATGATGGCCAATCACTAAATAGATAAATCTAAACCAAATTAAATAACCAAAATTAATTTTAATTTTAATTTTAATTAAACAATGAAAATAAAATCTAATCCACAAATAAGTTCATAGCTACTCTAGGTTGCAAAGAAAATTAGCCACACATGGCTAACATCAAATCCATGAAAGTAAAATAATATTCAGATTCAGACAAGAAAGAAAAAGAAAGGAGAAATCATGACTCTTAAAGAATCCCTCAGTGCTCCTCTACTGTGCGTGCCATTCTCAGTCTGCGCTGATATTCCATGTTCGATCTTGTGCCTATGCTGAGCCGCGTCTTTTCTGCGGTTGTGTGTCTCTGATCCTCTTGCGTCGGGGGTCTCTAATCCTCTTACGTCAGTGCGTCTCCCTCTTGTGTAAGCTCTACTCCTCAATATATATTACCTGGGTTTGCGTATCTTCAACAGATATCAATGGAATGGTGTTTCTGAATGGAGGAATCGAACTCTATTAGATATGGTTCGATCTATGATGAGTCAAACAGATCTTCCACCTTCTTTTTGGGGCCATGCCTTAGAAACAGCTGCGTTCATGCTAAATCGTGTTCCATCAAAGGCAGTTGAAAAGACACCATATGAGATATGGACAGGGAAGAAACTTAGTTTGTCATTTCTTAAAATTTGGGGATGTGAGGTTTATGTTAAACAATAAGCCTCTGATAAATTATCATCCAGATCCTCAAAATGCTTTTTTTTTGTGGGGTATCCTAAGGAAACCAAAGGATACTATGTCAACAATCCCACCAATCACAAAGTGTTTGTTTTTCAAAATGGCGTCCTTTTGGAGAAAGAGCTCATCTCTAAAAGAACCAATGGGAGTAAGGTGTACCTCGAAGAAGTTTGAGAGCCACAAGACAATATAGAACCACAGATGGAAAACAGAGAAGACTCACAACAAGTTGTTGAGCCTACTCAGGTAACAAAAGGCCCACGAAGGTCCGATAGATCACGATTCTGACCTTAGAAATATGGATTTCGATTCGGAAGTCGTGATGTTTTGCTCATTGAACAGAATGAGCCAACTACCTATCGAGAGGCCGTGGTGGGACCAAACTCTGAAAGATGGCTTAATGCTACAACATTCATACTGTACAGCTCTTGCAATTGCTACAGCATGAACACTCTAAGCAAAGTTATTCATTAACCACACCATGCTAATCTACCGAAGCTCTCACGTCCAATACATACAATCCTAGTCTGTACTTCTCCCATATGTCTACGGCAATTTTTCTAGTTGGATTATCAATACAAATCAAGGCGTATGGTCATGAGAGGTAGACCCATTCCTATAGTCTACAATAATATGTCAAGTCTTGCACCAGCTTGCCTAGCAATCAATCACTGCTTCTCAGATGTATGACCCCAACTCCCTCTCAGTATGTCGATCCACTGATCTAGCCCTTAGCTCTCGCTAATCAACAAGAAATTAAATCACTGATAGGCAATTGAATATATTGAATTAAGAACTAGCAACTGGGTTCATTTTATACTTAGAAAATCATCCTTGTTCAGCCTCAGGAAGTTAGTTCACGACTGATGAGGGAATCATAAAATAGAGTACTACAGAATAGCCCATGACAAAAGATTGATTAGAATTAAAAATAAAGAAAGAGAAAGCTTGATGGAGGTTCCGACGGCGTGGAAGAAGCCCTGTCACGTCACAACTCCACGTCTTATTTACTCCGTCTCACTGCAAGGAAAGATGCTGGGTTCTCTTGGAGTCCTCGTGCTTCACAATTCTCTCACTCTTCTTTCGAGTCCGGTCGTATATGATTCATCTCTGACTCTCGACAACTTCGACTTCTTTTAGGGTTGGCTATTGTTTCCTTAAATAGTTGGCCTTACTTGCAGCGTATGTTCAATGATCTGGGCCTTTCCTAATCTGTTGAGGTCCAATCGTATCTTTCTTTCCAATCTCGGTAGATTGGTTCTGCTGATACTGCGGGATTCTTCAAATCTTTAGTTTTGATCCTCCGCATCTTCTATTTCAATACGTCATCAATCTAACAGTTATTCTCGCCCTGCAATATATTTCCTGAAACAACCTTGACAAAAAATTCAGGACATATGCCACATAGCATTGTGTCATTTACTCTATTATAGCTTCAAGGATGCATTATATTGCACTCTGGTAAAGCTGTCTTGATGCTATAGCATAGCATCGGCTATGTTATGCGACTTTCTCATAAAACCTTAAAACTTGCTCTTTCTTAGCACATGTTTAGGATGTAAGTAGAATTTATTCTTAAGTTCCCTGTACCATGAATTAATGTCTTTTTGCTTAGATTGACTGCAGTTAAGCTCATATTCACCATACAGTTCAGTCATAAAATATAGGGAAAACATGGCATAATTAGTGCTCATCATATTGCTCAGGCAAGGAAGCGTTAAGAAACTTCTCGGTCTCAGTGTATTGCTCTCTCTGACCTTGGGATTTAAATTTCACTCTTGTCAAGCTAACTTAGAAGTTCTATAGCCTTGTCAAGGTTCCAAGACTATTCTTAGCATATGAGTTTTCATGCGTCCAAAGGGCTTCATGGCTTGTATTGTATGGGATGGCCATATGTGGTGGAGGTGGTAGAAAAACGAGCATTACTGTAGCAAGATGCCAAACAGATTCCAAGTTGTGCTAAATTAGCCTAGCGCTCCATTTAAACCTTTGTTTGCTCCATTGCTCTTTTCTTTTACACTACAATAATGGCTCTCTTTTTCTTTTTCTTTTTATTTTTTTATTTTTTTAATAAACAAACTGTTCTTGCATCATTCTAACAGGATCACGATGCTATAGCATTTTGCGCAATTTTCTTACTTGACGGTTCAATCACGTCTATTACAGCAACGTCTATAAAGCTCAAAGGGGGTAGCAAATGGTGAATGATTTATATGGGTTGTGTACGGGAGTTGGGGATGAAACATGAATGCTTTTATCCTACACATTACTACTCAGATTCCAAACAGTTCATTAAAGAAATAAGACAAATCAAAGATCATACATTGGTTAGCTGACATAAACACTGAAATAGAAACAATTAGGCTTAAACAAATCCTTCCAAAGTGGGTTTTCTCTTTATTCTTCCTCACCGTTACTCTATCCTACACAGAACTTGTTGGTTTTCTATGTGTTTTGATCATAACTGACAATTGTAAATTGAAAACGTTGTTATTGATTCAAGTCAAAAGGTTCTAAGTTTGGAAAATATCTTGGCTCAATAACATGAGAAATCCACTATGCTGATATGACTCGAGTCAGAGCTAAGTAACTTGAGTCTTACCTCTTTGGGTTAAAACCAAAACCTTTTTGAACTCAGTAACTTGAGTTATGGATTTGCAACTCGAGTTACTTCTTTAGAAAATCAATTTGTAAAAAGCTTACAACTCGAGTTATTCATTAAATAACTCAAGTTATTGCTTGTCCTCATGTAATCTCAACTCCAAGGTCGATAGCAGCTTTTTAAGATATTTGATATGACTCGATTCATATGATGTGTAACTCGAGTCATATGAGTTACAGAGAGCTCCAAAGTTATTTCCGAGAAAAGTAACTTGAGTTAAGTCCATGTAACTTGAGTCACCATATTACAAAATCACTTCTCTGATTTGAAATTATAATTGTGACTTAAGTCAATTTTACATGACTCGAGTTACCCTTGAATAACTCGAGTCATATATATCAGCTTTTGAAAACTTCGTTCTCGTAATCTGCAATTCATTGATTATACTTTGGGTACTTCTATTATTGATTCTTACTATTCCTAACAAAGTTTAATCAATTTGCTAATGAGTTTCGAGACATTATTAACATGTTTTAATAATCAATTTATCATAAAGCAAATCTGTGTCAGACGCATTAAATGCTTAAGCAAAGACGAAGCATGAAAATGGAAATTGAGCTTCTGAGCAATCAAAAAGCATTCCGGTCAACATTCTACCTGAGTCTCAACAGACAAATGAAATGAAGAATGTCAACAAAGAATAACGGCTAACTTCAGAAGAATACGAAGAGATGAAGCCGACCTCAACTCAATGGATATATTCATTAATCTCAACGGCTCATTAATCTCTCTTCAACGGTCATTAAATGCAACAATCTATGAAAGCCAGAGGCATTCAATTTTCCAGCCACCAAAACTCTGCGCATTCAATTAGTGATATAAGCATTTATGTTTCACTCTTAAAGCCAATATTTTTTAATATTTTAATCTTCGGTGTTTATTAATCCGCTCTTCTAGAGAGTTCATTATTGATTATCATTCCTTGTAAGAATCTCAAAGTATTAGGACTTTAGGACTGAGATATTTGATTACAACTTGTAAGGGGGAGTAAGTTATAGTGAGAGAATTACTCCGAGAGTTACAAAGTGTGTAACCATTTGAGTTAGTGAAATCCTAAAGAGTCCGGGACCGGACGTAAGTCGAGGATTTAGACCGAACCAATATAAATCGCTTGTTTTCACCTTTCCTTTATTCCTCTCTGTTATGCTCTTTTTAGTTAGTCAGTTTCAGAGTATATCTGAAGAAAATTTTACATCCCCAATTCACCCCCTCTTGGTGATATTCCATCTTTCAAAACTATCTAGTCGTGTCAATTTCCCAAGCCTATATGGTTTAGTTCTCTTCAGGAAATTAAGTTATGCACAATCATAAAGATAATCATTCTACTGCTATTAGTTATTGTTCACTCTCTATCATGCATCACAATAAATTTTTTCCAGTTTGCGCAAAAGCTAAATTAGGGTGATTTGAGCACATTTAAACATCAATTACACAGCACCATTGATTCCCTCCCCCACACTTAAATGGTGCAATGGCCCTTTTGTGCTGGGATAGCAACAATAAAACTTATCACGAGAACAGAGGTGGGGAAAGATGAGCAAAACAAAGCAGAGGGAAATCACAGCGCAAAGCTATAAGCTAAAGGTGTCCATGATTGTAGTTATAGTCAAAATGGCGCTAAGCACTAGCGGGTCCAGGGGGAGCAAGTGCACCGGTGGCGAGATTGTCGATGTCTGGGAGCGTGTCCAACAGAAAGTGGGCCATCTTTAACACCTCAAGGTGATCCGACAGGACGGGAGTAGCGGCGGTCACCGGTATGGTAAGGTCGATGGAGCCAGTCGGCAGCAAGGGGAGAAAGGAACTGAGAGCCGTTGCCCGTGGGCCACACTCCAGAGTGTTGCAATGTAGTCTGGTTTTCAAGAAAGTGTGACAGTTAAGGTCTCATTCATCGGAGGAGACGGATATTGGGGAGTTAACGGGGAGGTCAATGGAGAAGAGGAAGCGCGGGGCAATGGCATGGGTCGTGCAGAGAAATTGGGCATTGGTAAGGGGGTGTAGGCAACAACGGGAACAGATTCGGGTTTGTGGTCGTAGGGGACACGACCACGTAGCGGCGTGGAGTGAGTGCGAACCATGCCTGTTAAAGCGAATAAATAGAGGGGGGGTTGTGCAATGGTAAGGAGAAGGGATGGGTGGAGTTGTAGAAGAGGATGGGGCACGAGGCCAGCTACTATAGAGAGGCGGTGCGGGTTGCGTAGTCAAAAAGTCATGGGCACAATGGGAAACCGAGAGAACAAAAATGGGAATGGGCTGAGCGACCATAGGCCATGAAGGAAATTATGTAAACATGAGAGATATAGTGATATACTTGTAGCGTGGTTATCCATTCGGCGAGGTGGAACAAGGTAGATCTACAGCCCGTTGATGCTACGTATTGTTATAGCATGGCTATGCTAGGTGAACTCTTGCATTTTTAATTAAATCCGAGCCCTTTTCACATTTTCCAGAAACTCCAGTGAATTTGGCCCAACTTCAAAGATTTTTAATAAATTCCACAAAACTCATATTTGTATGAAATCAGTGGGGTTTGAACCATTAAAGTGTATATTTTCCAGTAACAATATTTCTAGAGTCCAAAAGATTCCATATCTTGGCACGGAGCTCAATCTTTAGCCTTTGGTCAGAAAAATCCTGGTGCTTCCAAAGTCGTTTTTAAAAATTATCTTCTCTCAGTTGGTAAATAAAAAATATATCAAATTATATATCAAAATGATGCCCCAGATGTCTAATTTGTACCTGTAAAATTTCAGCTCAAACCAATGTCGTGTACTATTTTAAAAGCATATTTGCAGATTCGCTGCCCAGAATCCAAGAATACTGGCAGCAAGCTTCTTCTTTGAGTTTTCGGGGTTTTTGAGTTCGGAAACTTAAACCATAGCTTAACCCCATAAAAAATCAGGTTTTAGACTCATTGGAACCCTCAAAAACACCAAAATCAAACCACTACACCAATCCCTAACCACTTGCACGAAAATCCCAACTTTGAACTTCAAAGAGTTGAGTTTTCGATGTTTACCCAAATCGGAGATCCGGCTTGTTGTTCTTGATGATTTGCTCTTGTTCTTGGCTATGGAATTTTTGAAGATCTCTCTCCCCTATCCTCTATAAATTTCGTGGTCCCATGGCCAACAGAGAGAGTTTTAGGTTTTTAATGATGTGAAGGTACAGATCAGTCCAGAATAACTGGAGTAAAATCTTGTCCAGTAATTAATGGAATTCATCTGGCTTTTTGACTTTTTCTCCAAGAAATTCCAGAGAATTCCAGGCAGCTCTAGGGTTCAGACATGTGGCGAAATTCCCCTTAAAATTTCTGGGTATTTCTTTTCTTGTTGGGGCAAATTACCCGTTTTGGCCCGAAACTTTCAAAAATTACAATTGTGGCCCAAAACTTTTTAATAATTACCAACCTTTCCCCACATGTTTTGTCTGCCCAAGGGACACATGTGGCGCCATTTTGGGCCCACATGTCTGCCCAAATCAATTTTTGCTCATTTATTCCCATTTTGCCCTTTTTCTCTGAATGTAGGACCCGCGGTTGGACTTTTGCACTGATTTCTCTTTTCTCTTTCTTCAACCACATTTTTTGATAATTATGGGGGCTATGTGGAGCCTCTTGGGGCCCACAAATCTGATCCCTTGCATTTAATTCCCTTTTTCCACTTTATCTGTCCAATTTTTGCTCTACCGGTCCTTATCGGGCCCCGCTGGTTACAAAGGTGCTTCTTTTTGCACTTTACTTCAACTTTTCCAGATATTCTCCCCTGATTGGATATACATATGTGACACCTTTTTAATTTCTAATATGGCCCCAAATTTGTCTCATTTAGTCCAAAAGAAGCCCCTAACTGGTCCCTATCGATCCTTTTTCTACCGATTAATCACTGTGGGACCCGTATTTTGAGTTTGGGTCAAACATGACTTAAATCACCTGGTTTTCTCTTCCCATTTTCCTCAAACATGCAGAGGATCTTTATCTGCCCAGAAATGTCATACTTCCCGAACCGGCTTAGTAGTCTCATTTAATTTAGGCTTATTCTCAATTTTCGTGGTCCAAAGTTCTGGATATTACAATCGGGCTTAATTTGTTGATAGTTAACTTAGAATATTCGGCTAGTTGTAGGGTTTAGAAAGTCAATAGCACCATGCGGTGTTAAGGCATGGACAACGAATGGCCCCAACCATCGGGACTTTAATTTACCTGGAAAGAGTTTTAACTGGGAGTTGTAGAGTAGAACCCTCTGGCCAACCTCGAAAGTGTGCCAGAGTAGGCACTTATCGTGCCATCTCTTGACTTTTTCGTTGTAGAGCTTAGCATTTTCATACGCTTGGAGGCGAAATTCCTCTAATTCGTGTAGCTGTAGTGTTACACTCCTACCGGCCTCAACCTTTTGGGTGGCGGGTTAGAGGGATTCCTTTTATAAGTTACCTTTCCTTTAATATTAGTCCATTTAATGGTAGGTTAGAGCATGCACAATAGAGCATCGGACCGATTTGGACAACTACTGTACTAGTAAAACATAAACAAACAGTAAGTAAAGTTCCCGAAGGGTTAATCAAGAAGAGGCTCCTTACAGCTCAGAGCAAACAAAAGAGTTATGCAGATAAGAGAAGGAGACATCTAGAGTTCTATGTGGGTAATCATGTATTTTTGAAGATATCTCCTGTCATAGGAGTGGGCAGAGCCATCAAGCGAAATAAATTGAGTCCTTGATATATTGGTCCTTTTAAAATATTGGCGAAACGGGAACCAGTGGCTTGCTAGTTAGCTTTGTCACCGAATCTAAGTAAGTTGCATAATGTTTTTCATGTCTCTCAACGGAAGAAGTAACAACCAGACCTTGAGCATGTTCTCGAGTATGAAGATGTTAATGTTCAAGAAGATCATACATTTGCAGTGGAGCCAGAGCGATTCATTATTATCAAGAGGAACAGCTCAGGCACAAAAGTATTCCTTCTGTAAAAGTGGTCTGGAGAGGATTATCTCTTAGGGAAGCGATGTGGGAGACATTTGAGAATATGAAGGAGCAATATCCAGAGTTTATGTCTAGGAGCATGATGAAAGTATAAGTAATTTCAAGGACAAAATTTTTTTTACGGGGGAAGAAATATAATATCCCCAATTTCATTTAAATTATTGTATTGAATGAAGTAATGTGAAGTTAGTGGAATATATGAAGTTTGCTTCAAGTTCCTAGATAATGATATTTACTTTCTAGTAGGAATAATTAAAGTAAGATAAGGATGAGGAATTGTTTATTTAAGCTTGGTTAAATTAATTTGGTCGAGGACAACCTAAGGGAATAGATGACAATGGAAGTTAAAACAAATATTTTCCTTTTTACCCCTAAGTATTTGCACAAGAGGGAGGAAATAGGAAGGAAAGAGTAAAATTCCAAACAAGCCCAAGAATGAGACATGTATATGCCAAGAACTTAGGACTAATGGGCTAAGTGGGAAAGACAATTTTTGAAGCCCAACAAGGAGGCCTATTTCGCATAATAGGGAAAAAGAAGAAGCAAAAATGTGTTCATAAAATAATAAAGCATCTAGAAGGTAAAAAGCTTGGTGAAGAAGCCAACTTTCAAAATTTGAAAACTCATGAAGTCATGAAGTGACATCATCCTCATTGCATCATCAATTGATGAGCCAATGAAGTAATTTGGAAGACACAAGTATTTTCCCAAAAACACCCCTTGAATTTCAGATTTCAAGGGAAGAGAGAGGGAAATCAAGACTTGTGATGTTAATAGGAAGATAGGGATGTACTTAGAAAGACCTAGAAAAAATGTGGAAAAATGAGCTAATATTATTGGTGGAAGAAGGATGATTGGACATATTATCTAAGTAAAATTCAAAAACAAAATTTCCTCCTCTAACAGCCCCAAAGTCTCGGCCAAATAGGGAAGAGAAGTGAAAAAATTATTCATGAAGCAAACAAAGTTTCTAGAAGCCTATGAAAAAATCAAGAAAGAAAGTGGCTTCTTGAGCAGGCCAAGCTTTACTTAGAGGGCAAGTAGGGTTAGTTGAGTACTTTAAAAACTCATTTCCTTCTCATTTGGGGCTGCTGCATTTCAAAAATAGAGGGAGAAAAAGAGAGTCAGGAAGCTACCTTACAAGAAGTTCAAGAACATAGAGAAGGACTAAGATCTAGACTAAGGTATGTACTTGTAGCTTCTCTTTCTACTCTCTTCTATCTTCTTCTTTGTGTCAAGATCTTAATAAATCACTCTCCCATCTTGATTGAGGACCTTAGACCGAAGTGATCTTGAAGCACAAGGAGGAACAATTTGCTTTGAAAAGCCAAAGTGCTTTATTTTGAAAGATAACTTGGTTCAATAACAATGCATCTCTCTATATTGATATGGCTCAAGTCAAAGTTTTAGAACTCGAGTCATACCTCTCTGTGTCAAAAGCCAAATGATCTTTGAACAAAGTGACTCAAGTTACAACTTTGAGAAACAATTTGTGAAAAGTTTCTTACTCGAGTCTAGATTATGTGACTCGAGTCAAAGGTCTCATCATCTTCAAAATGTATTTGATGTTCAAAGATGACTCGAGTCAGTCATTTAATGACTCGAGTCGTAGCAGGTTCTTAAGTTTCTCAAAAGTCCAAACCCGATAGCAACCTTTTGAGAAACTGATATGACTTGAGTCATATATGTTTTAACTCAAGTCAAGTGAGTTATAGAGAGCTCCAAAATGAATTTGGAAAATAATGACTCGAGTCAAGTCAGTATGACTCGAGTCAAGTTATTATTAAAATTGTTCTCTGATTTGAAAATGAATGAGTGGCTCGAGTCAAATAAGTATGACTCAAGTCAAGCAACTTAAGTCAACAATTGATGACTCGAGTCAGATTTATCTGCTTTTGAAATCTTCATTTCTCGTAATCTGTAAATCCTTGATTATACTTTGGGCACTTTATATTATTGATTCTTTGTATTCCTAACAAAGTTTAATTAGTTTGCTAATGAGTTTTAGATAATTTTAACATGGTTTAAATACCAATTTTCTCTAAAGCAAATTTGTGTCAGAGATGCATTAAATGCTTAGTAGAGACGAAGCACAAGAGTGGACAATGATCTTCTCGAGCAACTATAAAGTGTTCCAGCACTACTACAAAAATTGGATATTACTACCCTAAAAAACGTCCTAATTAAAAAACAGGTAGTAAAAAATGAAGCCGGTGGCATTCTTGTAATTATATATAAGGAAAGTGAGCCTTCAACGTCCCGAATAAGTGTTTAGGACTTCTAAAATTGTTTTTTTGCGATCTAACATTTTTTAAGGACGCTTTAATTGCTTCCCGCCATAAGAAATATGAGAATTTTTTGTTTGGCGCCATGGTATTTAATTTTTTTGGAATAAAATTTATTTTTGGCGTCCTGAATATATTTCAAGACGCCTAAAATCTGACTAATTACTTGGCACCAAGAAAAATATGGAAAATATTTGTTTGGCGGCAGAAGTTTATCGAAAATAGGCGACCTGAACTATATTCAGGTTGCCAATGTTTTGAAAATGGGCGACCTGATTGTATTTCGTGTCGCCTATTTGCATTACTTTTTTTTAAATTTAATTTAATTTAATTTTAATTTTTCCCTTCTATTCTTTCGCCGCTTCGCGCCCTCCATTATCTATCCTCGGTGTGTTGAAAATTGTCGACCCGATTGTATTTCAAGTCGCCTATTTTTTGAAAATTGACGACCCGATTATATTTCAAGTCGCCTATTTTTGAAAATTGGCGACTTGATTATATTTCAAGTCACCTATTTTTTAAAGGGGCGACGATTATATTTCAGTCGCCTATATTTTTAAAAGTGGTGACCTAATTGTGTTTCAGGTCGCCTATTTTCGCAAAGGGGCGACCTGATTATATTTCAGGTCGCCTATATTGTTAAAATTGGCGACCTGATTGTGTTTCAGGTCGTCTATTTTCACAAAATGGCGACCTGAATTGATTTTCAGGTCGCCTACTACTTTTTTTTAAAAATTTTATTTTAATTTTTCCCTTCTATGCCTTCGCCGCCATTCGCGCCCCTCCATTATCCATCCTCAATCAATACACGGCTCACTCTTCTCCTTCCCTCTTTTCGACCTAGCGAGACGAAGCTCGGACAATCGGACGCACCCACGGCTCGGACCCGTAAGCTCACTCTTCTCCTTCCTCCTTCCATTATCGGCACCACCCACCTCCGTCGTCTTTCTACTGCTCGACACAACCCGAACTCCGAAGCTCGACGCTCACAAGCTCGGAGTCGGACCCGAAACTCTTCTCGTTCCCTCTTTTCTGACCTAGCGAGACAAAAGCTCGGAGAATCAGACGCACCCACGGCTCGGACCCAGAAGCTCACTCTGCTCCTTCCTCCTTCCATTATCGCCGCCACCCACCTCCGTCGTCCTTCGGCTGTTCGGCACGACCCAGAACTCCAGAAGCTCAGACCCACACAAGCTCGGAGTCGGACCCAGAAGCTCAGGGAGGTCTTGGCTTTTCCTTTTCATGACTCTGCCGCTATTCCAAACCATTGCTTCAGGTCAGTTTAATCTTCCCACGGCTTCCATTTCCAATCCATGGCTTCGTTGTTTCTGAACTCATTAAAATCGTGGTTTGTCTGATCTACTTTTGTGCTCAAATCTAGCCACATTTCTGCCTTGATTTAGTGCTAATAGGTTAATTTAACATGGCTTCTCTGATTTTGTGTTAAATTCTTCCAGTGTTGCTTCTCTGATTTTGGTCTGACATTTTGACTGTCTTGTAATGTTGCCCATTTCCGGAAAAAAAAAAATCTTCATCTTGCTTTTACTGCTCACCTTCTTTTGAAAGCCTTTAGTATGATTTCAATTTGATCTTTGGTTGACTCAATGTCTTATCTTATGGAATTTGAATGTTCTTGAAATTGGATCCCCGAAAATCTAATTCTCAAAATGACTCAAATTCTAGTAGTTTTATTTTTGTATTGGTTGTTTTTTTTATGAGGAAAGCCTATCATATTGTTGATCATCTCATTTCTTTATTCTTGAACTATTCAGCCTGAATTGGTTCTTTTGTCTTTGCTGAGTTTTAATTTTCCCAGAAGACTTAGTGCCTACTGGTAGCAACTCAAACATGGAAAATAAAAGAAAGTCTTTACTGAGGATTAGATGGGATACCAAAACATCAATGTATTATGGTTATAGACCCATGCTAGAAGATATAAAATTATAAACAAGTTGTCTCGGGCCGCATTTAACTTAAACTAAATCTTTAGATGGTTTCCATAGCCCCGTTTTTGGATTATTCCTCCTCCTTTTTTAGTGTTCTTAAACTAAATAAATTAAAAGTTAACCACATTTGACATGATATTGAATGCCACTCTTTGGACCGAGCGCAAAAAAAAAAAAAAAGCTAGTATTGAATGGGTGGCTGGCTGCATAAATTCCCTAATGTCATTGTGCTTTGTCCGAGACAAATTCTACCTATAAGTCATTAACAGAGATACCGATGTGACCTTATAGCTTTAAATATAAGTATTTTTTTTTATTAAAGGCAATCCTTAAAGCACAATTCATGTTGTCAAGAACTGATGCCTTTCATTAGATTTAAACTTACAGTTGATTAATGACTTCTTCAATTGCAAATGTCATAAAACTATGTTAGATTTAAATTCATGGGTAATTAATGACTTCTTCAAGTGCAAATATCATATTGAATAACTTTGACAAATTTAGTTGGCGAGAAAAGAGATTTGATGTGTTTAATTTCAATTAGAATGAGTTCATTGCTTTATTATCACAAGATTCTTCTCTTCATAATATCAGAAGGTTGATTTCTTATGTATCTTATCTTTCAAACCATGTTGTGGAAGTGTTGATTAAATTTTTTAAACTTAATATTCCTTCCTCCTGATTTTTACTGTGTTTGTGATCTTTTTCATTATTTGGCGGCCTTTGATGAGGCAATTTCTGAACTTGACACGTTGGGTGAAGAGTCATACAAAGATAGTACATTGATCTTGGTCAAAGGTTTGAAACAAACGGTTGCGCTCCCAAATTAGGTCGGTTGCTTTTATTTTATTGACACACACATATATTGTCCTTATATGATACCTTCTTCCTATGAGAGAACAACACTTTTGTCTTATGGCTTCATGGTTTACCATTATTGATTGAAGTATATGTCAAGTAGGAATAATTCCAATGTTCTCTTAGTTGATGAAATTGTTGCATTTAATAGTTGATATTGTTGTGAATTGCTTTAGCTATAAGTTTTGTTGAATTATGCTGAAATTGCTTGTTATTGAAATTTTGGGATGTCTTACTTTTAAGGGGAAATGCTGCCAAATTTTTTAAAAAGAAATTAAAGCATGTCAAATATGAACTTGATCAAGTTGTTGGAAATGTCTTAGGTGATAATAAAATGGGTCATAGTTGGATGAATGCTTTGAGAACTAGTGAAGAATATGAGATGGGGTGGAAGAGTTTATTGAATTTGCTAGAAGGAATGTGGCTACAAAAAATGGGATGTACTATTGTCCATGTGTTAATTGTTTAAATGGTGTTCGAAGGGATATTGCTGATATAAGGGACCACCTAATTTGTGATGGAATAAACCTTCGATACACAATGTGGATATGGCATGGTGAGGAGGTAACTCCCAGTGCATCCTACGAAAATGAAGTTGAGGTAGACGATGATGGAATGGAGAGAATGATTCATGATGTTGAGGTCGAATCCTTTGCACAACCGTATGAATATGATAGCGTGCGGAGTGATGTAGAGACACCTTTGTTCCCTGGGTGTACTAAGTATACACGGTTGGATCGAGACCTTACATTTGGTCAACTTAAAGGTAACATGTGGGTGGACGATAGCGTTTCACGTCGTTGCTTGAATTGTTGTGTGATATGTTGCCGATAATAATGTACTTCCAAATCGTATGTATGAGGCCAAGAAAATCTTAGCTACGATGGGTATGGAGTATAAAAAGATACACGTTGCCCTAATGACTGCATATTGTACGAAATGAGTATGAAGGCCTTAGTAATTGTCCGAAGTGTAAAACTTCACGATACAAATTGAAGAAAGGTGGTGGTTATGGAGATCACACAAAAAAAGGCAACCTTTGAAGGCCTTGTGGTATCTTCCCATAATTCCTCGGTTTAAGCGTCGTTTACTAGTGAAGCAACAAAGAAAGAAGTTGAGATGGCATTCGATGAGAGAATATCCTATGGAAAATATCTACGACCCGGTGACTCTCTCCAATGGAAGAAAATAGACGAAATGTTCCCGCAATTTGGCATTGAGCCAAGAAACCTTCTACGGGGCTTTGTACGATGGCTTCAATCTGTATCGAACTCTTAGCGTGCCCATAGTGCATGGTCAGTTCTCCTTGTAATATACAACTTACCTCCCTGGCTATGTATGAAACGCAAGTATGTGATGCTTTCTATGATGATTTTTGGACCAAAACAGCCTGGTAACAATATCAATGTGTACTTGGCGCCTTTGGTTGAGGATTTGAAGAAGTTGTGGGAGGAAGGCATAGATGTGTTTGATGCATATAAGAAGGAGTCCTTCAAGATGCGTGCAATGATTTTTACCATGATCAACGACTTTCCCGCATACGGAAATTTGTCTCGGGTACGGTGTGAAGGGGCATAAAGCATGTACAATATGTGAAGCCGACACAAACTTCCAAAGAATTAAAGCATGGAAAAAAACGGTCTACCTCGGTCACAGGAGGTTTCTTGATCGGTTCCACCCATATCGTAAGTTAAGAAAGCGTTTTAACGGCTTACCGGAGCATAGAACGGCTCCAAAGGCATTAACCGGAGAGGAAGTCTATAGTCGGGTGATGCATATCAATGTCACATTGGGTAAGCAGAAAAGGATTGAGGGTGAGAAGAATATATGGGAGAAGAGATCAATTTTCTTTGATCTTCCATATTGGCGTAGTCTTGATGTGAGACACGCCTTGATGTGATGCATGTGGAAAAAAATGTTTGTGATAGCCTTGTCAGTACTCTTTTGCACATACCAAGGAAGACTAAGGATGGAATTAGTGCGAGACTAGACCTGGTTGATATGGGAATAAGAGAACGGTTACATCCACGAGTAACGGAAGATGGTAAGAGGGCATACATGGAGCCGCAGCTCATACACTATCAAAAGCGGAGAAAAAAGTTTGTGTGGGTGTCTATATGACATTAAGGTTCCACAAGGATATTCTTTAAATTTGAGAAGGTGTGTTTCAATGGACGATTTGAAGTTAGTGGGAATGAAGTCTCATGATTATCATGTGTTGATGTAACAACTATTACCAGTAGCTATTAGGGGCATTACGAAAGATGAAGTGCGGACCACTATAACAAAATTGTGTATTTTCTTTAATGCTATATGTAACAAAGTCATTGACATTGAAAAGTTGGATGAATTGGAAAATGAGGGTTATATTATTTTGTCCCAACTAGAGATGCATTTTCCTCCCGCATTTTTTCGATATAATGGTGCACCGATAGCGCACTTGGTAAGGGAGGTAAGGCTCTCAAGGTCCAGTTACCTAAGGTGGATGTACCCTTTCAAGCGATACATGAAGATCTTAAAAGGGTATTCTAAAAATCCTTATCGACCGGAAGCCTCAATCGTTGAGAGATATGTAGTGGAAGAGGCTATGGAGTTACGTAAAGATTATCTATCGTGGTCGACGTTACAATCTCGGCATGATAAGGGGATAAGTGAGGGAACTCGAGGAATCAAACCGAAGAATATGCTTCGTCTTAGAGGTGTTGCAAGCACACCCGTACATCTTGAATAATACGGAAGAAGTTCAACCATACATTGATGAACACGAAAGAGTTTGAAGAATATGAATCCAAGGAAGAATGACATGCAGATAGCTAATGAGCAAAAGAAGACATTTATAAAGTGGTTCCGGGAGAAGGTATTGCACGAGACCGGTGTGTCGCTACAATCGAGTGGTTAGCCTGGGGGCCTTCTTATCGTCATCACTTGGACAGTTATGATATCAATGGATATTCTTTCTACACAAAAGACCAAGATGACAAGTTCTCAGGTAAAAACAGTGGGGTGATGGTTGAAGTTGAATCCATGCACTTTTCGAGTTCGAAAGACAAAAACCTGGTGTTAGCATCTATGGCCTATTATGGATTTATTGAAGAAATATGGGAGATGAGCTACACCAAGTTCAAAGTTGCTTTATTTAAATGTAAGTGGGTTAACAATAATGTTGTTGTAATAGATCCTAAATTTGGATTTGTCTCGTTGATCTTCGGAGACTTGGTCATAGAGACGAGCCATTCATTCTAGTAAGCCAGGTGAAACAAGTGTTTTATGTTACGTAGACCACGCAAATAACAAAATGTCCATTGTACTTCAAAGTAAAAAACAGATGTATGGTGAAGAATCCTTGAACCCGGACGATACACTCCCTTTCACAACAAATCCACCTACAACACGTGAAGTAGAATTGGTAGATGATGAAGAATATGCTCCAAGGAAGGATCATTTTGAAGGAATATGGGAAACCATATAAAGTAAGATCTTAAGTTATGAAAAAGTCCTATGTTATTTTTGTACGGGTTTAACATGTTAGTTCATTTTATTCATTTGTTTATTATTTAATAATAACCCTATCTAACATTATTCATTTGTCTTTGATGAACAGGAATATGTCTAGCTCTGACGAGTCATCGGGTGATGGTGGGAATGATGTACCGGTGGTGAGAAGGGGTAGAGGTAGCACACATATGGGTGCGTTAATTGCACGTCGTGGTGGTCAGAAAAAGAGGCTGCATGTGGAGTTCGATGCCAATATGAATCCAATTGGTCCAGAGGAAGACAATTTCATTAGCTACGTAGGCTATCTGGCTCGAAGCAAAGTTCGCATTCTATTCTCTCATTGGAAGTTGGTTCCTCCTAAAACGAAGGAGTTGATCTGGGCACAACTTTTGGTATCTCACTTTCGATATCTTATGCATTTGTATCTTTAGTTTTATCACTTGATTTCTTTCATATCTTCTCTTTTACCTTGCAGCAAATGTATGATGTGCCTAACAATAAGGCCATGAACAAGCCTATGATGAAAAATACCCCGAGGGAACTTTTGTGCCATGTAAACACTCACAACATCCATGACGTGCCTTCAAGCTTACCAATTTCAATACAACGTTCAACAATTAGTATTTTTTACACCCAGTGTATAGCGGGGTCTCTGCAAATCAAAAGCCATTTAATTTGTGAAGGATTTTGTAAGACTTATACAGTGTGGGTATGGCATGGTGAAAAAATGCCAAGTGGGTCTCAACATGGGGAAGTGGCCTATGATGATAATGACACGGATATGGATGATCGCATAAAGGACATTATTCATGATGTAAGAGAAGAGGCTTTTGATCAATCACATGCATATGGTAATATGTCTAGTAATGCAGAGACCCCGCTATACACTGGGTGTAAAAAATACTAATTGTTGAACGTTGTATTGAAATTGGTAAGCTTGAAGGCACGTCATGGATGTTGTGAGTGTTTACATGGCACAAAAGTTCCCTCGGGGTATTCTTCAAATTTTAAGAGGCATGTATCGATGAAGGGCTTGAAATTAGTAGGCCAAAAGTCTCATGATTGTCATGTCTTAATGCAACAAACTACTCCTAGTAGCTATTCGAGGCATCGCCGAATATGATCTTCAAGACATCTTGGCTAGACTTTGTTTATTCTTTAATGCAGTTTGTAGTAAGGTTTTCGAGATTGAAAATTTTGATGAATTGGAGAATGAAGGATATCTTATCTTGTGCCAGCTTGAGAAGCTTTTTCTTTCTACATTTTTTGACATCATGGTTCATCTAATTGTTCATCTAGTGAGGGACATAAAGTTGTGAGGCCTTATCCATTTACGATGGATGTACCCAATTTAAATATCTATGAAATTCCTAAAAGGGTATGTGAAGAACGCATACCGGCTGAAGCATCAATTGTTCAAAAATATGTTTCTGAAGAAGCCATGGAATTTTGTCAAAATTATTTGCCAAAGTAAGACATATTGAGCTTCCTAAACGTCAGCATGCTGAATGGGGTAGACGAGGGGCTTCAGTAAAGAGTGTGGATCCTGATGAATTGTCACAAGTCTACTTATACATCTTGAATAATGTTGATGAAGTTCAAGCCAGCATAGAAGCACATAAATAAGCTGTAAGGAAAGAAAATAATCATCGAATGATTGAACAAGGGTTGATTAGGGAGCATAACAAAACTTTTACAAACTGGTTCAAACAAAAGGTCGAGGGAGAGGAATGTGCTTATGATACAATGTGCTGAGGTTGATGTCATAAGTTGGAATTCGTATGTGATCAATGGTTATACATTTTCCATGAAGTCCCTAGATGATAGGAGCACCGTCCAGAACAATGGTGTTATGTTAGAGGCTGAATCTATGCACTTCTCCAGTTCGAAAGACAAGAGCCCCTTATTGGCAGTCATGCCATATTATGGGGTTATTGAAGAGATTTGGGAGGTGGACTATGTGAAAATTAGATTTCCCATTTTCAAATGCAAGTGGGTCAATGTCAATAATGGTTTTGTTCATATCGATCGGCTAGGATTTATATTAGTCGATGTCAATAGTAGAAGTTTTGCAGATAAACCTTTTATTATGGCAAACCAGGCAAAACAAGTGTTCTATATCACCGATCGAAAAAATAAAATGTGGTCTCGTAGCTGTCCAAGGAAAAAGGCTCATTGATATTGATGAGGAAATTCATTCAAATTATGGTCTTCCTGAGAATACTCCTTTTTCAAGGGGTCTACGGACATGAACGAAGAAGATGAAGCGGATAATGAACCCAAAGATAAGAAATATCATCAAGAAGGGATATGGGAGGATATCCCTCTATAAGAGGCAATTCATAAAGTAATATTCATAGGTAAAATTCTTTGAAAACTTTAAGGTTTTAACTATATTCCTTCTATGCTCCATACTAACGAATATACAACATGTATGACGAAAGGCAAGGATCCAAACTATAGTATACATGGAGCTCCTAGAACCAAATTTATAGAATGTAATACATACATTTAAATTTTACTTTGAAATGAGGACTTTTTAGAACTGTGTTTCAACTCCAATTCAGCACAAAAGCCCCTCAATGATGAGCAAGAGTACAAGTTGAGTTACGTTATCGAGACCAAAATATTTTTCGCTCAATAATGTCTCATTTATGAAATTTAATGAAAATAATTTAAAATGATTTAACTTTGAATCATAACAATATGGCAATCAACTTCAATTTCTATAGTATAAAATCATAAATAGAAGTGAAACTATATAAGCTATCGTTAATCAAATAAATCCAAGTACGTACTAAAACAAGCATTTGATTTAACATAATCAATTTAAATCATAATTCTCAAACCTCATCTTTATGTATGACCTCAACATAAAGGAATAACAAGCGTGGACACACAATCTACAAGGGAAAATAACCAAGTGCAACATAGAAGCCACGAAAACAAGCATTGACACACAGGTTCACGAAGGAAAGTAACCAAGTGTGGTTCGAAGCCACAAAACAAGCGTAGGTACAAAACACACGAATAACAAGCATGAGAACTAATCCCATGAATATCAAGCGTGATTACTATGCCTATGAAAGTCAAGCTTGCTCGAAGCAAACCATAGTGCACCAAGGACTAACAGTACTACTACTAGTAATCAGAGTTATGTATTCAGTCTTCTCATCAAATCCTTTTTCAAGCATACTTGGGACCAATTTATCAAAGCAATGAAAAATTCTTATTTTTATACCAAGTTAATTCATATCAAATAAAACATAATAGAATGCCCTAGCATTAAAGTTCACAAACAATATTTCAAAACTTCCCTTCAAATTCAATCTGCTAACAAAACCTTTCACAAATAATAAAACTCGCATACAAACATTCCAAAATACAAGACTATCTTAACATGAAAATATGAGAGAAAATCAAAATTTTATTTAGCATTTTCGTACATAATCATGAATTATACTATGTAGTAAAAGGAGAATTATAAATAACAATAAATAAAATCATCAATCTATACTCATTTCAATATCGATGAAAATTGAGATCATTCTAACAAACTTTCTTTGACAAAGTTGCAATTAGAGAATGTTGTAAATAAATTAACTAAAAAAAACATGTAAAAATGTCATTTAAAATTTATAATGGGATGTTATTCACTCACTTATTGTGCTCCTAAATATATAACATACTCCTACCTAGCCGCTTTCGAAAAAGATGTTCACTCTTTCATCCCATAATACCCAAAATAATGTTATTGTCATTTACTTTTGCTTAAACTCTGAAACTTACTGAAACCCATTTAATACAAATCATTTACTTGCTTGTAACTAGCTCAACTATTATAGTTGACATCCAAGCATCACTCTCAAACATTAATTCTAGCATATAAGTTATATACATTCAAAATAGTAGCACAAGAGCAAGAAACTTAATTATCAAATTATAAGTCAAGTATTTTTAATTTATTCCTTAGCTTCATTATCAACTTCATTACTAATATCAATGGTTTCTTATGCCAATCAATAAATAATCAAAACAATAACATGGTACACCATATCAATTGAGCTTTAAACCCTTTTTAATAGATAATAAAGTCACAAGTTCAAATTATAGTTAATTTTACTGCTCTTAACTATTCAACCCAATATTTTAAATTTGAAAGAACATATACTACTTTTTGTTTTTATTCTATACATATTTTTAATATTCAATTTTGGAAACCAACACAACATCTACATACACCTCTTCAACTTCTGCAATGAATTTAAAACAATTTAAACAATATAATCAAACCTAATTTTCCCTTATGCATTTTACAAACATCTTGTGTGCATTTCAAAATTAAGACATAAAACATCATCATAAGCCATCAATTATCATCCACACATGTTCAAGTACCCAAATAGCTTTATAAAGTTTCCTCAAACATCTCACAGGCACTAGAAATTGACTCATAAAACAATAGCACAATCATAATTACCAATCAACAATACAAACAGTTATGTATACGAGTTACGACCAATTCCAATTTATAATCAAAATAAAACAAACAGTTAAATCCATTTCATTACTCTCATAACACAAGCTTTAGCTAACTAGCAATTTCAACAACATTCCAATCAACTTTTTCTCCTACACATTGTAACGAACACCTTATGTGCAGCAATAATCAACAATATCATCAACTTCTCATTCTTCAAATCTCTACCCAGAATTTCCAAATATCAATATTCATATACACGTGTATGTGTAAATTTGCTATGCTTCCCAACTCTTTTTTTTTTTCTTTTTTTTTCTTTTTGGGTGCTATTTCTTTAGGTTCAGAGGTTTTTGAGAATCATAGCACACAAGACCTGACCACCATAGACTGACACAAACAAAGCCCCTAATGCACACAAGATGTTCGATTCCATAGCACTAGGAAATAAATGATAACTAAATGTATGCAATTTCAAGGTAAAACATACATACACAAGTCACACAGAGTATATGAAGATTAAGGTTACTACCTGTCAGTCGACCATAGATAAGAATAATTTCCCCGGCGTAAAAGATTACGATTAAACCTAAAACAATGATAAAAATATTACCACAATTAATTCCACCTCAATAAATATTTTCTTTCATACTTTGAAGTAAGCCCAATTCATAGGTCTATTTTTACTAAATCCCTTTTCTTATTAAGGAATTTAATATGGGCCTTCATTCTCTTAATTTTCGTCACTTTTCAGGATTTTCCTGCAACCAGTGACTCATCTTCAACAATTCACAATTAAATATAGAAAACTCTTTTTTGGTTGATTCCAAAGCCCAAATGACCCTCAATATGTCTATTTACAACCAAAAATACTCATTTAGGCCAGAACAAGTCGAAAGTTCATCCATAGCCCAAAATACTCCTGCTGTCCGAAATAATGCCCTGTTTTCAAGGGCTATTTTGAAACATTTATTTCTCTTAGCAAAAAATTCAGAAAAATACAAATTATATACCAAATTAATCCTTGAGATGTATATTTTCTTCTTGTAAAATATCATAATTGTTCAAGTCCATTTACTAGGTTAAACTTCGTGAAGAAGGTGACTGACTCCACTGGAAATTTCCAGAAACAGCACCCTAAAGAATTTCAACTTTCATATATGCTTCCAAAATTATGATCCAAGTTTAACCTCATACAAAATCTCATTTTAAACACTTTAAAACCACTAAAAACACCAAAATCCATTCTCAAAACACCAGTATGTCCAGCTGGACGAAAATTAGTCTAACCAACAAAATGTCAAATTTCCATTCTAACACCGTAATCTTGTCTATAATCATTCCTAATTTGTTGTTTGAACCCTTAATCATACTCTAATCATATTTAAGAAATTGGGCAGCAACTCCCCATAAACTTAGGGTTTCCACAATTTCATGAATGCAAGGGAATATCACTATAAATTAATTCACCAACTCAAATACTCCATAAGAAGGTAGAATCACTAACCTTTGATGTTCTTGTAATTCCTTCTTCCTTGTTTACCCAAAATTTTCAGCCCCCCTTCATGAACACTATGAGAAGACAGATTTTTGAGTCAATAAGAGTTGCAAAAGGAAGCTTAGAGGAGATGGAAGAGATTATTTGAGGTTTACCTATTGTTTCCTTGAGTTTTTCCTTCTCCCTTTCTCTTGGAATTTTGAACTCTTCCCTTTTCTCCTTGCTTCTGCATGTGTTGGCTGAAATGTGAGGAGGATGAAGTGTTTTATTGTCAATTAAAGGGGTCCATTTCGGCTGAATGAATGAGGGGAAAAATTGACCTTCAACTAACCCCATATTTACCACTTTGCCATTATGTAAAAATCCAACTAGTTAGTTGGAATATGTTTGGATAATTTCTTTTTTTTTTCTTAGTTTGCCCAAAAATTTAAGCCTCTCTTAGGATGATTTTAACCCACTTTATTAACTTATAACCCATGCTCATGTGCCCATAAATCCTAAATAATTATAAGACATATTTCACAATTTCATGGAAATTATAATTTTAACCTTGCTTCAATTTTTTTTTCTTATTTCCTAAAAATACTCATGCAACTTCTTCTCATTCCTTCTTGGCCAAATTTATTACACATAACTTCATGAAAATTCTCATATGCAAATAATTTCACATTAATGCACATGAAACATGAGGATGTTACAGGCAGTGGGGGTGATTGAAGTGGATCTGGATTAGGACCCGCGAGATTGTGATTGTAATCGCTAATTCGCAAAATTTCAATACCATTCAATAATACATCTCTGTAAGAACTTCTTGCAGTTGGGTGTGGTTGCAACTTAATTGAAAGATTGAGCTTGTTGAAACTTCCACTGATCGGCATCGACACTGAATACATAGTCCCTATGGACAGGAACTAGTATCTGATTCTGAGTCCACAGCATCACATCGGCCACAGACTCCACCAAAGAATCACTTATAAAGATTTGAAAAACTCTGTCTCCAGCTTTTTCAATGTGTCCATTAAACTCACAAAAAGCAATCTCACCATATAATAAAACACCGAATCCACTTCAAATTCCCAAGTGACATTAAATTGGGATGTTTCTTTCATCCCATAGTTTCGGGCAGTCATGTATACTTCATCAGGTGCAAAATAATTTTGATCTTCTCAGTAGGTTAGGTTTAAACCAAAAGCTGCTGAAATACTTTGTAAGCGCTCCCCACTCTCCAAGTACTGGTTATCTGATTCCCAATTCCGAAACATATCAATATCATGTCCCGGAGGGAGTTGCCTCCCACCAACGTTGATTCTGTACACTGTCTCCAAAGCGCTGTCGTTATTGACCCAAAACTGCTGCGTTCCGCTTCCGCCGTCTAGCATCATGGCATTTTGGTCGTCTGGGTTAGTGTAATAAAGTAAGGTGGGCATAGAGACGACCTCGATCCCATTGCTGAAAGCATAGGTATTTGGATGAGATTGGTTGGGCATGAAGGTTATGTTCATCCTCTGACTAGCATCAACGTTGATACAGTATTCTCGTGATATGGTACCGTCGGAAGCACCAGCGGCATAAAGTGAAGCGGTTAAGTCCTTAAGAAGGGTGTGGTTTCCTGCTTTGAAAGAGAAGAGAGAGCTGGAGTGAAGGAAGTCGCCAGAATATTGCCGGAGTTACAACAGTTGACTGCGAAATGATCAACAGGACGTTAGGAGGTGACGGAAATAGTGCAAAGGAGATGAAAGAAGAAGAATAAGAGGAAGGAAACGGGGATTGTGGGTGAGTCAGTCTTCTTGGAGATAGGGTTCTGGCTAAAGCTCGCCATATTTGGTAGCTTCAGTGAGAAACTGATCTGCGTTGGCTCTAGTTTGATCGGTTGTCATGAAATACAATAACCGGGAGTGATGAATTGCATATATGTGGATTTTTTTTTAAAAAAAATAATTATTGAAGAAATTTTTATGTACTCTGCACGTAAATATTGATTAATTGAGATATTATTTAAAGATAAAATACTTACGTTAGGAAGAATTCCTAGACAGTGATGACTTGTCCTGTTCTAAGTCATTGACATGCCGTCCTTTGGAAAATTCTTATATAAATTTTGTTTATGTAATCAATTAAAATAAAACAACTCTAAGTTAATTTGACACTATTTAATATTAGCTGACATGTTAATAAAATTACAAAATATCATAAGATTTAGTTTTTTATTACTTGTGAAACCTTAATTATGAGATTCATTTTGAAAAATAGAAATAAAAAAAAATGATATACATGAGCCGCCCCTGCTAAAGTTCATGTTAATTACTTTGTTGTATTTTAACTTATTAGACCATAAATCACGTGATAAACTACATTTACACAAAAATCTCTCTCCTGTCGATTGTTTCATTCCCTCGCGCATCACTTCTTAGTGATGACTTGTACTCTTCTAAGTCATCGACCTGTCGTCCTTTGGTTAATTACTTCATACATCCCTCCTCACGTCAACCTTTCTTACAGAGTTGGAGGGGATAGGGGAGGAGCGAAATTTTTTATTAGTTACATTTTAAAAAAATTGGAAGAAATTAAATGAGATTATAAAATTTTAATAAATAGAAGAGATAAGATAAAAGATTAAGAAAATTAATTAAAAAAATTTAATCCCCTTTAATTGTCACACCTCGAAATTTGAGAAGTGACCAACCCGGAATATACATTCCTTAAGCCTTAAAACATATAGAATTTCTAATACTTATATATATATATATATATATATATATAAAATAATATATATATATACACACACATATTTACTATATGTAAAATAAATATCATAAATATATTGCATATAACAAAACTTATTAACTTTTGTAGAAATTTCGACAAAGTCACCCCCGCAGGCTAGACCTCCCGAAAATTCTACAATAGCCTAACATTGTCAAGAGAAGCTTTGCTACTTGTCATCAAATATAAAACATGCAAATCATGTGGGGACCCTATCTATAGCATATGTGGAGCACTTAAATTACAACAAAAAATACATAGGCGTGAATGTTATATTAACTGGAAATTTTCAACATGACGCTTCAACTTCGAACAACAGTATGGACCATCAATGATTAGCAAGAGGATCCAAGTCAGCTGCACTATCTGAGACCAAAACTAATTTTCCAGTGAATAACGTCCCGCTAAAATAAGTAAATAAAATACTAAAGGAATAAATTAAGCAAGTAAAATTTTATAATAATGAAATGATAATTATATTCAACTTCCAAGTATAAAATCAATAACGTAGATGCCATTATATACAAGGTTATTAATAAGAAAATACTAAGTAAAAAAATAACTCATTGATGAAATTAAGTACCAACTGGTATGAAAAACTCATTTTGAGTGAGGACTTAAACATAACGAAAAACAAGCGTGGACACACAAATCACGAGGGTAACTAACCAAGCGCAACTTGAATCCACGAAAACAAGCATGGACACACGGTTCATGAGGGTAAATAACAAATCGAGCGCGGACGAGGCTACGAAACAAGCACAGTATAAGACATACGAATAACAAGCGTGAGAACAAATCTCACGAATATCAAGCGAGCTCGAGGTTAACCATGCCGCACCAATGACTAACAAGATCGCTATTAGTAACCAAATAGTTCTATATTCAAATCCTTAAAAAAAACATTTTTCAAGCATGTCTCATGGCCATTTCATCAAAGCTATAAAGAGTCCTTTCAATATGATGATAACTCATCAAAATAAAATAGAATGCCCTAGCATGAAAGTTCATAAACAATATCTCAAATCGTTCCTTTAAATTCAATCCATACTCTTTACAACATGAATAAGAACATAAAACAAATTCGATAAACTTCCATTGGCAAAATCATACTTGTAAAGATGGTAATTAACATGAAAGTATAGAAAGTAGTAAAACGTCATTTATAAAAATTACAATGGGACGCTATTCACTCACCTGTAAGGCTTATGCTATGCCTCTTCCTCCAACTTATCAGTTCCCAAATTATTTACTCCTTCTCCTCCTAACACCCATCAAATACATCAATTATAGCTTTGCACAAAATTTACTATTTTCACATTCAATTGATACCTTCCTTAGTTGGCACACAATTCTTTTAATCATGTATGTACCTTCTTCATAACCTTATGAAATTCATAATATCATTTACTAAAATCCCTCTAATTAATAATAATAACCTCAACTTCATAAAGCATAGGAACCTCAACCAGATTTCCCTAAATTAATCAGGGTATAATTTGCTTAGTCAATGAAGACAAATTATGTTTCAATCTTTTACACATAGTGTGAACAAGAGGCGTTCCTAAGATCATGCATATTAATCTTTGAATTATTACCCAAATACCTTTTCAATTCTTTTCACATAAATACCATCTCATATAACAAATTGACATACTTTCCAATTTATAATAGATAACAAAGTTCCCTAAATTAAATTTCTTAACATTTAACTAATAATTACCAAACATCATAATCTTCCTTATCTCATTCTGAAATTTCAGTTTTGGAAACAATACTTAAACCTTCACTTTAATTCTATAACTTGGGACCTCATTGCTTCTCTTATACACACACACATATATATATATATCCCTGCAAATGAAGCATATTTCATATTCAAAAATAATTAAACTTCAATTTTAAAGTGCTACAGCGAAACCTTCAGCGTACAAGCGTGTCTATATATATATATCATAGCATTCAGCAATTTCATCCCTTCCCCCAACGCAAGACATTCAGCCCCAAGAATCAACTTGGAACAATTTATATATAACAAGAAACCTTTGCTTCTTTGACTAACCAGCAACACAACAACAAACAAAATGAAAATTTCTTAAATCCCCAAATTTCAGACATCACAGCAACACATAGAACCAAAGTAATGCACTGCACACCTAAATCTTCTTAAACACCATAGCTTAAAACACTAATAAAGGCTTACCCAAGAATCTGAAATTTGGTCCAGCTGGATGATAATTGGAGAAAACGGAAATTAAGTTTCACCCAAGCCACCTAACTGTTGCTTGTATAGGACAAGAAGGGTATAATTTTTGTGTGCCCACTGATTGCAGCAACAACACCACAACAGCCACAAAAGCGACAAAGAACAAAAGAGCAACTGAGGTTGGAATTTGGAGCCTCAACTAAGAAGCTCTTCTCTGTTCCCTCTCTCGCCAATAATTGGACTGAACAGGAAAAATAACAACAGCAAAAATTTCGACCAGGGGAGAAGGACGCCGGCGGCGAACAGTGGCGACAAACAAACGGGAAGGATGAAGGGACGAGGTCGCTCAACAGGGCTGGGGTTTCGGTGCTTTTGAAATCACGAAGCTTCCTCTAATTACTTAAGTTGTGCGCTGAAAAAAGAAAAGTTTTCTTAACACATAAGGGTATTTTGGTAATTTTCGCAAAGCTGAGGCAAAATAAAAAATCACACTTAGTTAAGGAGGATTCAAATCCAGGACTCAAAAGACCTTTAACTATCCCCATACCATCAAACTACAAGCTTTATCTTGAAATTTAGTTACAATAAATAGTAAATATATAATTAGCTTATAAACATATAATTTAATTAATTAATTAATTTTAATTTCTTGAGCAATTACAAATTAACTAATTTAATTATTTTTTATTATTATTATCTTAATTCTCAAATATATGGGTTATTACATTAATTTTTTTAGAAATTATAATTAAAGTTTTTTTCGCTGAGAGTGAAAATTTGAGTTGGATTAAAAAAAAATAGAGAAATGGGGATAAAAAGATTAAAGAGTAAGAAAAATTAATTAAGAAATTTTAATTACTCTTCTATAAAAATTTTTAAATCCAACTCATAAAAATTTTCTCTTCTCCAAATCTGTTTTCCTAAACAGCCCTTAAAAGTTTTTATTTATATTTTTATATACAAATATGACTCTTTTTATTACTTTAATATATTCATATTCATTTATGGAATGAGATCTTTTCCTTATCTTGTTTCTCATTGGCCTCATCTAGACCCTTGATTGGGAAAGTAAGAGAAAAGTTAAAATAATATTGTATTTAGAGATTATGAGAGATGATGAAAAAAGGATAACGCCAAATTTTAGGCTAGATAGCGTTCCTCATGTATACTATCTTCTTCTTTGTAGTAAGTGTGCAATTCAAATCTACATTGTTGGTTGACTTATCAAATTAACATAAAAATGTACTTCATTTGTATTTATTAGTTGATTTGAATATTTAAAAGTCTAATAATGCAGGCAAGAATTAAGCGCCCTGTGTTTTACTTTTGTGCTTGAGCAATTTGGAAGATGCAATAACTTGGCAGTGTTTCAACAAAAAAGAAAATTTGTTTGTATTTAGAAAAGTCGTGGCAAAATTAACATTTTTACAATCTGACTTTTGCAAACCTAAGATTGAGTAAATGTCGATGATGTGATGTGATTTGTATTTGAATTAGCGGTAGATATGTGGTTTTTCTAAAAGTGAAACTTGTTTATATGATTATCTTGAAAAACGAGTTTAGATGTAAAATGAATAAAAATGACATAATTTTATTAATTAAATATATATGTGATAATTTTAAGAGGAACATTTTTTTTAAAACAATTTTCTTAGAACAATTTTCAAACATTATGTTATTGAGTCTTTTAAAGGTTTTTTTTTCTTTTAATTCAGGACCTGGTGGTGGGAATTTCTTCTTTTTACTCACATAACTTCTCAGATCTTCGTGTCATTTCTGGTACATGAGAACGCATTTTTGTGCTTTTCCCCAATGCTCTCCCACATACCCAGGTCATTTGGACACTCCATCCCTCTTCTATTTATTTATACTTCTTTGGAATAGCAATGGAGTGTTCAAAAACTACTTTTCAATCGTAATTTATGAAATACAAGATAAATATATGAGATGAGTGTAATGTCAACTTATGTTCATTTGGGATAGCTTATTGACAGGGACGGAGCTTTTCATATAAGGGGGGCTATGGCCCCCCCCCCCCCCCCCCCAAAAAAAAAAAAAAAATATTTGTCCCAAAGATTTAATGAAAATTAGTTTTTTTTTTTTTTAACATTTGGTCCAAAAATTTATACATTTGCGCCCTAAAATATTTTTCTTTTTAATTAGTTAATGAGTATACATTTACTTTCCAAATATTTTCTCAAGCTCCGTCCCTACTTATTGAGGCCCAAAAGTAAGATTGAAGGGGTAAAAGTAAGATTGGGGCTTTCAAAAAAATTTCTCATGTTATATAAGCTACTTAGTTTGATGAGTCAAAATTTGGAGCTCATGAAAAAGCAAAAACACGGTGGTATGTTGGGGAAAAAAAGAAATAACCATTATACCTACCAGTACCACCGAACCGGATCCTCTCCCTTTCATTTTTTCTGCCCATCTCTCACAAGCGATCGGAATCGGCCGTCCAAATCTTATCCAACGGTCCGGATTTAAAAAAAAAAACGAAATTTTTGTTTTTTGTCTTTTTCGAAAAAGACAAAAACAACAATTTTTTTTTAAATCAACCGTTGGATCGTGATTTCAACGTCCATATGCGCCTGGGAGGGATGGGGAGGGGGCTGCATGTGAGAGAAACCGGACCCCAGTACCACCCTGTATTTTCTCTCTTCTCTCGCCGCACACCTCCAATCTCCATTGTTTTTTTCTCTCGCCATCGCCTTTCTTGGACTTTTTTCCCCACACTTTGAAATTGTTATTATTTACCCCAGCACCATTATCTTTATTAATTTAATATATGAATAATTAATAAATTAAATGAATAATAAATTATTTCATATTTATACAATAAAATGTTTTTTCTTATTTAAATTTTGGTATTTCTCTTAAAGTGTTATATAATTTTAATACTTTTCTTAAAATTAATAATAATGTACTATAATATATATTTTTTATTTAATAAAATACGTATTATTTAGAGTAAAATACTCGACCACCCTCTGTTTTATTTTAATTACACAGCACCTCCTCTCTATTTTGAAAACCGATAAAGACCTCCCTTAAAACTAAAATTATGTTACACAAACCTCCCTTATATTTTGAGATTATATTTCCATCCACCTAAACCGTTAGTTGACCGTTAAGTTTGACTTTTGAACTTTTGTTTTACCAAAATACCCAACTTTAACATTAGAATTATTTAAAATATATATATGTATGTGGGCAAAAAAAAAATTTATATCACCAAATTTTTATCCTAATATTTTTTTAACTTTATAATATGTTAAAAATTTATGAATTTTGAGATTGTAAAAATTATAATTGTAATTTTTTACCATATTTATTAAAATCTTATTTACTTTTAGTTTCTTAAATGACTAAAAATATATATCAAATATAATAAACTATATATGTCGAGGGATTGTATTAAGTCATTTAAATTTAAATTTTGATATTTTTTCTACAAACATTTAAAAAAATTACTTAAATTTTTAAAAGTTTGTGATATTTACAAGTTGTCAATTAAAATTCAGGATTTAGCATTAAGGGTAAATTAGTAAATAAATTTTATAAATTTCAATTAAAAATATATGTTTAGAATATTTTTGCAATATTCTTAACAAAATTAATGGCTGGGACTTAAATGCATGTTACAAAATAGAAGGGAGATCTATGTAATTAAGACAAAACAAAAGGGTGGTTAGAGCATTTTACTTTAAATTTTAATTGACAACTTGTAAATATCACAAACTTTTAAAAATTTAAGTAAGTTCTTTAAATGTTGGTAGAAAAATATCAAAATTTAAATCTAAATGACCTAATACAATCTCTCAAATATATATAGTTTATTATATTTGATAGAAAATAATATATTTGATATATATTTTTAGTCATTTAAGAAACTAAAAATAAATAAATTTTCAATAAATATGGTAAAAAAATTAAAATTATACATTTTATAATCTCAAAATTCATAAATTTTAACATATTAGAAAGTTAAAAAAATATATTTGGATAAAAATTTGGTGGTATAATTTTTTGCCCACATACATATATATATGTTAAATAATTCTAATGTTTAAATAGGGTATTTTGGTAAAACAAAAGTTCAAAAGTCAAACTTAACGGTCAACTAACGGTTTGGGTGGATGAAAATATAATATCAAAATATAAGGGAGGTCTATATGGGTTTTCAAAATAAGTAGTGCATCATGTAATTAAAGTAAACTAAAGGGGTAGTTAGAGTATTTTACTCTATTATTTACTAAGATCCATATTCTTTTAAGTCATTTTTCATATAACCTTGTTTTTCAGCATAATCATCCATTAAAAGACATATTGAAAGAAAAAGTCATTTCTGACCTTTACCCAATTTTTAATTTTTAAATGTCCCTTTTCAACACAATCTAACTTTTATACAATCTTAATCTTAAGTTTGTATAAGTTAGAATTGAAAAAAAAAAAAAAAAAAAAAAAAAAAAAAAAAAAAAAACCACTTTTCTAATAGCTATCCTAGACAAACACAAAATCTAGCTTAAGAAAATAAGCAACGCACCCAAAGAAAATTAGACACAAAAAAAGAAAGCGTTCTTGCTATTCTCTAAAATAACGGTGCAGGTAATAAATTTTTTTGAGATTGTTGAAAACACATCACCCGTTGAATACTGATCCTTCATCAAAAGTAATCTCTTCATTTAGAGTCCCACCAAGCTTCGTCGTCTCTGCTTTGTGCAGCATCTCCATCACAGACTCAAGGCCCGACATCACATCGCCCATCGATGGCCGTTCGTTCCCATCATCAGCTAAGCATTGTGATGCAATGTCAAAGTATACATATATGCACTCAGGTATTATACTTTCCCTAATGAATGGATCCACTGCGTCATAAGTCTCATTCTCATCAACACATCTTCGAAACCACTCTACAAGGTTTTGTTTTTGCCTCTCCACCGCTCGTAGGATAGGTGGCCTCCCACATAATACCTCTAAAAGAACCACTCCAAATGAGTACACATCTGACTTCTCTGTTAATATTTGACGCGTGTAGTATTCTGGATCCAAATATCCAATGCTTCCTTTCACTACTGTGCTTAAGTTAATGTTTGATCTCGTAATTCCTGAGGGTCCTATTTTGGAGAGTCCGAAATCTGAAATCTTGGCCATCCAATTCTCATCTATCAGGATGTTTGTCGACTTGATGTCACGGTGAATGATAGCGTGCTTTGCACCTGTATGTAAATAGTGCAGTCCTCGTGCTGCACCCAAACAAAGTTCCAACCTTTGCTTCCAGGAAAGTGGAGGGTTATTAGAATCATAAAGATGCTCACGGAGATTGCCACATGGCATGTACTCGTAGACAAGGATCATCTCGTTGCAATGCCATCGTTGCAGTAACCAACAAGAGACACTAAATGATTGTGACGAAGTTGAGAGAGCATTTAAATCTCCGTTTGGAACTCGTGGCGGCCTTGTTTTGAACCTGTCTTGCGCTGTTTGATTGCCACGGGAAGCGTGAGACCATCGATATAGCCTTTGTAGACATTACCAAACCCTCCAACGCCAACAATAAAAGTATCTTCGAAATTATTAGTGGCGGCTCTTATCTCAGCTATTGAAAACCGGCAACACAAATCTGTCGGCAACGATGACCCATTGGATTTGTCCATCTTCGACAAGTTCACTGATTTTTGTCCCCAACATGAACCTCCTTCCTTGACCGGCGCTCTAATGAATCGCCGGAAAATCAACAGAACAATAAGAGACAGCACAATGAAGCCTGATGTTGCCCCAACGATAATGGAAATTACCTTTGCTTTGTTTCTGTTCTTAGATGAATCTGAGGATGGCATAATTGGCAGTGGGGGTGATTGAAGTGGATCTGGATTAGGAGCCGCGAGATTGTCATTGTAATCGCTAATTTTCAAAATTTCAATACCATTCAATAACACATCTCTGTAAGAACTTCTTACAGTTGAGTGTGGTTGCAACTTAATCGAAAGATTGAGCTTCTTGAAGCTTCCACTGGTCGGCATCGACACTGCATAGTCCCTATGGACAGGAACTAGTCTCTGATTCTGAGTCCACAACATCACATCGGCCACAGACTCTACCAAAGCATCATTTATAAAGATTTGAAAAACTCTGTCTCCAGCATTTTCAATATGTTCATCAAACTCACAAAAATGCAATCTCACCATATAATGAAACAGCGAATCAACTTCAAATTCCCAAGTGACATTAAATTTCGATTTTTCAATCATCCCGTAGTTCCGAGCAGTGTTGTATACATCATCAGGTGCAAAATAATCTCTGTAGGTTAGGTTTAAACCAAAAGCTGCTGAAATACTATATGCGCGCTCCCCAGTCTCCAAGTACAGATTATCTGGTTCCCAATTCCGAAACATGCCAGTATCATGTTCAGGAGGGATTTGCCTCCCGCCAACGTTGATTCTGTACACTGTCTCCAAAGCACTGTCGTTATTGACCGCAAACTTCTGCGTTCGGCCGTCTAGCATCATGGCATAATTTTGGTCGTCTGGGTTGGTGTAATAAAGAAATGTGGGCATAGAGACAACCTCGATCCCATTGATGAAAGCATAGGCGTTTGGATGAGATTGGTTGGGCAAGAAGGTTATGTTTAGCCTCTGACCAGCGTCAACGTTGATACAGTATTCTCGTGATATGGTAACGTCGGAAGCACCACCGGCATAAAGTGAAGCGTTGAAATCCTTAAGAAGGGTGTGGTTTCCTGCTTTGACGGAGAAGAGAGAGTCGGAGTGAAGGAAGTCGCCGTAGGAAGATACGTAGAAGGAGATACGAACAAACTGTTGGGTGTCGGTTACCGGAAATGAGTAGGAAAATTCAGAACGAGCGAGCCGGGCAGTGCCGTAAGGGATGGGCAGTATGTTTGATGCCTCATTAGCTTTGATGTGTTGGGTTTTGTTGGCGGCATCTATGAGAGAGAAAAGAGTGGAGCCAATATCTCCGATCCAGTTCCGCTGATCATTAGCCGTAATATCAATGGAGTTTCCACAGTTGACTGCGAAATAATCAACAGGACCGTAAGAGGTGACCGGAATAGTGAAAAGGAGATGAAAGACGAAGCATAAGAGGAAGGAAAAGGGGATTGTGGATGAGTTAGTCTTCTTGGAGATAGAGTTCTGGCTAAAGCTTGCCATAGTTGGTAGCTTCGGCGAGAAACTGACCATTCCGTTGGCTCTAGTTTGATCGGTTCTCATAAAATGCAATAACGGGGAGTGATGTACAGGATTGTCAGAAAAACAATTAAAATATTTTATATCAATTTATTTTTAAGTAAATAAAGGTCTAGGTATTTTTTTAATAAGATATTGTTTTTATTGTTAATTAATACAGTAATTGCTAAGAATTATTTATAAATGAGAATATATCTGTTTTCAGAAGACAATATCATCACTTAAGGAAAACCGATCTTCAATTTTTTTCCCATCTCTAAACTTATAAATTATTCTGGCTAAAATAAACATGAGAAAATTGTAATTGACATTTATTCTTCTTGATTACATCCAAAGTTACCGTTGTACCGGAAGTCCTGGTGAGAAAAAATGCAGAAGAATAAAAAAATAATAGTAAGGAGATTATTTTTATTTTATATTTTCTAACAATTAAAATGATTTTTAAGAAAAATGAAAAAAATTAAATTTAGATCACCCAAATCACATCTTAACAATTTAACAATTTAGAGGACTAAGCGCCTAGGTGGTCCCAATAAAGCGGCACTTAGATGACACCGCAAATCTATGATAATAATATTTTATTCCATATGCTTCAACAAAAATTAATTTTAATTTCATTCATACTTTTTCTCCCTATCATATCGTATACTAAACTTATGGAAAATAGAAGTTCCAAAATTATTGGGTGCTTCAGATACATAACCATAACCATTCAACATACTAAAATTTGGAACTGAACGTAACTAAACAAAATCACCATTTCCATCCTTCAGTGACCATTTTTCATCGAACTGCTGGATGATCCAACTCACAGAAAATCGACCCAGAAACCAGACTGATTCTCACTGCATGAACTCGTCAACTTCTCACTGCTTGAACTCGTCAACACGCTTCCTTTTGATTCATTTACTACTTTCTTCCACGTTTGTAGCTTTTCCCAGCAAATCCCTTTCCTCGCTTTTGCCTTCACTTTCGGGCACATCAAGCCCCACTTTCTCTCTACTTTCTTGAAGCTGCAAGACAAACTCTAGGGCCTACACGGCGTCGTTCGTCGAAGGCCGCTCATTCCCATCATCCTCCAAACATTTGAGAGCCATGTCACTAAATACTTTTAAGCTCTCTGGTGTGATACCTTCTATGAGGAATGGATCAACAGTTTCATGAATCACTCCCTCCTGATGGCATTTTCGGAGCCAATCCACTAAACTTGATTTCTGCTTCTCCACGTTACGTATCAAAGGAGGCCTCCCACACAATACTTCCCAGTAATACAACTCCAAAAGAGTAAACGTCTGACTTTTCAGTCAACCGTTGACGCTTGTAGTATTCTTGATCCAAGTAACCAAGGCTTCCTTTTACCACTGTACTAATGTGAGACTTGGACATCCATGTGGGTCCTAGTTTGGATAATCCAAAATCAGAAACCTTGGCCACCCATTTCTCATCTATCAAGACATTATTCGTCTTCACTCTTCACGCCTCGATGAATGATATTTTAGTTTGCCACGGTATGCAGGTTGTTAGAATATTAGTATTTTGTATTAGGTATTACTTATGTATAGTTTGGGCTTATAGGTTTGGCCTTGGCTCATTTAGGTCTATGTACATGGTATTTTGTTATAAATAAGAGAAACACCAGTCAATGCAAGTTGGCTGGGTAAATTGTTGATTTCACTTGGGTGTAAATTTATTTAGTTTTCATGGTACCAGAGCCATAGCCTAGGTTGTATCAGATTGGTGGATTTTCAAGAGTCTTTGGGCCATCTTTCAAGATCCACCACCCTCAGCCCATATCCTCTTTCAAGATCCCAGACCCGATGGCACTATCAATCCATACCCATGGAAAGGAGCACACGGTTAAGTCTTGAAGGAAATGTGCGACATCATACAAGCAAGTATGCTTGTACGAAATAGAAGTGGTTGTCGGATCCAAAGCATTATCGCCATTTAATTGGTAGGTTGTGTTATCTTACTAATACTAGACCTAATATTAGCTATGTTGTGCAGACTTTGAGTCAATATATAAGTGCTCCAAGGAAGTACATATGGCAGCGGCTGTTCGTGTTGTGAGATACCTCAAGAGTTGTCCAGGACTTGGTATTCTTCTCTCTTCAGAAAATCAATTCAGCATGGAATTCTATGTAGATTCGGACTGGGCAGCATGTCATGACACTGGGAGATCGTGACAGGATACGCCATTAAGTTGGTAGAGTCATTGGTGTGTTGGAAGTCAAAGAAACAAAGATACCATTTCTAAATCATCAACTGAAGCCAAATATAGAGCCCTTGGGACAACGGTGTCAGAAATAGTTTGGCAGGTTGTTGATGCAAGATCTTGGTGTAAGAGGATTGGAACCAGTTAAGCTTCATTGTGATAATAAGGCAGCTATATATATATTGCTACTAATCATGTATTTCATGAGCCTACGAAGCATATTGAGATTGATTGTCACTTTGTGCGTGAGAAATTGCAACAGGGTATCATTGACTTATTGCATGTAGCTTCTAAGAACATTACTATAAAAAAGCCAATTAACGTCCTAAGTTAGAGGCAATTAACGTCCTTTTTCAAAGGGACGTCTCCCCAGGGGTAGTTGTAAATTAAGATTTTTGGCGTCCTAAAAAATATTTTTTTATTCAGAACGCCTTATGTAAGGCGTCCTAAAAACAAATTAGGACGCCAAAAATCACGCATTAGTTGTAATAGGCATGATATTTGGCGTCCTAAAATTAAAATCAGGACGCCAAATATTATATATTCACTGCTCCATATGGGCATTCAAATAGCAAACACGTGCTGCATATGGGCATTCAAATAATTACAAACAGCAAACACATGCTCGATCCAACAGCAAACAAACAATATAGCAAAACAAATTACAATAGCAAACAAAACCCTAAATTACATTGTTTAACTGCTCCAACAGCAAACAAACCCCAGTTGATAGTTGATAGTTCCCTGATTCCATCTTGGGAATTTCATAATGCTCACACCTACAGACTTGATTAAGAACACATTTGTCCAACAACCTAGGACTGAAGGACCACAAACAAGAACCTGTGGAGTACTTAGAGTAAGCCAACCGGCAACAACCTAAAGAACAATATAAAACATAGTCATGAAGATGGATGCAGCAGGTCTAGCCACAACATAACTGCATAAGTTTCATTACTAAGGGATAGTAGAAAGCGGGAAGCATGCGCCTCAATGACAGAAATACTCTGGAGAGTAAATTATGCGCAAGACAGAACAAAGCTTAAAATTGGATCAATTCCCAGAAGATAAATAGCCAGTTCAGTTAAAAGCACGGTTTGGGAGCAGGAACAACCTTAGTCGTGCAGGCAAACCATAAACCCTTCTCTATCATCTTTGAAATTGAATATCAGAAAATAGAATTACCAAACAGAAAATCCCGTTATTCCCAGGCACACAAACACACAACATAAATTGAGAAGGAGAAGAGAGGGGAATAGACATACGGACAGTCTAATTTGGAAAAGATGGCGTCGTCACCGAGAACATGAAGCACATGTACGTCGTTGTCCCTAGACTAAAACCAGCCTGCAAAAATATTATGTATATCAGATTCATTTTTTAGCAATTTATCAAGAGTGAAATTTGAGACATGGCAAAATTCTTCCTAAGATCAATCAGCCAATGGTCATATTTCTTGCTTGAGTATTGAGTAAAAGTCAGAAATGTATTTTCCTTAGCTTATTTCTCGAATTCAAAAATGCACACAATGGAATTAACTTCAGATATGCCTAGTCCAAAAATGAATTAGAAAATGTTTGGGATGACTTAAAGACAAATGTATATTCAGTAAGCTTATGAAGGCCAACAAATACCAAATAAATGCAGCAAATAAAGCAGCAAAAGTTACTTCTGTAAAGTCAGAATCTCAAGTCTCACAATTATCTGTCATAGAGCAGCAAATAAAAGCCAAAATTTCAGCTCTTAATTGAATGCAATGTGGCAAATGCAGCAACAAAGTTTGAGTTTAGCAAACTGGTTAAAATTTAGAAGTTGTGCATTTAAACACATTACAACTAGGAATTCATTGTTGCTAATTCAAATGGCCCAAACTAGACACAATGGTTCAACTTCTATTACAAATATCCATCCAAACTTTTTTTGGATATAGTGAACATCACAAAAATGATGATTTGATTTAGAATTAGTCACTTAGATCATGTAGCAGCAAAACTGGGCAGATTTCACAAAATTTAGCTTGTCCACAAAAATTTGAAGTTAATTCAGTAAACAAGTTTAGCTTTCATGCAATTAATTCAACTCAATCCAACACTTTATAGTTCATACATTAAGATGCAACTTGTGACAACAAAGAGTTTAAAAATTATAGCAGAATAATACGTATCAGCAGTAAAACAAATTTCAGCCACTTGTGACTAATCAGTTCATCAATAACTTGATTGTTTTCTTCTAGTCACAATATAACAAAATTCCCAGCAGCTACCAACCAGGGGCACACAATTACACTCAAAATTTCTGGAATAAGAAATTTGTACCAGTGAACAAACCATGTGTCCAAAATATGACATGCCCAAGCATGCAGTAGGTTCAAGACAAAAAGGGCCTTACCCATGATTAAATTTTTTAGGTTCTCCACGAAAGACTCAATACGGATGACCCAAGGCTCCAATTCTTTCTGTGCATGTCAGAGAATATTGTATTACAAAAGAGCGAGAAAACACTAAGGGTATAAATATATGGCATATTACATCGTTTTTCTGCCTTTGAGTCAGTAAAGGATGATCAATACCTTGTAAGCGAAGAAGTTGAATGGCCAAGTTTACGAAGTAGTCCTTGTGCTTCTCCGAGTTCATAGCTTTAAATATTAAGAATTAGAGTTAGTGTTAGTTTGTCAATTATCAGAAGCAAATAAAGGCAGAATTATTATGTTTTCAAGTTTGTGTTGAAAGATATATCATTCTTAGATGCAGTAAGTCTAAATACTTACTTGACCTGCTTCTCATGAATTTCTGCATTTGATCGCTGGAGATCCCAAGTATCTTCAAGAAATCTAAGCCAAATGTTCAGAACATCTGCTTCTACCTTACATGAGGTAACAGATTTTGAAAGTTCATCCTCCTGTAAATAAAACTTTTAAATCAATATTTCCAACATCTTGATGGTGAAAGCAATACTACATTAAGGCAAAGCTAAGCATGATTACACATAGCATCCAACAACAAATAGGCAAAGAAAAAATTTATGCCTTTGTTTTCAAATGTTCAATTATCTGATTGTTTACTTCCTCAAATTGATCCTTCTCCTCTCTTGCATCTGATAATCGTGCTTTGACCAGCAGCCAAAGAAGTATTAATCTACACATAGGCCACACTTCAACTATTTAATTTGAAGCAAACTTTGTCAAAGCGTATTAAATCCTAAACAAGTTTAAACACAGGCCATGAAAGGTTTTCTCAATAAGCATATACTAATTTACAAAGATGCACAATCATTTTAGGTTGCTAGCAGAAACATCATATAAGTCCCATAAAAATAAGAACAAGAACTTAACAAATAAACAACCCTATAGAGAAAATGAAGATCAGACTAATTTTAGTACGCCAACACGAATTTTAGTCGATGCTTCTATTATGCCTATGTTATGGATGAAGTAAGCTGTGAAAGAAAAGAGCCTTGAATCTAAGTTACTTGAAGTAAAGGAGCATACTCTATCGTAAAACAAATATAAACCTATTAGTTGAGAAGTGAAGCCAAAGAGCTCAATCGAAAAATTCACTGCATCCTCTAAAATGTTGTAATCAGAAAATATTTGTGTGCTAGTAACGAGTAAATCTTTCATAAGTAAAATTCCAATACTTACAAGCAAAGTTCTGACCTGCAATGCCCTGTCCCACCAAAAACCAAAAGAACAAAAAGCACAGAAAGATTATTGATGGTTATACCTTTTTCAATTCGGCTTCAAGATCATCTTTCTTCGTGAGCTCTAGTATCTCAGCAACTATTTCCTGAACAAATTAGGGCTTGGCTGGCTTACTTGGGTTTGGGTTTCAGAAAGGAGGCGGAGTGTGAGAGAGCCGGGGAGTGTGAGAGACGGAGGAGACGGAGGCACGACGCGGTGGAGATGGAGACGAAGGAGACGCCAGTGAATAGGGAAATGACAAGGCCAGATTTGGGGAAGCAAGGAGGCGGAGAGTGTGAAGTGACGATTTCGGGAGAGGGAAATGATGAAAGGAGAGCTATTGGGAGTCGGGACTGAGGAGTGTGTGTTTATTAATGTGTAAAAATGGAATATCGGCGTCCTGGAAGTAAATTCAGGACGCCAATTTGACAATTTTGGTTGACTTGAATTTATTTCAGGACATCAATTTTTGAATTTTGACGTCCTGAGTCTAATTCAAGACGCCAATTTTCAAATTATGACGTCCTACGATTTACTCAGGACGTCAAAATTCAATGTCAAAAACACCAACAGCGCCAAAAATAAAATTCTCATATTTCCTATGGCGCGAAGCAATTTTTTCCCAGATTTTAGGCGTCCTGAAGTAAATTTAGGACGCCAAAAATGAATTTTATTCTAAAAACAATTAAATCCTATATGGCGCCAAACAAAAAATTCTCAATTTCCCGGTGCGAAGATTTTTGGCGTCCCGAAACAATGTTAGGACGACAAAAATCAATTTTAGGAGTCCTAAATTATAATTTAGGACGCCAAGACTCAACTTTCTTGCATATAATTACAAGAATGCCACCACCTTCATTTTTTACTTCCTATTTCTAAATAAGGACGTCTTTTAGAGTAGTAATATCCAATTTTTGTAATAGTGGAATCAATTGGCAGATGTCTTGACGAAGCCGCTTGGTAAAGAAAGTCATGATAATTGTGTTCGCAAGTTGGGCACTACAAATTATTTGTTTAGTCCCCCACTTGAAGGGGGGGGGGGTTAGAATATTACTATTTTGTATTAGGTATTACTTATGTATAGTTTGGGCTTATAGGTTTGGCCCTGGCCCATTTAGGTCTATGTACATGGTATTTTGTTATAAATAAGAGAAATACCAGTCAATGAAAGTTGGCTGGGTAAATTGTTCGTTTCACTTGGGTGTAAATTTATTTAGTTTTCACAGGTAATGCAATCCATGAGCTGCTCCAAGGCACATTTCCAGCCTTTGCTTCCAGGAAGGTGGAGGGTTGTTAGAATAATAAAGATGCTCACGGAGATTGCCACGTGGCATGTACTCGTATATTAATAAAACATGTCACAAGATTTACTTTATCATTACTTTTGAAACCTTAATTACGTGATTCATTTTTTTTAAAAAAATTAAAAAATTAAAAAATTATATACATGCCAACTAAGATTAATATTAGCTGAGTTATTGTATTTTAATTTGTCAGATTATAAATGACGTGATAAACTAAATTCACACACAAATTAAGAGAATTCAGAGCGAGAGAGGCGTGCAGCGCCATAAGGGACTGTTCTTTTGACTGGTGTATCGACTTTGACGGAGATGGTGCTGGCGTGGCGGTCAATGAGAGAAAACAGAGTGGGGCCGACGTCTCTGGTCCATTTTCACTGATCAACAGACGGAATATTGCCGTAGTTACCCCAATTGACGACGAATAGATCATCAGGTATGTAGGAAGAAGTGACGCGCACAGTTAATTTAGAAGAGAAATAAGTGGAAGAACACCGCGGCGGTCAGTGGTGGTTTAATCATAATGAAGAGAATCAGAGGCACTGCTGTGGTAATATATTGAGAAGTCTGTTAATTTAGAGGTTTCTCAGAAAAATAATGAGGGGAAAGAAAACGAGAGCTGTTGTTTCTCAATTATTTTCTTAGGGCCCATCGCTCATGTGGTTTCACGATAAAAAAAATCCATGTCAAACTTAGATGTGTGGAGTTCGTATTATTTCAGTTAATTATACACAAATATTTTGGGTCTACATCTATTTAATTAGGGGTACTATCATCCTCGTCAAGTCATCACAAAGAGCCATATAAATTGTCTACCCTTTTTGTGCTCTCTAGCTTTCGTTGATGGGGCATTCAATTTGGAATTCGTCAAATGATACGGCTCCGAAAGAGAAAATAAAAGTTGTGAGTGTATGATTGTATATAAGTTCTGATAATTTTTTTTTTTTTTAAAAAAAAAAATTAGTGTTTGTTTATATTCAAACTAATAAAAAAGTTAGGAGACACAACTTTCAGCATTAAAGTCATTTGAAGAAAAAAAAAAAATGATGATTATGATAATGGAGTGATTTCTAAAAGATCATCCATGTGTTTCTATTGAAATATTTCCATATGCCTGATCAAAACTCTGAGAAATTCAACACACTGGCGAGTGAGCTCACAAATTTAATTCCACCTTTGATTCGTTGGTCGTCTATCACCCATAATACCATGTTTGGATTGAGAGAAAAATAGTGAGAACCAATGCTATGAAGAACAACTTTCGAAAATGGTAAAAAAAAAAAAAAAAAAAATTTTACTACCTCTCTTTTTAATATAAAATCTACTTTTCCAATTCTTAATTAATATAGCACTTATTTAGAAAGTTGCTCTTGATCCTAAATGTAATTTATATTTTCTAATATATTCCTATTGATATTCAATAGGAGAAATTAGTCCATACCCTAGCTAGAATGTAATTTATATTATGTACAAACGGGATCTTATATTAAAAACATGATGTGGTACTATTTTTTGCAAGTTTTCCCTTACTAATTATTTTTTTCCTCTCTAATTTCCAACATATCCAAACATAGATAAAAGGGAAAATTCCATTTAAATACCAGATGAATTTGTAAAACCCCCAGAAGTCCTCCGAAATTGTAAAAAGACTCAGAGATGCCAAAGACCTTTCAGGGTTATGCAAATTCGTACAGATTGGTGTGAAATGACGATAATGCCCAGGAGGAGAGAGGAGAGAGAGAGACGAACCTCACAGCTCCACACCATGACTGGCGAAGGTCGCCGTCCTGAGCCTCCGCCATCGAAGCCACCCGCCTCCACCGTCGACCCCCCACACGCGAACGCCGCACCGGATGACGCCGGAAAAAAAAAAAAGGCGCGCCTTGGCGTTGAGAGATCTTGGAAGAAATTGGGAGAAGAAAGAAGGGAAGGAAGGAGAGGGGTGAAGGAAGGAAGAGGAAGAAAGGAAGAAGAAGAAATAAGACAAAAAAAAAAAAAACAGAGTTCACTAGTGCACTGCACACTTTCACGTGAACACTTGGAGTGTAATTTATCACACTGGAGTGTGATTTTTTTTTCTTTTTTTTGTGATTTTATAACAATGGTAATTTGTGTATATGAACTGGTAATTTGCGTTTATGGACTGGTAATTCGCCTTCAAGTTTTGTAATAATGCTTTTTTTTTGGATAAAAACAATGGTAATTTGCGTTTATAGACTCGGTAATTTGCGTTTATGGACCGGTAATCTATGCGGTTTTCTAATAATGCATTTTTGTTTTGTTTTACAAAACATCCCAAAAAGAGTAAAAAATGGATACCCGAAGAAAAAATAGTAATTTGCGTTTATGGACCGGTAATTCGCCTTCGGGTTTTGTAATAATGCTTTTTTTTTTTGGATAGAAACAATAGTAATTTACGTTTATGGACTAGTAATTTGCGTTTATGGACCGGTAATTTGCGCTTCGGTTTTGTAATAATGCATTTTTTTGGTTTTTTTTACAAAATCTCCCAAAAAGAGCAAAAAATGGATACCCGAAGAAACAATGGTAATTTGCGTTTATGGACCGGTAATTTGCGCTTCGGTTTTGTAAACGCAAATTACCATTGTTTCTTCGGTATCCATTTTTTACTCTTTTTTGGGATGTTTTGTAAAACAAAAAAAATGCATTATTACAAAACCCGAAGCGCAAATTACCACCCCATGAACGCAAATTACCATTGTTTCTATAAAAAAAAGCATTATTACAAAACCCGAAGGCATTACCACCCATAAACGTAAATTACCGGTTCGTATACACAAATTACCATTGTTATAAAATCACCAAAAAAAAAAAAAAAATCACACTCCAGTGTGATAAATCACACTCCAAGTGTTCACGTGAAAGTGTACAGTGCACTAGTGAACTCTGTTTTTTTTTTTTTTTGCCTCCTTCTCTTCTTCCTTCTTCTTCCTTTCTTCCTCTTCCTTCCTTCACCCCTCTCCTTCCTTTCCTTCCGGTGGCTCGTTTCTTGTTCCAATTTCTTCCAAGATCTCTCAACATCAACTCGCCTCAGTTTTTTTCTTTTTCACCGGCGTCATCCGGTGCGGCGTCCGGGAGTGGGGGGTCGACGGCGGAGGCGGGTGGCTTCGATGGCGGAGGCTCAGGACGGCGACCTTCGCCAGTCATGGTGTGGAGCTATGAGGTTCGTCTCTCTCTCTCCTCTCTCCTCCTGGGCATTATCGTCATTTCACACCAATCTATACGAATTTGCATAACCCTGAAAGGTCTTTGGCATCTCTGAGTCTTTTTACAATTTCAGAGGACTTCTGGGGGTTTTACAAATTCATCTGGTATTTAAATGGAATTTTCCCTAGATAAAACCTACTACCTACTTTACATATTCTTCCAGGTTCGTCCCTTTCCTCGATAAAGCCCTTTGCCTTCAATTTGAGCTACTGTGGAATCCGTCAAGCAAATATCACTCCAACCTGTCACCTTATAAAACCTCATGACATCACAGTGTGTCTCGTTCTCTTCTTCGGATAACCTGGAATTCGAAACGTCTACCACCTGTTTCTCAATTCGTTGCGCCTAGCTAACTTCTATTCTTAATTTACAACTTGCTTGAAACCGTGTGATAGATTTGGAAATAGTGAAACCTCCAAAAATGATTGTAAGTCTTAATGTCAAGGTGGTCCTAGTATAGCCGTATAGGGTAGTGATTTATACATATGTATGTATATACGTCCTGTATGTATTCCATGCGAGACTTCAAGGGGCTAGAGGTCAAACTTTTAACTCTTATGACACTTCCGTTGCTTCACTTCTAATGCTTCACAGTTCGATCTCGTAATAGTCCTAAAATAATGAGGTAGTCAATCAAATGTAAATTTATATTTTGATCCAATATCCCAAAATTACTTAAATGTCCTTATGTTAAGAGAAGAAAACGCAGTACATAAACCAGGCAATAATTTACTCCGCCTTAACTTTTCCAATCATCTTAGGCAGCCTAATTATTGGGTATCCTTATTATAAAGCACCAACTAGTAAGTTTATTTGGTATTTTTTATAAAGCATTTGCTTGTTCCTAATAACCATTAATTTTTTTTTCCATATCTGCCCATGATTAATAAGGATAGTGAGTGAGAGTAATAATTAATATAATATTAGAGTTTAGTGCAATTAGTAAGGGTAATATTGAAAATGATTCTAGAATAACTTTATTGACTTTAACTATTTTTATTGGTTTGTGAGAAAAGTTAGTTGGTGCCTTATAATAAGGATCAGATGGAATATTTATTAACTTTTGAAAACAGGCTTGTAGAATCTATTTTCTCTAAGTCGAGATAAAACTTCTCTCACATATTTATCTCATAAATTATAAAAGTTATTATTTAAAAGCTAATCAAAACACACATAAAACTCTATTTGCTGAAGAAAATGAAATTTGGATTAGGATGTGGAAGTACAAATATTTAACAAGTGGGCATCACATTGTCAGATGATTAATACTCATAAGTGGGTGACAGAGATGGGCAACAAACTCGACAACTGGTTACATATCAAGAACTCAATCTAGTTAAGAGGGGAAAGTAGGTTTAACAATTTTTTTTTCTTTTTTATAAAAATCGTATTACAATTTAATTTTACCTTTTTAACTTTTAAAGGAAAAATTAACCTTCAAATTCTTATAATTTTATTTGATAGCTTTTTTACTTATGTGCTTATAGCTTCACTTAATTTTTTATTAGATTTTTATAGTTTCAAGTAACCCATTTATTTTTGGGATTGACCTTTCTCGGTTATGCTCTCATCCCTTCACCCTCCATTACCTTAAAATTAGGTGAAGTGACTTTTTTAATTTTATTGGGAAAATCCTATAAGAAAATAGTTGAATTATTCAAATTTTAATTCAGGTTACTAAACTTAACAAATCATAGCTAAGGTTACATGGCATAATTAAGGATCTAGAACTTGGGTAAAATCACTTCAATATCCTTTAGTTATTAGAAAACAAAACCACATACTTTTTTAATTGTTACGAAAACAAGGCAAAAATAAGCAAAGGCACTACTCTATCTTGCAAATTAGGTAACAAAAAAGCGCTCATATTTCCTGACAAGAGATTCAAATTGAATTCATCGTTTAATACATAACCTATGCTAATAACAAGCTTTAAAATAAATATCTCATCAAAAAATAGAACCTATCCTTTAAGTCTTTGATTCCTTCTCTGAAGAATTTGGTCCTCGCTTTTTCTCGATGCCAACAACGTCTTTTATACTCAGACGTGTGACCTCAAACTTTGCCGGCACAAGCTAACAATCAGTGTATGAGGACATAGGAGAGGGCATGACCAAGGCAACAAACTTGGAGGACATACAAGGTCTTGGAGGTCCAATGACAAGAGCAAAAGCTACAAAGGCTAAAGAGGCCCTAAATCTCCTGGTGACCACCTTACTTGAGACAAGCCCAAGTCTAAAGGAAGAAGAGGCCGAAATGATACACTTAATTCAGATTGAAGACCTTGAAGAATAAGCCTCAATGGATATACATGAAGGCTTCAATTTACTTGGCTCAAATTCTGCACTTAGTTTTATCTTTCTTACATTTAGTTAAACTTTTGTAATAAGGCTTATTGGGCTTTGTGTGTAAGCATATTTAGGTTAAACTTAATATGGATGTTGTCCACTATATAAGGGAACACCATAGCTATTGGAACAGCAGATTTGAATTCAAAGTTAACCTTTTTGGTGAGAGACAAGCTTCTCTAGGGTTCTTTTGAGAATCTCTGAACTTATCAAGGGCATCAATCCTTGTGGCGTTCTTGGGCTTACCAATTCTTTGGAATTGTGGCGCCTACCTATAATCCATAAACTTCAGTTTTCGTTCTTATTTCTTGGTTTCGTATCTCCAAATTCCCTTATCCTTTTTCAGTGATTCTTGAGCCAAAATCGTGTTTCAGAAAGCCATCTTTCACCTCGTTTTGAAATCTCTCAAATCCGAGGTCTACAGCGTGAGATACGTTCTGTTCTTATCAGAACGTGTTGGAGGCTGAATTTTTGGTGCGAAATTCCATTCCTAGTTGATTCATTCATCCTTTTCTTTCGGGAATCATATCACCGGAAGAGGGTTAAGCTCCAGGAAGTTAAAGCTCCACAAATGGATGAGACAAAGACTTGAATATGGATTCTGCTGCTGACTAGGACCTCTGATATGAAAATCATGGTTTGGATTAAAATCCTGTAATGGAATTGAGAAGAAAAGTAACTTAATGCTGAGAAGAATTAAGTCAAGGAATATGGAAGGAAGGCATTATAGTAAGAGGAGACCAACCGTTATATCATGAAATAAAGCAATAGAGATATACTCCGAGGAGTAGGGTCCAGGCTCCGAAAGTTGATACTTTAAGGATGGCTGAGATGATACAGAATATAGACTCTGTTGCTAATCCTTGGGCTCTTGATGATATGATTTAGACCTCCAAATCCTGTCAGAGCTTTAAGGTTAAGCGTGCTTAGGCGAGGAAAATCTCGGGATGGGTGACCTCCTGGGAAATAGTACAGGAATTTGAGATTTCCTTGAGTTAAGGATATAGCACCTTGAGATATGACATATGATGACCCTTAAAGATATTATAAGGAAATGATTGAGACTAGGCTTGAATCTGATCTTAAGCAAAATTAATGCCTAGGCTAAATGTGTTTAAGATTGAGCTAAGGTTCTAGTACTTGATGTTGGAAATTATGCCCTAGGGCAAGTCATTGTACTTTAGACATTTATGTTTTAAAGTATTCTCTTTTAAGTTATCATTCAATTTGCGTGTTTATATTGATAACTGTATCCCTGGATATATCTTAAAGATTATCCTAAATGTCCCTGGTCGGTCATCTGTATGGGAGCGAAGATGAGATAAGACTAGTATGACTTTGTTGTGGTATGGAGATACGAATCAAAGTCATGGGCACTTGTAAGAGTACAAGGTGCTGGACCGACCCACTATGAGAAGGCTGCATGGACCAAGTCATAAGCTTATCTCATGCATAACCGCGTCACGACGCCCTTGACCTGAGATCATCATGGATTCCTACATGATGAGTCACTGGTTTTTGACCTAGTCAAAAGTCACCTTTGACCAGGTGATGATAAAGGTTGGGATCGGGATCAGTGGTTTTCATGTGGAGGAATGTGAATGGTCAAGATGGAATTTGTCCCTCACATTTGTAGAGAGATAATACTGGGCCCCTCGATGAGTGAGTCTAAGAAATGTATAGCCATACTGTGATGGAAATGAGTTTCCATTTCACTTATTAGACTACTCGAGAATCAGGAAAGTAGTGGTCAAGAAAAGGAAGTTGACATTATCCATGCCTCATCCTTGACCAAATTATCGCGTGACAAAAGGGACGTGACATGGTTGTACGATAGGTTGTATCGTGTCATCGATCCCCATGTGAATTGGGTAGTAACAATGTCTTGCTAGAGGCCGCTTGCGACTTGTGGGTCGACACGTGTTGGCCCACCGCCAATCTCATATGGGCTGCGGGGTCGCACACAAGAATAATCCAACATGAGCAAATGTGTCCGCATTCATTGAATCTCGATTGATATGAAATTAAATGAATACCGAATTTAATATAGGATAAATATATATATATATATATATGTATATATATATATGTTAAATTCGAAATTGATATATACATATTATTAATGAAGATTATAATATTATTTATAATATTTGTTTTGTATTTAATTTATTTGATAAATTAAATATCTGAAATAAATAGAGATATTGTATCTCATTTAATTTCGAATAAAGATATCATATATCTGTTTAATATTAAATTGAGATATAATATCTCAAATTTAAATTAAATAGATAGATATTATTTCTCGATCTAATTTATAGAGATAAATTAAATCAAGACTTTTAATTTGGATTAAATAAATGGATTTGATTAGATCTATTAGATGAATTTAATTAATATATTTATTTTAATCCGATTCAAAATTCAAAATTCAAATCAGCTTTTAATGCGGATTAAATATGTTACATCGATCTCGATTGATTTAATTAATGTATTTTAATCCATATTTGAAATTTGAATTTCAAAATTAATGAGGATTAATTTTATATAATATGCTTGAACGGGTTTAGAAAAACCTACGGAGTTTTATTCGAGCGTATTCGAAAAGCCACGAGAAAAACCCTAGAGTGAAAAAATTGAGAGAGACGCACAAGAGGCGCTAGCACGCCGTAGCCATGTTCGAGGATTGTTCGTGTAGATACCGTAGAGGAAGACGATTCTAAGAGTCGCCTTCTACTGATCGATGAGGTAGCCCACCTGTTCAAGGAAGAACGAGATGCGGACGAATTCTCCAAAGGTAATATCCGGATTCCTTAGCCTTGGTTTAAACGCACCGAGTGATGCTCAGGACTGGATCCGTAAGGTTTTTTTAATCCGCTGCATTGTATGGATTCCAACACCTGAGAGTAGGAACCCTATGATTATTGATCGATACAAAATTGTTTGGGTATGATTGAGGATTGATGAGTAACCTTGAGATAATAGGATGACATTAGAGTATACCCCTGTGATAATGAGGATTTAGATGAAATCAAAACCTCGTGAATAGGGTTGATGTTACTTGAATGTTTTGAGATTTAGACTAGGAAAATGAATTATGATCCTAGTTCCTATTTTGGATATTATTGAGGTAATATGATTCCTTAGCCTAACTGATGTTGAGGTTTTAGGAGTTAATTGGAAATCTGACGATTATCGGTTTGAGGTTAATTGAGTATAGTGACTGAATGTTATAGGTTATGAATCATGATGATTGTAACATGTTTATTGGGTATGTTCGAGGTTTTAAAATTAGGTTGGTGAACCTAATGATCTGATTTGATAATGAGATATTCTTTAGGCGTTTGATTGATCTGAATGCATTGAGGCACTAGAGTATAGTACTTATGTGTATGAGGTATTTGGAGGTTACTAGTTGTTAGGGAATGATTTTAATCTCATGATATTCCCTTAGAAAAGAATGATTGAGAATAGAACCCTTGATAATATTGATTGATATTGTGTTATTTGAGGTATGTTTGAGGATAGTACCTACAATATACGAGATACTTTGAGGTTGATAGTTGTTGTATCAGCATAGGGAAAGATCATGGCTATAGAATAATTCCCTGAGAAAATGTAATTGAGAATTAGTATCTCAATAGAACCGAATGATAGCTAGAACCTTGATAGCCACAAATTATGATCTCTTGGTCGAGACAGAAAATGGTAAAGATGACTGTGGCTAGTAGACTCCCTGAACGTATGGGTTGTGTATCTATGAGGGAAAGCTGATTTTGGTAAATATGTCTTGATCTTGACTAACATCAGAAGTTCACATACATAATAACCACAGGTAAGATCTATGTGATTTGATGTATTGACATGAGGTGCTCCAGTGCTATGTGAATTATTGGAATGGCTTGACAAAGTAAAAGGAATAGACTAAGTATCCTATGAATGGCTTGAGTAGCCAAGGATAGAGCCAAGATGTAATTGGAGTTAATGACCTTTTATGTTAGTTGTCTGGTTCCTAGTATATGTGAAAAATTGAGTTTTGAATTCACCAATGCACCTGCTATGTTTACGAAATTTTGAAATAAATTTCCAAATGAAATGTTTTTCAGAATTTGAGAACAATTTGAAATAGTCGTTCTTGAACTATGTTGTCTCATAGATAGGGTCCTGATGGAGCTCATATTTGAATTCAAAATTTCGAGTTATGTTGTGGTGGGAGTAGTACGAAACTGGAAGAGGCCAGAAACTGTTGTAGACATACTCAGTTTGTTGGATCTTGCCAGACGTTTTTGAAAATGTTTTAAAATCGCTGGCCATTGTTGAAACTTCTTTTGAGGGATTAGTTTTGCAGAGCTGATACTCGTACCAGTAGTGTGTGCTCCCAATCCGAGTAGTTTTGCCTTGTGAGGGTGCGTGTTTTGCCTTGTCTGGCCGATGCCCACGCAGGCGTTGGAGTAGGGCTCTGTGGACGATGGTTGACAGAGATTTGTTGTAATCTCCCAAAATAACCAGATTAGAAAAGGATTTGCAGTATAATGTAACCTGGGTCGTTTTCCAACGAATTCACAGTCAGTTCAATTCGAACAAAAATAAAAAAGTAACAGTAAGATGGGGGTTTTTTTGGTTCAAATAGAATTAAAACGAAATAAACAGATTAAATAGATAAATAGAAGATTAACCCAGGATTTCGAATTCCACCACTTCCCTTCCTCGGACGAAAACATGTTTATAACCGAACTCGTGATCGACTGACAAACCGAAATCTCGCATTTGCCCGAGAATTCCCTCAACTGAACAATCGTTCAGAATTTGTTCTAATCGGTGGCGTATCACCGTACGATCGCACGAGAATACTTTAACCTAGTTCGAACTACGTCCTTGGGAAATGACGATCTGGGTTTTAATCAAAAACCCAATCCAAATCCAAAAATCGAATCCGATTGAAGAATGCAGAAATGAGTTAGACGGTTACCGATTAAGCGCGAGTCCTCTGGACAGTGGAATCCTCCATCCATGGGTCAATCACAGTAGCTTAGCTAGTCATGATTATGCAGAACGAAAATCGAGCAGAAATTTCATCATGAACATAAAGAACACGAAGAACAGATGAGAGAATCTAAAAACTCCTATTTTGATCCACTAAAATCTAAAAACGTGAATGACTGAATGTTTGTGGCTGCCATCTAACTTAAACCTAAACCTAAAATGGAAATGGGTCAGCCCAAAACAAAAACAAAATAAAATGGGATTTAATTACAAAATTCGAGCCCAACAGAAATCCAAAAATACATATGACTTCGGCTCCAAAATTGACCGCCCTATTGTCCAAATTCGCTCTTCATGTCTTCATAACAATTGTAGCTCTCTGAATCATCTGAAATATGAGACACAAATGAGGCAAATCCGATGTCTGGTTCAAGAGTTATGGTGAAAATAGTGAAGTAATATAAAACTGGAATTTTATTATTAAAAATGGCTAAAACATAATAAAAGGCCCAAAGCCCAAATAAGTATAAAAGCCATTTTTTATTAGCTGAAGAGTCCTAAATTATCAATCAAGAGACAAAAAGAAGTGTATGAAATATTCAATTATCAAATTCCCCTACACTTATCTTTTTGCACTCCCGAGCAAAATCCAAAGAGAAAAACCTAAAGGAAAAACTCTTCTTTTCTAAAAATTGCTAACAATGCAAAAATTGAACAAGGGACACAAAGCTCCAAAAGATCAATCAATCAAGACCAAAATCCCTTCATCTCAAATTACAATTCATGGTAATCTCAATCAATGATGCTAATCACAAAAGATGGTCTCTCAAATGATGCGCTCAATCAATCAATCTCTCAAGTGTTTAAGGTAAATAAGTGTATCGCTCAAATTCTCGCTCCGAGAAATTTGTTCTACCATAAGCTTGCTCAATTTCTACGTCTTCACTACTCATAACACATGCATGCACAAATCAAGAGAGCTAGTTATGAAAGGTTGCAATGGGGTTAGGGTGTAGGTAGGTAATAGTATGGAATGAGAGGTTAAGCACCAAAGAAATTAAAAAGAGCACTAATTAACACAATCATTTTCTATGTAAGAAATTTTTTTATTTTACTTATATATCTTCTTTCTTTCTATGTATTTTCTTTCTTCTTCTTTTTTTTTTTTTTTTTTTTCTTTCTTTTCTTTTTCTTTTGTTCTCTTTGTTTTTTTTTTTTTTTTTTTTTTGGAAATGAAACTATACTATATACATAATCACAATGACAAGAGCAAACATCCCCCCCCACACTTAAACTATTGCACTCCCCGAGCAACCCCCACACTTAAACACAAAACCAAGGTGAAACCAATGCTCAATAAATTTTCAAGGTGCGGAATAAAATGGTTTTACGTTTAGGCTTGTAATGTGGCTTAGAAAAGAATGAGTCAAAAAGGCATAAAGGGCTAGCAAAGGGATCATAATCCAAGGGAAAGACTATTTGGCCAAAGTGAGGAAAACTAAAAGAAAGAAAACAAGCTTCCATCATACTTATGCACGTAAGTGAAAAATGTAGTTTCAAAAAGAAAAGGAGCAAGTTCTAGAGAACACAAATCACGAGCAGATGCACACATGAAAGAAAGAATGGCAAAAGATGAATTCCATTCATGCAGGCCCAAAACCTCACAAGGTCAACACCAACTTAAGCAATCAACAACATCAAATCAACTACCAAGACATGTAATCGAAGAGTCAAGAATTGCATACCCAACAAATGATCCATTAAAACCAAAATGTCCAAGTTCATACTATGTAGCAATCATAGAAAGAGAGACTGTATTTATTTTCAAAAAGCAAAGTAGAAAAAAGGAAAACAAATAGAAGAAAGAGGGAGAAAAAAAGAAGAATACTCCTCAAGGGGTTTATAGAGGATAAGTGGCATCAATGAGGAGAATCTCGGCTTCCTCAAAGTTGTTTCGCTGGGATCGCTCATGAAATGGCTTGAGGCGATGCCCATTGACCTTAAAGGTGCTTCCCGTGGGTGGATCACATAGCTCAACAAAGACCAAATGGAAAAATGTTAGTGATCACAAAAGGGCCATCCCATTTAGATCGAAGCTTACCGTGTATAAACCTCAAACGGAGTTAAACGGAAGAACTTTCTCGGCCCACGTAAAATTCTTTCCTCGAATATGCTTATCATGGAATGCCTTAGTCTTTTCCTTGTATAACCGCGAACTCTCATAGGCATCCAATCTAAGCTCATCCAACTCTTGCAATTGTAGCTTCCTCTCCATCCCGCACTTAGCCAAATTCATGTTACACTGCTTAATGGCCCAATAGACTTGATGCTCCAACTCAACCGGAAGATGACATGCCTTACCAAAGTCAAGCCGATAAGGAGACATCCCAATCGGAGTCTTGTAGGCGGTGCGATATGCCCACAAAGCATCCTCTAATCGCTTACTCCAATCTTTCCTGGTAGAGTTAACAAATCTTTCCAAGGATTTGCTTAATCTCTCGTTTGAGACTTCAGCTTGACCGTTGGTCCGAGGATGGTAAGCCGTGGAGACCTTGTGAAGCACTCCATACTTGCGTAACAAGGCACCCATGCTTCGGTTGCAAAAATGGGAGCCTTGGTCACTGATAATAGCTCTAGGAATGCCAAACCTATAAAAAATGTTAGACCTAACAAAATCCACCACCACAAGAATCATTAGTCCGGGTGGCTTTCGCCTCAACCCATTTCGAGACATAATCAACGAACCCGGTATGTAAGATGTAAGTATAACCATATGAAGCAGGAAATGGACCCATCAAATCAATACCCCAAACATCAAAGATCTCACAAAACAATATAGGGTTTTGGGGCATCTCATGCCTACGGGAAATACTCCCTGCTCTCTAACGGTTATCACATGACTTACAAAACATGAAATCATGAAACAAGGAAGGCCAAAATAATCCACTGTCTAATACTTTCCTAGCGCTTCTTTGTGGTCCAAAGTGACCACCACAAAGTGTAAGCATGAGCAAAATGCAATATAGAGTGAAACTCATGATCGCACACATCTCCTAACTACTTGGTCACTACAAAATTTCCACGAGATAAGGGTCATCCCAAACATAATATTTAGACTCACTCTTTAATTTAAGGGTTTGGGCCCTAGTGGAATCTACAGGCAAAACACTAGCTACCAAGTAGTTAACCGATCAAGATACCATGGAAGCTTACCATGCAAATTGTAAAGCCGTTCATCGTGGAAATCATCCCGAATAGAAGAGGGTGAGAGGGATAATGAGTGATGCGACTCAAGTGGTCACTACCCGCTTTGTGCTCCACTTTTGTCTCGAATCTCAACATCAAACTCTTGAGCAGCAACATCCACCGGATGAGTCGTGGCTTAGCATCTATCTTTTTCAAAAGAAACTTCAAAGCAAAGATGGTCGAGAAAACAACTACTCTACTTGCTAGCGATATGATCTAAACTTATCAAAAGCAAATACAATAGCCAACAACTCTTTCTCAGTAGTGGTGTAATTGGATTGGGCAGGATCCAAAGTCTTGGAGGCATATGCAATCACATAAGATGCTCTATCAACTCGGTGTCCCAAGATAGCACCAACCGCATAGTTGGAAGCATCACATATCAACTCGAAGGGGGGGCACCAATCAGGGGCTTGGATCACTGGTACTGTAGTCAGGCAACGCTTCAAATGATCGAAGGCCGCCTTGCAAGCATAATCAAATGCAAAGTCAGTGTCCTTATGCAGAAGGTTGGACAAGGGTCGGGCAGTCTTGCTGAAATCCTGAATGAAACACCGATAGAAACCTGCATGACCAAGAAAAGAGCGAACTTCCCGCACAAATGCCGGGTAAGGCAAAGCAGTAATTACATCTATCTTAGCAGGATCTACTTCAATCCCTTTCCTAGACACTATGTGTCCCAAGACTATACCCGACTCAACCATAAAGTGACACTTCTCATAATTCAAAGACCAGATTAGACTCAATACACCTATGCAAAACTCTAGACAAATTAGCTAAGCATGCATCAAAATCAGACCCATATACAAGAAGTCATCCATAAAAACCTCCATGCACCTCTAGAAATTTAGAGAAAATGCTTACCATACAACGCTGAAAGGTGCCAAAGGCGTTGCAAAGGCCAAAAGGCATCCTTCGGTAGGCATATGTTCCAAAGGGGCATGTGAAGGTCGTCTTCTCCTGATCCTCAGGAGCAATATGAATCTTAAAGTATCCGGAGTAGCCATCCAAGAAGTAGTAATGGGACTTGCCAGCCAATCGCTCTAACATCTGATCAATGAAAGGTAGAGGGTAATGATCCTTGCGAGTGGCTTGGTTGAGTCTCCTATAGTCGATGAAAACTCAACAACTATTCTGAACTCGAGTAGGAATGAGCTCATTCTTCTGATTGGCTACCACAGTGACTCCGGATTTCTTGGGAACCACCGGGACCGGCTAACTCACTCGGCTATCGAAATGGGATAGATGATACCAGCTTGCAGAAGCTTAGTGACCTCCTTCTTCACCACATCAAGGATAAGAGGATTAAGGCGTCGCTGGGGCTGCCTCACCGGCTTAGAGTCATCTTCCAACAGAATTTGATGCATACACATGGAAGGGCTAATGCCAACGATGTCAGCTAATGTCAACCCAATGGCTTTCTTGTTCGCCCTCAATAAGCTTAGCAGCTTCTCTTCTTAGTCAGGAAGAAGATTATTTGCCACAATGATCGGCAACCGTTCATCCACCTCCGAGAAATGCATACTTCGGGTGATCTGGAAGGGATTTCAACTCAAGCTTGGGTGGTTGCTCAGTGGAGGGAAGAAGCTTGGGTGGTTGTTGCCACAACTCTGTTTTCATCACACTAGAAATACCTGAAACCACATACAAAGAATCAGAAGAACTGTGTCTATACAGCTCAATGTTAACATCAGAGTTCAACTCATCAAAATCAGAGGTAAGCTTATCAAAATCAGAATCAGGATGCACATTAGGATCAGGATGAAGCTCAAACTCAGAATCAATATCAAAATCCACATGTAATGTAGAATCACCAAGCAAGTCAATCACCAAATAATGCAAAGCATTAAGCAAATCGGTGCAAACAGAGCACCATTCATTATCAAAGACATGCACAAATGGGAGAATCACTCTTAGATGCAAAATCGATAATCAAGACACCAATCAAGAATAAAATCATCCACAAGATCATCAATCACATCAATGCGAGAAAATAGAATGTTCTTCCCTAGGATGTTTCATGGCATCAAAAATATTGAAATTCACAGATATATCACCAAACTCCATGGAAAGAGTACCAGAATGCACATCTATCTTAGTCCTAGTTGTTTTCATGAAAGGCCTCCCTAGAATGATAGGTGACCTACTACTGTGAGACTCATCCTCCATACCTAAGATGTACAAATCAGCAGGAAATATCAGTTCATTAACCTTGAGTAATACATCCTCAACTAAACCAGAAGGATGAACATTACTCCTATTAGCTAGCCGAACAACAACACCAAGGGGACGTAAAGGACCAAGACCAAGAGATTTATAAATAGATGCTGGCATGACATTAATAGAAGCACCTAAATCTAGCATGCAATCATCAAATCTATAGTTACCGAAACAACAAGGGATAGAAAACGTCCCTGGATCCTTGCACTTGCGAGGCATCGTAGGCTGGATGAGTGCTGATACATTCTGGTTCAAACTCACTCGTTCACTCCCCTTTAGTCGCCTCTTATTGGTGCACAACTCCTTCAGAAACTTGGCATATTTAGGAATTTGTTTGGCTGCATCTAAGAGAGAAATGTTGATCTCTACTCTCCTGAATGTCTCAAGTATATCCTTCTCTTGTGCTTTTTTTGCCAACTTCTTAGAATGAACTTCTCTCTGAGGGAAAGGAAGAGGAATGGGATGTCTTCCTCTTCACCTTGCTGCACTTCCTTTTTATTTTTAGAGTCAATCTTCACAGTTTCTGACTCTCTTTCTAATGTGGAAGTCACATCTGCAGCTGGTCTAGGTTCCTCCAATTGCTTGCCGAACGAAGGCGATAGCACTCACATTCCCCTTAGGATTAGGAATTGTTTGTGAAGGAAGAGTGTTGGATCCCCGAGGTTGAAGCTGGTTCAATGATGTTGCCAACTGCCCAATCTGTGTTTGCAAACTCTAAATGGAAGTATCAGTTTGCTGTCGGAAGCTGGTTCAATGATGTTGCCAACTGCCCAATCTGTGTTTGCAAACTCTGAATGGAAGTGTCGCTTCTTTGTCGAATTGCATGTTAGCTGTGACAAATTGCTTCATCATATCCTCAAGTGAGGAACCATCACTACTACTACTAGCCTGCTATTGTGCCGCCTGTGGAGGTGCACATATGGCTGGTCGAGGAGGTGGTGCTGGCAAAGGCAAAGGAGGTGCGATTGTTGTTGGAAATTCGTGGTCTCGTCTTGTCTCGTTGGTAATTCCCGCAGTCTGCTGATATTGGTTACTCTGGTTCTGATTCTGGTTCCAACGGAAATTGGGGTGATTTCTCCAACCAGGATTGTAGGTGTTGGAGAAGGCATTATTCTACTGGTATTGTGGCTTTCCTGGAAAAACACCCACTGAAGCTACTGACTGGTCTTGATAAGCAGGATCATGCAAGGTAGGACAACAATCGAAGGTCAGAATGGTAAGGGTCGAAACAAACCCACATGAGTACCCAATCGAGGAGGAGAAGATTGTATGCTGTACGTGTCGTCACTAAGCTAACCGCCTCTCACCGAGAGGTCAGATCATCAAGTCTATTCTCTAATCTCTGAGAATCGTACTAGACTGGAGGTATTTGAACATGGTAAACAGGAGTACTATTGGCCTTGGTGCCAAATTGCTGAGAGTTGGCTGCCATCTCGGATATCAATTCTCGGGCATCTTCAGGTTTCTTGTTACGTAAAGCCCCACCACTAGAAGCATCCACCAAACCTTTGTCTATTGGTAGTAGACCATCATAGAAATGGGTAATCAAGAGTTGCTCGATGATCGGTGGTGTGGACAAACTTGCACATAACCTTTTGAACCTCTCCCGATTACTCATGCATAGTCTCCCCATTGGCTTTTAATGTTGCCAATTTCCTTCTTGATCGCAGTTGCTCTCGAGGCGGGGTAATATTTCTCCATAAATAACCTCGAACATCACCCAGGCTCCCAATAGATGAGGGTCAAGGTACAATAACCGTCTTTGGCTCCACCTTCGAATGAGAAAGGAAAAGCTCTCAGCTTGATATGATCTTCATCAATGGCCTGTGGTTTCATTGTGCTGCACACTAGATGGAATTCCTTCAAATGCTTAATGGCACACTCACTTGAAAGACCATGAAACTTAGGCAACAAGTGTATTAGACCAGATTTAAGCTCAAAGTTAGCAGCAAGGGCAGGATATTGGATGCACAAAGGTTGATAATTAACATCAGGTTCATTCAATTCCTTTAAGGTAGGACGATTTTCCTGTTCTTCTACCATAATTTCTGAATTAGGAAAATTGCTACTAGAATCGGTGAAAACAACAAGACTATCGAAGTACTATCGAAACACAATCGAAAGATCAACAAATGAACACAATCGAATAGTCGACTTAAGTTCAATGTCCAATTCAAACATTAATCCCACGACTTAGCCTAACAACTCTTCTAGCGAAGAATTGTTCTTTCTATTTCGGATCAAATGACAACAAGTCTTCTAGATTGATAGTGCACCTAGTACTCATGCGGCATATTCACAAGGCGAAATTTGCGTAAAATCAGAATTACGAAAATGCCACTAAAAGTGGTAAAAAAGAAAAAAGACTAAGACACACAAAAGCAAACACAAAAACAAAAACCTATGGTAGAAATTGACCTAAACAAGTCCAGAAACACTATCAAATGATTTTTAAAATTTTTGGACTTGGACAGGGCAACTCCTAGACCATTGGGGAACCCAAAAATGGAATAAAAAAAACTTCAAAAATTGAAAATGTGCGTTGTGAGATAGGCCATTTTCTATCACTGTACCAAATTTCAGCCCATTCAGAGATACTCCGAAAAAACTGACTAGTAGAAATCATGAAATCGGAAATTAAAACAATGAAAAAGTGGTCTAAACGATGGAATTTGGGGAAAATAGGGTATACCTCACTCCTAAGGAGAGTGACTCTTTCTTAGAATGTCCAATTCCTTGTGAATAAGACCTGGTTTGAGTGATCTGGGTCAGAAAAATTTTTGTCCAGCCACCCAAACCACCTAAACTACCAAAAAATGAAGCTATTTACACTACATTACTAATCAAACCGATGCAAATTCCCCGCAGCGGCGCCATATTTTGATAGAGATTTGTCGTAATCTCCCAAAATAACCAGATTAGAAAAGGATTTGCGTATAATGTAACCTGGGTCGTTTCGACGAATTCACAATCGGTTCAATTGAAAAAGAATAAAACAAGAACATTAAGATGGGGTTTTTTTTTGGTTCAAACATAATTAAAATGAAATAAGCAGATTAAACAGATAAACGAAGATTAACCCAGGATTTCAAATTCCACCACTTCCCTTCCTCGACGAAAACAACATTTATAACCGAACTCGTGATCGACTGACAAACCGAAATCTCTCGCATTTGCCCGAAATTCCCTCAATTGAACAATCATTCAGAATTTGTCGCATCATTAGTGGCGTATCACCGTATCGATCGACAAGAATACTTTAACCTAGTTCAAACTACGTCCTTGGGAAATGATGATCTGGGTTTTAATCAAAAACCCAATCCAAATCCAAAAATTGAATTCGATTGAAGAATGCAGAAACGAGTTAGACGGTTACCGATTAAGCACGAGTCCTCTGGACAGTGGAATCCTCCATCCATGGGTCAATCACAGTAGCTTAGCTAGTCATGATTATGCAGAACGAAAATCGAGTAGAAATTTCATCATGAACATAAAGAACACGAAGAACAAGATGAGAGAATCTAAAAACTCCTATTTTGATCCACTAAAATCTAAAAACCTGAATGACTGAATGTTTGTGGCTGCCATCTAACTTAAACCTAAACCTAAAATAAAAATGGGTCAGCCCAAAACGAAAATAAAATAAAATGGGCTTTAATTACAAAATTCGAGCCCAACAAAAATCCAAAAATACATATGACTTCGCTCCAAAATCGACCACACTCGTGTCCGAATTTGCTCTTCATGTCTTCATAACAATTGTAGCTCTCCGATCATCTGAAATATGAGAAAAAATGAGGCAAATCGATATCCGGTTCAAGAGTTATGGTGAAAATAGTGAAGCAATGTAAAACTGGAATTTTATTATTAAAAATGGCTAAAACATAATAAAAGGCCCAAAGCCCAAATAAGTATAAATGTCATTTTTTATTAGCTAAAGAGTCCTAAATTATCAATCAAGAGACAAAAAGTAGTGTATGAAATATTCAATTATTAATGGTCCTTTGTCTCCGTGTGGGATTCCGGTGGGTGGCCTGTTATTGTAAGTGCCGGTCTGGATTAATCGGGTCCCTTGTAGATGGAAACTCTCCCACATTGGCCGACAAGTGCAATAGTTTGTATATGAAAGGATTGGGATGTACCTGTTGGTCGATTTCCTTGATGGCAAGTGAACCAGCCGAACAAGTAATAAAGTGTAAGTAGAGTATCGTCCCACAGAGACTGAGATACCAAAGAGTGACGGGCGATTACTATGATAGTTGTGCAAGCGAAAGTAAATATGTTGGGTTGAGAGGTTGTTGTGATTATGCTACTAGCAAAAGTAAACAGAATAACTTAAAATGTGAGAAGACATCAGTAAGAGGTTAGGCTGAACTCAGAATCACCCTTAAGTGCATCAGAATCACCCTTAAGATGTATAGCACTACACTGCACAGATTCCGCAATTGCTACAGCATAGCTACTAATTACAAAGCTATTTGGTTAACCCACCTCTATAGTCTACTGAAGCTTCCGCATTCGATACATATGATACTAACTATACTCCTTCCATATTCCTATGGCAACTTTCTAGTCAGATCTGCGCTACGCTCAGGGTGTTATGGTTATGAGAGGTAGACCCATTCCTGAAGCCTACAATAATAGGTCAAGCCGTGCACGGGTTGCCTAGCAAACACTATTTCTTAGAGGTCTAACCCCGACTCCTTGCCAGTAAGTTGAAAGTACCGGCTGAACCCAAGAGGGGGGTGAATTGGGTGAAGTATAAAAATTTAGATTCTATGAAAATCTTTTCTCAATTCAGAAATTCAACTTGTATAAAAGAAGTGAGTTATAAACCAATTGACAAACATTCAAATGTAAATGCTGGAAATGTAAGAGATAAGGGAGAAGAGCTTGCAAACAGATTTATACTTGGTTCGGCCTTATCCTTGACCTACGTCCAGTCCCCAAGCCTCACTTGGGATTTTCAATCCACTATCTTTAATCTTCTTGATTACACGATCCGTAATCGAAGCAATCCTCTCTCTAGGATTCACTCCCCCTTACAATCTGTAATCAACACACGCTTGATTACACACTCGTACTCAAGTAATCCTCTCACTAGGATTCACTCCCCTTACAAGTTGTAATCAACACAATGTATATCCCACTCAAGATTCCCCAATCTTGAGTAACTCTCGAAAGATAATGTGTTTACAATAATTTTCCTCTCAAAGGAATGGATAAATAATCACCGAAGTACAAACACAATTCATTTCACTCTAAGCTATCTAGACAAGTAAAACAGTGAAAAGGATGTAGAAGCGAGTATCAGCATTTTGGCATTGTGATCTTGTATCTCCACGTTTTTCTGCTTGTGTCCATGACTTTTATAGATAGAGAAAGGTTTGTGACCATTTATGACCGTTGTAGGATGAATCAGACCGTTGTAGTTGATTATCATTAAGTGTGGTCTGCTTCTCTCTCTAAACTCCAACTAATCCATGTGATTAATTGATCTGAAGTGGCTCTTTGGAGTTTTGCCCGTTGGGGAAGAGTTTGCTTGATGAAGAAATGTTTCTTGACCGTTGAGAATATTCAATGACTGTTGGATAAAGAATTATAGCCGTTAGAAACTAGCCGTTAGAGCTTTTGCACGGCTTTTGATGTTCTTGCACAAATCTGATATCCTTCGTTTTAATCCTCTGAAACTCACCAATAAAGTGGTTAAACATATCTAGGAACATTAGAGATTAATCATGGGAAGTATTAAGATCAAACAAGAAGGCATTGCAAATTCGTCAGATTTGAAATTCGAAGTTGGCGTTCAATACTTGAGTCTTTACTTGAGTAAGTAAGTCAAGTATGCAATACTTGAGTCTTTACTCGAGTAAGTAAGTCAAGTATGCAATACTTGAGTCTTTACTCGAGTAGGCAAGAACAAGTGTCATGTCTGGAAATCAGTTTAAGAGCTCTTTACTCGAGTTAATAAACTCCTACTCGAGTAAGCAATAGTTATAAAGTCTTTGGAGCTCTCTCAGAGTCCTTTACTCGAGTAAGGATTCATCTACTCGAGTAAGCAACTTAGTTTAAAGATATTTTTTGCTCTCTGAAGTCCTTTACTCGAGTAAGGATACCTTTACTCGAGTAAGGACGAACATGAGTTAAGTTGAAAATCATTTTAAGAGTTCTTTACTCGAGTAAGAAAACTTTTACTCGAGTATGCACGAGTTTAGAAAAACTTGGGATTATTTGTCAACTTTCGAGGGCGATATCTCCCTGGTCTGAACTCCTTTTTGGTCCGTTCAACTCTTGATGGAAAGCTCTTTGAGTCTACTTTCATATGCCACTGATTTTAGCTCAATCATATTTCTAGTTTGTGAGTTACACTCAAAATACCGAAGGTGGGTCTGGACTATGACGTTGATTCTTGTGGCAACTTGTAAAAATCATAGCTCCTTGATATTGACACCTTTGGACTTGATTTATATATCAAAATGACGCTTTGGATGTCTAGTTTCAAATGCCACTGGTTTCACATCAATCGGATTCCTGGTTTGAGAGATATCATCGAATTACTAGACCTCGCCCGTGCTGAACGTGAAACAGAGTTGCTGAAGAGCTGATCACGCCTGCATACTCGAGTATACACTTACATACTCGAGTAAGAACTTGCATACTCGAGTATTCACTTGGATACTCGAGTAAACCTTGTCCAGAGACGCCAGAGGTGCTGAAGACACTTCCTTACTCGAGTATACACTTCCATACTCGAGTAAACACTTGCATACTCGAGTATTGAGTCCCAAACTCGAGTTTTGTCATCCCGAAAGCTGATTTTTGCTGATTTTAACTTCAAATTGAGTCATTTCAACTTCCATATGACCTTGGAAACCTCTAGCATCAATCTTAGAACTTGAATAATGATATCTTCACTTCATACAACAAGTTCTTCCTTCTTCCATCTCCCAACTTGATCATTCTTCATCTTTTAACTTGGGCTCTTTATTCTTTGCGGCTTCTACCTTCTTCAATACCCAAAAGCTTCCGAATTTCATGTGTTGTCTTTCGTATCTGCATTGTAGCTCAAATATGATGAAGCTTCATTCCAACTCCTGGTTTGATCATCAAGACTTCATGTACCACAAGAACTTGAATGTTGTGCAAGTTCTCCTTTCTTTCTTCTCTTCTCTTGAATAACCTCTATGATTCAACTTGAACTAATCTACATTAAACCTAGTAGTTAGTCAATGTAGGAGATAACTATATTACTCAATCTTTTTGCTTTCAATAATGACATCCATATAGGACATCATCAAAACTAATCATAACCAACATAAGTGAGGCCACAAATCTAGCCCTTAACTTCCGTTAATCGACTAGTAATTAAAACACTGATAAGCAAACCAAATTTATTGAATTAAGAACTTGCAACTGGTTCATTCAACAACTTAAAGATTCATCCTCGTCCGCCCATATGAAAATCAGTTCATGACCGACGAGGACACACAAAGCAGATACTAACAGAATGACCCATGATCGAAAAACTAAATTAAAAAGGGAAAATAGAAAGCTTTGACCGAAATCCAACGGCGTGGACGTAGCCCTGTCACGTCACCACTCCACATCTTCTTCGTCTGCCGTACTGCAGGGAAGGATGCTGGGTTGTCTTGGAAATCTCGTGCTCTTGTGAAATCTATCACTCTTCTCGAGTCTGCTTAAAGATAGAATCTCATTCTAAGGCTCTTCGACTCTTTTAGGGTTGGCTCCGTAGTTTCCTTTTATAATCAGGCTTTTCTTGCGGTGAAGTTACAGCGAGCTGGGCTTTTCCTAATCCGTCGGGATCTATTGTATCTCTTGATCCGAGTAGATTGCGTCTGTTGATTCTGTGGGATTCTTAAGATCTTTTAGTTCCAATCCTCCACATCTTCTATTCCGTTATGTCAGCAATCTATCTATCAATATCACCCTTTTCTCTTATTCCAGAAATCATCTGGGTAAAAAGGTCAGAAAACCTACTGCATAGCATTGCGTCGTCTACTTTGCTATAGCATTTGGGATGCCTTGTATTGCACTTCAGGATGCTGTCAGAATGCTATAGCATCGTATTAGCTTTGCTATACGTTCTTCTTTAAAAACCCTGTAAATTGTTCCATTCTTATCACATGCAAATGATTTCTACTCTTCAGTCCCTATATCATGAATGTATGCCGTTTTTACTTAGATTATCTGCAGTTACACTTGTATTTAACATTCAATTCAGTCAATAAGTATAGGAAAAACATGGTACGATTTGTGAAATAGAATGATGTTCGAATCATTGGAATTCGAACATAACTGAAAGCTGTTGGTCAAATCGTCAATAGAAGTGCTACCAGTATTAGACCTCAAGCCTTTACTTGACAATCTGAAATATGCTTATTTGGGGGATAATCAAACACTACTAGTCATTATCTCCGCCCATCTGAAGAACAAACAAGAGATCAAACTCCTCGCTGTACTCACTAAAGTCAAAAAAGCCTTCGGATGGACTATTGCTGACATAAAGGGAATCAACATATCTTTATCCATGCACAAAATTCGCCTTGAAGAAAGGATGCAAAAATTCTGTCAAACAATAGTGAAGACTGAACCCTATTATGAAGGATATGGTACGAAAGGAAATAATTAAATGGCTAGATGCAGGAATTATATACCCCATCTCAGACAGTGAATAGGTCAGCCCTATACAATGCGTACCTAAAAAGAGTGGAATTACCGTCATAAAAAATGAAGAGAATGAACTAATGCCAATTCGAAGAGTCACCGGGTGGAGAATATCCCAATTCGAATAGTCACCGAGAGGAGAATATGCATGGACTATCATAAACTTAATAAAGCAACTTTAAAAGATCATTTCCCGTTGCCTTTTATTGATCAAATGTTGGACCAGCTGGTAGGCAAAGAATACTATTGTTTCTTAGATGGATACTCTGGGTACAATCAAATTGTTGTAGCACCACAAGACCAACATAAGACCACTTTTACGTACACCTATAGAACTTTTGCATTTCGACGAATGCCATTTGGACTGTGTAATGCCGCAACAACATTTCAAAGATGCATGATGGCAATATTTTTAGATATTGAGGAGAAGTCTATAGAGATCTTCATGGACGGTTTTTTGGTCTTTGGACATTTGTACAATGACTGCTTGTTTAACCTTGAAAGAGTCCTACAACGCCGTGAGGAAATCAACTTGGTTCTAAACTTGGAGAAATGCCACTTCATGGCAACTGAGGGAATAGTGTTAGGGCACAAGATTTCTAAACGGGGGATTGAAGTCGATCGAGCGAAGATAGCTGTCACTGAAAAACTACCACCACCCACCACAGTTAAGGGCATAGGAGTTTTTTAGGGATTCCTATAAATCAAATAATGACTATTAATGAAGATTATTTCTAATCCTTACAAATCATGGATTCCTATAAATCGAATACAATTTGCTATGTAATCCTTGTCAAACATCGAACGGTCTCACAAAGGACCAAACAATACTTCAAACGTCTCATCAGAGACAAACACCAAATGAAACACCTCATTGGAGGCAAAGAACGAACAGGTCACATAAGGACCCCAAACAACAAATAGTTGCCAAACACCTCACTGGAGGCAAAGAACAAACATTTAATTAACTATAATTTTAAATTCTAATAAATAGTATATGTTATTAACTATTAATAATATTTTGTGTGATTATTAGGAATGGCTGGAGCAAACATTGAGTTGGCACAAGGATGGAACCAAGTGCAAGAAGGTATCACAAAGTCAAGAATATTCTGGAAGGCTTGCGATGAGAAACCATGTTGGCTTTTACCGCCGATTTATTAGAGACTTTTCTAAACTGTCCAAACCCCTATGTTCATTGCTCGAACATGACACCCAATTCAACTTCAATGCTGCATGTTTAGAAGCCTTTAACATCTTGAAGCAAAAGCTCACCACCACTCCCATAATAATTGCCCCTAATTGGCAGTTACTATTTGAGCTCATGTGCAATGCTAGCGACTCAGCCATTGGGGCAATATTGGGGCAGCAACATGATAAGATCTTTCATTCAATCTACTACGCCAGAAAGACTCTTACAGATGCCCAAACAAACTACACAACCACCGAGAAAGAACTTTTATTCGTGGTTTTTGTGTTCGAAAAGTTTTGAGCTTACTTAGTAGGCACCAAAGTAATCGTCTTCATGGATCACTCTGCTATTAAATATCTTATAACGAAGAAAGACGTTAAGCCAAGACTCATTAAATGGATTTTACTGCGGTAAGAATTCAATCTAGAGATCTGAGACAGAACACTTATTGAACCAACCGAGAATTCCAATTCAAGAGTTCTTCTCGACGAACAACTGTACGCTATCTCTTGCATCTCCAGCCCCTGGTATGCTGACATTACTAATTTTTTGGTTACCAATGAGGTTCTTGCAGATCTGACATATCATCAAAAGGAAAAATTCCTGTATGACAGTAGAAAATTTTTCTAGGATGAACGCTTGTTGGTCGAATTCCTTATTGGTAAGTGAACTAGTCGAACAAGTAACAAAGAGTAAGTAAAGTATCGTCCCACAGAGACTGAGATACCAATGATGACACAGATTCATGCAAACTGTTGTGTAAAGAATTTTAAATAAAATATGATTGGTTTTGGATTTTTGTGGTTATAAATAATAAGAAAGAAAATAACGGATGATCGTAGTCATAAGAAGATATCGCAAAAGATGCTGAGCATCAGACTTCATCCTAAGTATATCAATCCCCCAGTTTGTTGTAGTGCATTGCTATAGTAATTATACTACACAGCTGCCGCAATGCTACAGCATAACCACCTTTCACAATGTTATTCAGTTAACCCACCACTATTTTATACAGAAGCTTATGTGTGCTATACGTACAACCTAAACTATACTTCTCCCATATGCCTCGTGGTGATTTTCTAGTTCAGATTATCTTTTCAAATCAAGGCGTTAAGGTTATGAGCTGTAGACCCATGCCTGAAGCCAACAATGATAGGTCAAGCCTTGCACCAGCTTGCCTAGCAAACACTACCTATCAGATGTCTAACCCAGACTCCCTTCCAGTAAGCTAAGTCCACTGATCTAGCCTTTAGCTTCCGCTAACCGACACGAATTAAGAATGCTGATAAACAAATTGAATTTATTAAATTAAGTACTAGCAAACTGGGTTCATTCTATACTCAAGAATTCATCCTCGCTCAGCCAAAGGAGGTGACTGATGAGGGAATCACTAAACAATTAACAATAGAATAACCCATTACAAAAGATTAACTAAAATTAACAAAAGAAAACAGAAAGCTTGGTGAGGTTTCGATGGTGTAGGAGAAGCCTATTACTTGACAACTCCACATCTTCTTGTCTTCGTCTCGCTGCAAGGAAGGATTGGGTTCTCCTGGAGTTCTCGTGCTTCGTACTTCTCTCCCTCTTCTTTCGAGCCTGATCGAATAGGAATGTTATTGGACTCTTTACGACTCGATGATCTTTAGGGTTAGCCATCTTTTCCTTTTCTAGTCAGGTTTACTTGTGGTGTAAGTTCAGTTAGCTAAGCCTTTCAAAATCTATTAGGTCCAACTTTCCAAATTCAATGGATTGTTTCTGCTGATTCTCCAGGATTCTCCAAATCTTAATCTTCGATCCTCCGCATCTTCTTTTCAAATATGTCAACAATCTAACCATGAACTAACGTCCGTCCACCAGCTTGCACTTAGTTCCTGAAAAAGCCTCAAGGAAAAGTTAGAACTGATGGCGTATAGCATTGCTTCCCTTACGCTACTATAGCCTATGAGTTGCATTGTATTACCGCTTGATAAGGCTGACTCAATTTTATAGCATTGAATCGGTAGTGTATGAATGTGATGCATTCATAATAAACCTTAAGCTTGCCTCCTTTTTATGCACATGTACAGGATATTTATGCATTTATCCTAATTTATGAGATGTATCCTACATTTCCTTATATGCGTGAATTATGACATATTTGCTCAGATAAAATGCTTTTAAACTCATATCCAGCATACAAAATAGTCACACATTATAGGGAAAACATGGCATAAATAGTACTCATTAACCTACCTGTTTGAACAGTGCCCAAACTAGATACTCTGGCGATGCGTACCAGACGAAGAAACCCAGGCCATTCTAAGCCAGTGCCACTCATTACCTTACGGACGACACTACAAGGGCATCCGCACAGCAGCTAAAGTTTTGCAATCTAGTTTTTACTGGCCCTCTCTTTTAAAGGATGCTTATCATTTAGTGTCAAAGTGTGACAATTGCAAGAGAACTGGGAACATATCTCGTCGACACGAGATGCCCTTGCCACTCATCCACGAAGTAGAACTATTTGACGTCTGGAGTGTTGACTTCATGGGACCTTTTCCTCCATCTATGGGGAACCAATACATCTTAGTAGCAATTGATTATGTCTCTAGGTAGGTTGAAGTGACCACCCTTCTGACAAATGACTCTTGAGCTATTAGTAAGTTCTCGAAGAAAAATATATTCACTAAGTTTGGCACCCCTAGAGCCATAATTAGTGATGAAGGCACTTATTTCTGTAGTTGAAAATTTGAATCCCTTCTTGCCAAATATGGAGAAAAATACCAAGTCGCCATTGCATATCACCCTCAATCAAATAGCCAAGCGGAGGTCTCAAACAGAGAAATTAAATGTATCCTAGAGAAGGTAGTGCACCCCAATCACAAGGACTGGTCGGAAAAGCTTGAAGACTCCCTCTGGGCATGTCACTCTACTTTCAAAACACCACCCATACCAACTGGTTTTTAGAAACTTCTGTCATCTCCCAGTAGAATTGGAACATAAGGCTTATTAAGCAATCGCACAGCTAAACATGGATGCCAAAGCCGCCAACGACAAATGGTTCCTACAGCTACACGAATTAGAGGAATTTTGCCTCCAAGCGTATGAAAATGCTAAGCTCTACAAAGAAAAAGTCAAGCGATGGCACGATAAGTGCCTACTCCCGTGCACTTTCGAGGTTGGCCATAGGGTTCTACTCTACAACTCCCAATTAAAGCTCTTTCCAGGTAAATTAAAGTCTCGATGGCCGAGGCCATTCGTTGTCCATTCCTTAACACCGCATGGTGCTATTAACTTACAAAACCTTACAACTGGCCAAATATTCTAAGTTAACTCTCAGCAGATTAAGCATAATTGGACAAGTCCAATCCCACGAGATAAGTCCGTCATTGATCTCACGCCGTCCAAAGCTTAACGCCGTCTATCTAGCTGATAAACATAAACCAAGCGCTACTGGGAGGTAGTGTTGGTCGATTTCCTTGATGGCAAGTGAACCAGTCGAACAAGTAATAAAGTGTAAGTAGAGTATCATTCCATAGAGAATGAGATACTAAGAAGTGACACTCAACTACTTAAAAGTTGTGTGAACAAAAAGTAAAATCTGATTGATTTGGGGGGGGTTTTGTGGTTACGCTAAATAACAAGAAAGTAAACAGAGTATCGTAGTCGTAGAAGATATCAGTAGGAAATTAGGCTGAACTCGGAATCATCGTTAAGTACATCAGTCCCCGGTTGCTTCCGCAGATTGATATAGCGTATATACTTTGCATACTTCCGCAATACTACAACATAGATACTAATTACAACGCTATTCAGCTAACCCACCACTAGAGTCTATCGAAGCTTCCGCGTCTGATACATGAAATACTAACTTTACTTCTCCCATATGCCTATGACAATTTTCTAGATAGATTAACATTACAGAGCAAGGTGTTATGGTTATGAGCGGTAGACCCATTCCTAAAGCTTAGGCCACTAATCTAGCCCTTAGCTTCCACTAATCAACAAGGTATTTAATTTACTTGATAAGCAACCTAAATTTAGTGAATTAAAAACTAGCAACTCGGGTTCATTCCAAACTTAAGAAATCATCATCGCTCAGCCATAGGAAATTTAGTTTATGACCGACAAGGGAAACACAAAACATATAAAAAGCAATAAAAATTATTTCTTTCAAGATAACAAAGAACTTTATCTCATACTTTATAATCAAATCCCCTAGCATAAAGTTTCACAAACAATATTTCAAAACTTTCCTTCAAATTCAATCGGTCGATAAAATCCTTTTAAAACATTAAAAGCTCACGTAAAAACATTCCATTTCAAACAATAATTTCTACTCATAAACTTTCCAAAATGCAAGATCATTTCAATATAAAATTTATGAAAAATATCTCAAAAGTCTCCTTAACATTTAACTGCATAATCATGAATTATTCTTTAAAACAATTGGAAGAAAATACATAATAAAATCACCATTGTTCACACATATACTATCACACATTCATTTTCAAATCATACTTTTAAATATGAAAATAAACAATAAAGTTCAAATAAAATAAAAAATGTATCATTTTTAAAAATTAGGGACGCTATTCACTCACCTGTTTCTCCTTTCGAAACTATACCTTTACGAAAACCCCTTTTTGTTTGCTTTTCTCTTGAGCTCTGGCAATTGCCAATTCCTATAAATTTTGAAATTCATTTGTCCTTAAAATAATCATTTTAACTTCTCCAACTATAAAATAATCATCTAAAACAATCACTTAACAATTTAAGAAATAAAATGTGACTTTAAATTAGTTTTCTAAGCTCCAAATTCACTCTTTATTATCTTATTATAATAGCTTCATTGTAACCGCCCAAGTATTCTTTTTAAAACTAAAAATTTCCCTCTACCAACTATCACTACAAACCTCATCCTAAAGCTTAAAATGTACTCAATTGCTTAGAATTCTCATTTACGACAGTACTTGCATCCCACACATTTAAACCCACGTACGCTCCAACGTTGTACACCCATACAAACTTTATACCCATTATCCTTCCTAACATTTGAACACTTCCAAATTCCTCTTAAAGTTTCAAACAGTGACACTCCTTAAACATTCCAACTGAAATTTCCAGATTCAATCTCACTTCCTCAACTCCCCTAGATTACTAAGCATGATTTCTATGGTTAGATAATTTCATTCATCATTTTCTCTCTCTAGCTCACCACTTTCAGCATAAATACATCAGCAGATTTCATACCAGATGGAAGACATGATGGTAGATTTATGTTTAGGAGACTTACCTTGATCAAAATCTATGGTTGCATGTAATGATCGGCCTCTCCTTCTTGATCATTCGACTCTCTCTCACTATCACCGTCTCTCGCCCTCTATCACTCTCACACTCTATTTCCCTTTGCATTGGCTGAAGGAAATGTGAAATGGGGAAATATGTATGTCATCCGAAATGGGAGGAGGGAGTGTTTGACTAAAATGTATTTGAGTGGGGCCCAACGTGAAATGGGAATTCATCAATGAGCTGTCACCTTAATTGGTTTCTCTTATGCGCTAGGAGAAATAATAATGGAGAGGGTAGAGTGTTTATAAATGCATGTGGGGTCCACTCTAGAAAATATTCTTATTTGACCCTCTACAAGACTTTTATTTGTAACTTGATCCTCTACTTATTTAGTTGCAAATTAAATTGGATAAGTGTTAGAATTAATCCTTAATTATATATAACGATTTTTCTTCCTCAATTAGCTTATCTAAGCTATAAAATATCAACTCTAAAATTTCTAGGCCACGATTTATCCTCTAACTATTTTCCTTGAACATTTGGGAAAGTAGGTTCTAAATTCCAACTAATGGCTTTAAGACTATTTAAGCCAATCTTTCGTAATTAAACACCTAATAATAAATCTAGATACTCAAAATAATATTTCATGCTTTTTCCCTAAATTTTTCAAGGTCCCAAAAAATATTTTTTGTTTAACCTTTTCCTAAAAATAAGCTTAAGACTATTGACTCCTACTAGCTTAGCACCTACTCATCTCAATCATATTCCTAAACTCTTTGTCCCAACATTTGGGGTGTTACAGTTCTTTTCTTAGCACATATTGAGGATTTGTGTGAAATGCATCCTTAAGTTCCCTGTATAATCAATTAATGCCTTTTGGCCTAGATTTAACACAATTAAGCTCATATTCACTATTCAATTCTGTCATTTAATACAGGGAAAACATGGCATAAATTGTGCTCATCAAATACCCCCACACTTAGCTTTTTGTACTCCCAGGAAAAATAAGATAAAGCCAACAAAAACTCATAGTCGTAGCAATCCTATCTATATAACTATGTTTACACATTTGCTTTTAGTTCCCATCCCCATTTGGGCAATCCCACTTCCCACTACTAGCAGCTCGTGATGCGTGGCATTGCTTAGATGAAGAAGCGTCAAGAGGCTCTCAGGTTCCGTGTTTACACTCTCTCACCCAGGGGATTTTAGCTTTTTCTCTTGTCATGCTAACCTAGAAGTTCCATAGCCTTGTCAAAGTTCTAAGATTGCTTCCTAGCATCTGAGTTTTCGTTCGCCCAAAGGACTTCTTTGGGTTATAATGGTGTGGATGGCTAGGTGTTGAGATGAGAAGTGGTGGTGAACGCTATAGCAGGGTATTTAGACTAGTCTCGTAGCTTAAACTGAATGCCTCTTTTTGAACTTTGTATTCCTTGCTGCTCTTTATTCTAGGTCTTTCCTTTCTTTCTTTCTTCTTTTGTTTACTAAGCAAGACTGCTTCCTCACAGCATCTTATGGAGGCATACTGCTTTATCATTGCACCATATTTTTCACAAGACTCTTCCTGTCTAACTAGTTCTGCTATAGCATAGCTGATGGAGTTAAAGGGGATAGCAATGGTGAGGTCTCCTGGTTTGTGTATAAGGATGGAAGGTGTGATATGAGTTCCTTTATCCTATGAATTACATGCTCATATTCTAAACAGTCTATCAAAGAACTAATCCAAATCAAGGATCATGCACACTAGAATCAAACAGTTAGGCTCAAATAAATTCTTCCATTATGGGTTCTTCTCTCTAAACTTCCTCACTGCCACTTTACGCCACATCAGGTTGGCTAGCACTGTCAATTTCGCAAGCCTAAAGGTTCAGTTTCCTTAGGCAATCATGCTATACTTTGTTATACAGACATTCATCCCACTCAACAAAATTTTGGTCATGCTTCATCATGCGGTTTAAAAAAAAATTCAGTTTGTGCAAACGCTAAATGCAAGCTAAATTAGGATGGCACATGTACTTTGAAACAACAGCAGATTATATCACGGATTAAAATAATTAGTCCCCCCCACACTTGAGGGCAACATGCCCTCATCGCTGCAGCAAACAGAAAGAGAGATAGACAAAAGCGCATCGGAAAAGTAGCCATTCATAAAGGCGGGGTCATAATAGTTGGTACAACATGTTACTCAGAAGCCAAAATAAATAAATGAAAAGCAGAAAAGAAGAAAAGAAATTGCTAAGTAGGAGGTGGCCCTGGAGGAAACGGAAGTCGTTCGGTGGCAGGAGGGTTAGAGGGCCCAGCTTGGAAGGGGAGGAGCTGGGCATCCGAGGTCTGGCCGCGAGTCCAAGAGGAAACGAGCCATCAACAGCACCTCCATATGATCAGGCGGAACGGGCATCTCAGGTGTTACCGTCTTGTCCTGGTGGAATGCCCATGACGGCAGGCCAGATTGGAGCGCCCATAAGGGTGGTGGGTGTAGGTGGTCCCTACCTCCGAGGGCAGAGAGACGGTGGTGATACGGGATGCGAGAAAGCTACGCCATGCTAGATCATCGGGTGGGTCGTCAGGCGAGAGGGACATAGTGTTGTCTGAGGAGGATGGGGAAATAGGGGGTAGCAGTCAGTTGGGCATAGGAAGTCTACGATTACGACGGAGGCGTCACAGAGGAAAACACCCTCGACATGGTGTAATACCCTAAATTTTGGGCATGGAGACTTGAGAATAAGCCTATGTTAGGCAGACTATTAAGCCCGGTTCAGGAAGTGTGGCATGTCCTGGAAAGCAAATATCCTATGTGTTTTTTAGGAAAATAGGAGAAATGTAATACCCTATATTTCGGGCATGGACACTTGAGAATAAGCCTAAGTTAGGTAGACTACTAAGCCCGATTCAGGAAGTGTGACATTTCCTGGACAGACAAAGATCCTATGCGTTTTTTAGGAAAATAGGAAGAGAAGGAGACACTGGAGAGTTATATGTCAAAAAGCAAGAGTCAGTGTAATGATCACATCGAGACATGTAAAAGAGGAAAAGCAAGGGCAAAATAGTCAATTCCTTGTCCTTTTAATGTTGAATTTCGTCCCTCATGAGAAAGAAGAGAAAACCAGGTGATTTAAGTCATATTCAGGCCCAAACTTGAAATATCACAGTAGAGCATTTGACTGGTTTGGACAATCTACTGTACTGGTAAAAGTAAAACAAACAGAAAATATGTCTCTAAAGGGTTAAGGGTATAGTTATACAACATTAATACCCAAAAAAAAAAATACAGTCATCTAAAATTAAAATACAAAATGATAGGGCATTACTTATTCTTCACTGCACCGCTAGGCCTTATTTTTGCAAAAAGGTCCTTCTATCTTAAGCACGTCCCCTTGTGTCTACAAAAACGTCTGGAGTCCGAAAACGGCCCCCAGAGTAACCATCAATACTCATGCACTAAATGTGAAATGCGTATGCATGCAACCATATAAGTATGTAAACATAGATAAATATGCCAAATACCACAATATGCAAATAGTAACACACACAGAAATACATATTTGCTCTGTTGGGCCGCCTTACCAAGACAGGCCCCAGAAGCACAAGCCTGTTTCCGTTGAGTCGCCCCACAAGCAGACCCCGGAAGGCACCCTCAGCGCTAGGGACACAATCACAAACATGTTCTATATGCATATTTGGCAAGACAATACAAAAACAACACATATGCCAAGCAACACATACATCAAACACATAAAAGTGCCGAAGTAAAGTGGTTACTACCTGGTAGGATATGTACCGTCTTAATATTTTATCATGCCTGATCACTTTTCCAAATATGCCCCTGACCTAAATAACACCAAAATACCTTATTTTTAGTATTGACAAAAATACCCTTGCATTATTTCTCAAAACCGAGCCTTCTACTTGTTTTCCAGAAAATCCAGTGTTTCTTGCCCAACTTGAAGGATTTTTAATAAATTCCAAAAACATCATTTTTACATGAAAATAGTGCCATTTGAACCATTGAAATGTTTGTTTTTCAGGAAAAATATTTCCAGAAGCCAAAAGTACACTTATATTGGCGTGTAGCCAATTTTTCACTCTCTGGACAATATTCGCACAGTTGCTCCCTGGTTCAATTTTAACAATTTTTATCTCTTAGTAGAAGAATCCAAATAACAAAAAATCATACATCATGGTGAACCTTAAGATGTCTACTTTCTCCCTGTAAATACTCATATTAAACCAAGTTCATTTACTATTTTTAAACTAGTCAAATGCTCTACTGTGATAACTCTGATATGTATTAAATGAACTTAATAATAAGGGAAAGGTAAAGTACAAGAGGAATCCCTCTAACCCACCACCCGAAAGGGCGAGGTCGGTAGGGGTGTAACATGTGACCTGGTAATGGAGCGGACCATCCTTTGGGGGAAGAGTGAGGGGTAGGGGTTGTCAGATAGATGGGATTGTCGGTGCTCATGGAGCGACGAAGAAGGAGTTGGAACGACACTAGGCCGCCGTATCATGGGCCACGTAAGGTAAAAAAAACATGCCAAAAGTAACATACCCGGGCCACGTGAGGTACGACAATTGGACAAAACATGCTATAGCTTGATCATGCTGAATTGCGGTGGACGAACTCCTACGGAAATTCCTATAAAACATGCGAAAAATGGAAACGATAAAACAAAGCAAATTGTTCAGGCTGCCTCCCTGTAGCGCTTGGTTTATAGTCATCAGCTAGACATAGTACTTTTTACTTACGGTGACCTAAGGTCAATGGCCGTCTTGTCTCTCAGGACTAGGTCCGACCAGTAGTGTTTAATTCTCTGACCATTGACTCTGAAGATGTTCCTGGTTGATGGAATCCTGAGCTCAAATGCACCGTGTGATGTCAGGGCATTGATCACAAAGGGTCCTGCCCACCTAGATTTTAGTTTACCCAGGAACAATTTTAGACGAGAGTTATACAACAGCACTTTTTGGCCAACTTCAAAAGTACGCAGGATCAGCCGGTTATCATGCCATTGTTTAAATTTTTCCTTGTAAAGCTTGGCATTCTCATATGCGTGCAAACAAAATTCTTCCAGTTCATGCATTTGTAATAGCTGTTTGTCGCCTGCTGCGGAGGAGTCCATATTCAGCTGTGCTATTGCCCAATAGGCCTTATGTTCCAGTTCAACTGGAAGATGACAAGCTTTCCCAAACACCAGTTGGTATGGGGAGACCCCTAATGGTGTTTTATATGTAGTGCGGTATGCGCATAAGGAGTCATCGAGCTTGTTTGACCAATCCTTACAATTGGGATGAACTACCTTTCTAGGATATGTTTCACTTCTCTGTTCGAAACCTCTGCTTGACCATTTGATTGGGGATGGTAGGCTGTATCGATTCGATGATTAACTCCATATTTGGCAAGCAAGGCTTCAATTTTGCGACTACAAAAATGAGAACCCTCATTACTGATTATGGCTCTAGGAGTGCCAAATTTTGTGAATATCTGCTTCTTTAAAAATCTGCTAACGACCCTGGAGTCATTTGATGGCAGAGCTGCCGCTTCGACCCATTTGGAGACATAGTCAACAGCAACTAGTATGTATTGGTTGCCCTTTGATAAAGGGAACGGGCCCATAAAATTGATTCCCTAAACATCGAACATTTGACCTCCAGAATAAGTGTCAAAGGCATTTCATGACGGCGGGATATGTGCCTAGTTCTTTGGCATTTGTCACATTTGGACACAAATTGATGGGCATCTTTGAAGAGGGTTGGCCAATAGAATCTAGATTGAAGCACCTTGGCTGCTGTACGAACACCTTAGTAATGCCCTCCATAGGGAGAGGAGTGGCAGTGTCTCAGAATATATTCTAACTCATCATCCGGTATGCAATGTTAAAGCATCTGATTAGGGCATTGTTTGAACAGGTAGGGCTTATCCCAGAAAAATTTCCTGCTGTCATATAGGAATTTCTTATTTTGGTGGTATGTTAAATCTATAGGAACTTCACCAGTGACAAAAAAGTTCTTCATGTCTGCATACCATAGGGTGTGGAGGCAAGCAATGGCGTAAAGTTGCTCATCCGAAAAAAATTCCTGAATTGGGATGCTAGGCTTAACTGAAGAGTGTCCTTCCAACCTTAAGAGGTGATCTGCCACTTGGTTTTCTGTCCCCTTTTTGTCACAAACTTCGAAGTCAAATTCTTGAAGTAGAAATACCCACCGGATGAGCCTTGGTTTATCATCCTTTTTTGCTAATTGGTATTTTATGGCAGAGTGGTTCGTGAAGACTATTACTCTAGTGCCCACTAAGTAGGATTGAAATTTTTCAAATGCAAACACCACTGCCAAAAGCTCCTTTTCTGTGGTGGTGTAATTTACCTGGGCACTGGATAGAGTCTTGCTTCCATAGTAAATGGAGTGGAACATCTTATCATGTCTTTGACAGAGTACTGCTCCAACTGCTGAATCACTGGCGTCGCACATGAGCTCAAAAGGTAAGCTCCAGTCAGGGGCCAATAGATTGGGGTGGTAGTAAGCTTCTTTTTGAGGGTTTGGAACACCTCCAAATAAGCTGCATCGAAATTGAATGGAGTGTTAAGTTTGAGCAATACACATAATGGTTTTGTAATTTTGGAGAAGTCTTTAATAAGGCGTCGGTAAAAACTAGCATGTCCCAAGAAACTCCTAATTCCCTTTACTGTGGTGGGTGGCAGTAATTGTTCAGTAATGGCTATTTTTGCACGATCAACTTAAATTCCCTTTTTTGAGATTTTGTGCCCTAACACCACTCCTTCTGTTGCCATAAAGTGGCATTTCTCCCAGTTCATCACCAAATTTGTTTCCTCACAGTGTTGTAGGACTGATTCAAGGTTTTGCAAGCAGTCATCATATGATCTCCCGAACACTGAAAAGTCGTCCATGAAAATTTCTATGGAGTTTTACACCATATCGGAGAATATTGCAATCATGCAGCATTGAAACGTTGCTTGTGCATTGCATAATCCAAAAGGCATTCGTCGGAATGCGAAGGTACCATATGGATAGGTGAAAGTGGTCTTATGCTGGTCTTGGGGTGCTATAGCAATTTGATTGTATCCAGAGTATCCATCCAAAAAGTAGTAGTATTCCTTGCCAGCCAGCCTGTCCAGTATCTGATCGATGAATGGCAATGGGAAGTGGTCTTTTAAGGTGGATTTGTTAAGTTTCCGGTAATCCACACATATTCTCCACCCAGTAACCGTGCGTGTAGGGATTAGTTCGTTCTTATCATTTTCCACCATGGTGATTGTTGGTCAATTTATCCTTAAGTGCTTCAATCCCACAATTGCTCTACCCCAATGCTATAGCATCTACACTGTACAGCTTCCGCAATTGCTACAACATAGACACCGACTACAAAGCTATTTGGTTAACCCACCACTATAATCTACCGAAGCTTCTGCATCTGATACATTTGATACTAACTATACTCCTTCCATATTCCTATTGCAACTTTCTAGTCAGACCTGCATTACGCTCAGGGTGTAATAGTTATGAGAGGTAGACCCATTCCTGAAGCCAACAATAATAGGTCATGCCATGCACGGGTGGCCTAGCAAACACTGTTTTTCAGAGGTCTAACCCCAACTCCTTGCCAGTGAGCTGGGGTCACAGATCTAGCCCTTAACTTCCGTTAACCGACTAGTAATAAGCACACCGATACGCAAACCAAATTTATTGAATTAAGAAACTGCAACTGGGTTCATTCAACACTTAAAGACTCATCCTTGTCCAGCCATATAAAGTTTAGTTCATGACTGACGAGGACACACAAAGCGACACACTAACCGTAATGACCCATGATCAATAAAACAAAGATAAAAAGAACTCGAAAACGTAAAGCTTGATGGAATTTCCGACGGCGTGGTTGAGGTCCTGTCACGTCACCACTCCACGTCTTCTTCATTCCGTCACACTGCAGGGAAGGATGCTGGGCAGTCCTGGAAGTATCGTGCTCTTGTGAAATCTCTCACTCTTCTCTTGAGTCTGCCGAAAGTCAGAATCTCATTCTAGGGCTCTCCAACTCTCTTAGGGTTGGCTCTCCTATTTCCTTTTATAATCAGTCTTTTCTTGCGGCTTAAGTCACAGTGAGCTGGGTCTTTCCTAATCTGTCAGAATCTATCATATCTTTGGATCCGAGTAGATTGCTTCTATTGATTTTGCGGGATTCTCCAAATCCTTCAGTTCTGATCCTCCGCATCTTCTATTCCGTTACGTTGCCAACCTATCTGTCAATATCACCCTTTATTTCATTCCTGAAATCATCTGGGTAAAAATGTCAGAAAACATATCGCATAGCATTGCTTCCTCTACTTTGCTATAGCAATCAGGATGCCTTGTATTGCACTTTGAATCGCTGTTAGAATGCTATAGCATCGTATCCGCCTTGCTATACGATTTCCCTTAAAAACACAAAATTGTTCCATTCTCAAGACATGCAAATGATTTCTACTCCTTAGTCCCTATATCATGAATGTATGCCTTTTTGCTTAGATTATCTATGGTTAAGCTTGGATTTAACATTTAATTCAGCCTATTAGTATAGGGAAAACATGGTATTATTTGTGCTCATCAAATACCCCCAGACTTAGCTTTTTGCACTCCTGGGCAAAATCAGATGAAGTGAACAAAAGCTCATAGTCGTGGTACTCCTATGTGTATAACCTTGCTTACACACTTGCTTTCAGTTTCCATCCCCTATTCGGTAATCCCACTACCTAGTGCCAACCGCTCATGAAGCGTGGTATCGTTTAGATGAAGAAATCTCAAGGGTCTCTCAAGTTTCGGTGTTTACACTCGCTCACCCGAGGATTTTCGTTTCTCTCTTGTCAAACAGCCCGAAGATCCATAGCCTTGTCAAAGTTCTAAAATTTCTTCCTAGCATTCTGAGTATTTGTTCATCCAAAGGACTTCTTGGTTTGTAATGTGTGGATGGCCAAATATTGTGAGATGGAAAAGATGGTGGATGCTATAATAGCTTGGCAGATAAGTCCTTCGTCGTCAACCGAGTGCTTCTCCTTGAATCTTGTACTTCATGCTGTTCTCTATTTCAAGCCTTTTCTTAGGTTCTTTCTTCTTTCTTTTTCTTTTCCTTTTTTCGCTCTTTTTTTTACGCAAACCAAAACAACAACTCTTCAATTCTTTCTGCAGCTTTTCATGGGAGCACTCTACCGTAGGATTGTTTTCAGTTTTATTCAATTCTCTTATCCCGCCTGCTCTGTTATAACATACTTGTGTGGCTCAAAGGGGGTGATGACATGGAAAGATGATCAATGGGTTGCATATGGGGATAATGGGTACGACATGAATGTCTTTTTGCTATGAACTTCAAACTCATATGCTAGATAGTATATGAAGAACTAAGACAAATCAAGGATCAAACATAGGCTAGCAGACATGCACTCAAAATAGAACAAGTAGGCAGTAGGCTCAATTTAATCCTTCTATTGGGGTTCTTCCCTTTAAACTTCCTCATTGCCGCTTTACCTCGTATCGGATTGGCTAGCACCGTCAATTTCCCAAGCCTAAAGGTTCAGTTCCCTAAGCAATTGTGCCCTGTTCGCTTACACAAGCAATCATTCCATTGCTACAATGCCCTATTCATGCTTTACCATGGAGTTTTTCAAAAATTTTCAGTAGGTGCACAAAAAAACTAAATGTAGGATGAATCAAAGCACAAACACGCAATCACAGAGACATTTGTGGCAGATTATATCGCAAATCGGTATCTATCCCCCCACACTGGAACGATGCAATGCCCACATTGTAATAGAATAATATGCAAGAATCGAACGCGCGGGCATTCACAACGATTGAGGGGGCGAGAAAAGCAGAAAGCAAGAGAAGAAAATAAAAAATTCACAAAAGGGGCCCTGGGGAGAACGCCCAGGGCTGGAGCAATTGTTAGGATAACCAAAAAGAAAAAGAAAATAAACTAAACCAAAATTAACAAAAGGAAAAGAAAACTACGGGCGGGAGGAGCCGGAAGGGCCGGGGCACCGGCGGCGGTGTCGTCCTCCTCTCGACGACCATGCGAGGGTGTTGACCACAGGAATCGCTGAGTGGGAGCGGGAGAGGGAGATAGTCGTTGGCAAGGGACGACGATGGGCTACCAGGACTGCCCAATCGTCTTTTCAAAGGGTCTTGAGCTCCGTATGCAGGCAACGAAGCCGACGCGGCCATTTGCGCGGCTTTCTTCATATCAGTAGCCGGTCGGAAGTAGAGATGGGCGTGAGTCATGATGTACGATTGGTTAACATGGCACTGCAGTCCTGGGTTAATGCTACTGTCTCGAACTCTTCCAGTCGCCTCTTCTTAGACAGAATTTCCTTCATGAACTTCACGTAGCTGGGAATTTGTTCCAGAGATTCCACGAGAGGGATGTTAATGTGCAATTGTCGTCACATATCAAGGAACTGCTTGAATTGTTTCTCCTGACCTTGTTTATTCAGTCGTTGTGGGAAAGGCGAGAGTGGCCTTGGTATTGCTGGAGGTCCGAGGTCAGGATTCTGCCTTGATGATGACGCGGTAGCATTCTTCAGTGGGTGTTGCATGTGATCCTCAATTGCTGTGTGTGGAGGCAGTATTGTTGTACCTAGATCATGTTCTGGTTGTGCCTGTCTTGGTTGCCTCTGCTCGTCTTCAAGGGGTTCTTCAGTGATTTCTTACCCGTCCTAGGACTTCTCAGGCCTTGGATCAGTGACAACCATAGGGTGCTTGGTTGCTCTCATGGGTTCTAGGCTTTTACCACTTCGGAGCTCAATCAGCTTGACTTCATCTCTTCCTTGGATCCTGGGGACTTCAGTGTCACTGGGCAAGGATCCTGAGGGTCTGTTGTTAAGAGCGGTTGTGAGTTGTCCCATTTGAGTTTCAAGGTTCCTCAAGGTCACTTGCTGATTCTGGATGATTGCATCGTTTTTCATCACATAGTCCTTTAGAAGGGAAAGCATGGAGTTCTGTGGGTCTGAATCACCGCCCTGCTGCCTTGCTTGCTGGGTAAACCCTGGTGGATTTGATGTTCGGTTTGAGTACTGTGGGCCCGATGATTGCCATGCTGCTTGCGAACCTTGATAGCTCCATGAGAAGTTAGGATGCTGCCTCCATCCAGGATTGTACGTGTTGGAGTACGGGTTATTGGTGTTGCTGCCCCTGTTGAAGTTGTTGATGTAGTTCACTAACTCAGGGTTAGCGGAGCATTGGGAGTAAGAATGCTCTCCGCCACAGTATACACATGCTCTCTGAGATGGTTGCAGCGACGTGTTGCCTGATGGAAGCGTCAGTCCTTTCACTATGTTGGTCAGAGATGAAACTTGCGCAGTGAGAGCAGTCATGGCATCTAATTCATGTATCCCTGCAACAATTTGGGAGGATGTCGCTCTGTCAACTGGCCACTGATGAATGTTTATGGACATTCGTTCCAGTAAATTGTGGGCCTCCTTATAAGACTTCATTAGGATGGATCCTCCAGATGAGGCGTCTAGCATTGATCGTGTCTGTCCATCGAGACCCCTGTAGAATGTTTCTATCTGGACCCATTCACACAGTCTGTGCTAGGGGCATCGTCTCAAGAGGTCCTTGAATCTGTCCCAGGCTTTGTAAGTAGATTCTCCAAGTTTCTGCTGGAAGCTGGTGATGTCCCCTCTGAGTTGAGCGTTCTTGGTAGGTGGAAAGAATTTGAGCAAGAACTTACTTCCTAGATCATTCCATGTGGTAATGGAATTAGCGTGGTAGGTTGTTTAACCACGTCCGTGCCTCGTCCCGAGAGAAGGGAAACAACTTAATCCAGACGGCGTCGGGAGGTATACCAGGGATTACAAAGGAATCACACACCTCCATGAAGGTGCCGATCTTTGGAAGGAAGTTCACCAAATTGCCCGGCTGCATTCAGCATCTGAATCATGACACCTTTAATTTCAAAGTGTATGACATTGAGGGTCGGTTGTGTGATGGCCGAGTTCAGCTTGTTTAAGTCTGGAATCCTGAATTCCATGATGGCCTTGTTTGCATCTGGGTTTGGAGGTGGAGGGACCTGGTTATCCCTGTTTATTATCAGGCGCTCTCGATGCTCCCGCTCGTGGTTGACAGGTATATCCGCCATGTTTTCTGGGTCAAGAGAATGACTCCGTCACTTCTGCCTTCTGCGCCTTTGTTTGTAGGTCCGTTCTATCTCAGGATCGTAAGGCTCTAGATTGGCTGGAGGCGAGTTGCGTATACACTACAGAATGTACCTGAAAATCAAGAGCAGAAAAAGTGAGCTCTTTTACTAAGTAAATCACAACTATTAAGCAAAAAGGCGTCGTCACAAAGGGTATCAACAGTCCCCGGCAATGGCGCCAAAAACTTGTTAGTCGATTTCCTTTATGGCAAGTGAACCAGTCGAACAAGTAATAAAGTGTAAGTAGAGTATCGTCCCACAAAGACTGAGATACCGAGGAATGACGCACGATGCTATGACGGTTGTGAAAACAGAAAAAATAGATATAATTGGTTGAGGGGTTTCGTAACTATCCTACTAGCAAATGTAAACAAAAGATCTATGAACGAGAGAAGATATCGGTGAGAAGTCGGGCGGACTCGAATCATCCTTAAGTGCTTCAATCCCCGCTTGCTCTACCCCAATGCTATAGCATCTATATCGCATGCTTCCGCAATTGCTACGGTATAGACACTCGATCGCAAAGCTATTTGGTTAACCCACCACTATAATTTACCGAAGTTTCCGCATCCGATACATTTGATTCTAACTATACTCCTTCCATATTCCTATGGCAACTTTCTAGTCAGACCTGCATTACGCTCGGGTCTAATAGTTATGAGAGGTAGACCCATTCCCGAAGCCTACAATAATAGGTCACGCCGTGCACGGCGGCCTAGCAAACACATGTTTTCGAGGTCTAACCCCAACTCCTTGCTAGTGAGTCACGAGATCTAGCCCTTAACTTCCGTTAACCGACTAGTAATAAGCACACCGATACGCAAACCAAATTTATTGAATTAAGAAATCACAACTGGGTTCATTCAACACTTAAATGTAAATGGAGCAATATACCCAAGAGGGGGGGTGAATTGGGTATTTTAGAAACTTTTCAAAACACACTCTGTTTTGAGCAAGTAAAGCAGATTATGATAGAAGAGGAAGAGAAGAAAAGCTTGCACAAGAGATATTATCCTGGTTCGTCTTATCCTTGACCTACATCCAAATCCCTAAGTCACACTTGGGATTTTCAATCCACTATGCTCACAAACCGATTACAACCTCGTACTCAAGAGTAGTTCTCTCTAGAACTCACTCCCCCTTACAAGTTGCAATCAATACACCCAACCACTAAGTCCCCGACTTATGGTTATCTCAATCAATAAATGATTTACGAGATAGAACTCTCTCTTAGAGCAGATAAAATGATCATCAAGTGCAAGTATCGATTGATACAATATAGATGAAAGCTGAACACAATAAATGACAATCAATGAATTTTCGCTCTTAGTAAGTGTGTCAGCTTGAGAAGAAGTTAATGAACTCTATTTATAGGTAGAGAACATTAAATGACCGTTGAATGATGAATCCAACCGTTGTAGGTGATTAGCATTAAGTCTGGTCATCTTCTCTCTCTAAACTCCAACTAATCCAGTGCTAATATGGTCCGATGTGGAACTCGAGGATTTGCCCGTTGGAGAAGAGTTTGCTTGATGAAGAAAGTGTTTTTGAACGTTGAGAATTCGTGCTCGATGGATTAACCAAAAGGAGGTTGATTTATCAAGTGCAATAAATGCTCGACCACTTTTTGCTTTTTCCCTTGTTCTTCATTAAATTTCATCTGTGCTAACTGAAATCCACTAAATAAACTTGTTAAACATATCTGGGAACATAAGTGAATGATTCATGAAAGCAATTAGAACAAACAAGAGTGATATGCAAATTCGTATATCTCAAAAATTGGTTTCAGCGTTGGTTACTCGAGTAAGTTCATCGTTACTCGAGTAAGTCACTGTGTGAGAGAGTCTTTACTGCAGGATCCAAAAGGATACTCGAGTAAGCGACTTCCGAAGCAAACCATCGAGACTTGAACTTTTTGAAACCAAAGTCTTTACTCGAGTAAGTTAGTGGTTTACTCGAGTAAGCAACTATTTGCTTGAAAACTCAAAGTGTAAGATGCCTCTTTACTTTGGAGTAAACAAATTCATACCGGAGTAAGCACGAACATGAGTTAAGTTGGAAATCATTTTAAAAGATCTTTACTCGAGTATGAAATATCTTACTCGAGTATGCACGAGTTTAGAAAAACTTGGGAGCTTTCTGTAAGACCCTTTACTCGAGTAAGTCTATGCTTACTCGAGTATACAATCAAGTTCAAAAGTTCATTTGCTCTCGGTAAGTCCAATACTCGAGTATAGGAATCTATACTCCAGTATTGATTTAACTTGAAAAGATTGGTTGCTCTCTGGATGACATTTACTCGAGTATGTAAACCTTTACTCGAGTAAGTCACAATTTGAAAAATGCATTTGCTCTCTGGATGACCTTTACTCGAGTAAGTCAACTCGTTACTCGAGTAAGTACCTTTTGTAAAAACGCATTTGCTTTCTGGATGATCTTTACTCGAGTATGTCATCTCTTGACTCGAGTAAGTGCGTGTAAAATTCAATTGGGCAATCCTTTAACAGTTTCTATACTCGAGTAAGCTTTCCTTTACTCGAGTAAACAACCGATAACCGGTTTTACACAGATTTTGCAAAAACTTCAACACATGTTTACAATTGTTGTTAATCATCAAAACACATTGAGAACTAACATTCTCCCCCTTTTTGATGATGACAACACTTGTAAATGATCTTTTTAAATAATTTGAAAGATGAAGTTCCTTTGAATTGAAGTTTTTCAAATATTAGTGCAAAGTGGTCAAAAACCATTTGAATATGCATGTTAATCTCAATACTCGAGAGAATGGCAGCAAATATGCATTTGAACACATAAACAACTGATAATATAATCATTAAACAAACGTCATACAATGTTTTACTGATATCAGAAATGACAAATACTCTGATAACACTGATATCAGAGAATAAGCAAAATATAATGAAAATGCATGCTACTAGACACTACAACCTAGACCCTATACTCTATAACTCTTTCTCTTCTTCTCCCCCTTTGTCATCATCAACATATTCGGATCAAGGATAACAAAAGGAGGGGTCCGCAGGACCATGGCAAAGGATGGATCAAAGGTAGGGTCCCGGTGAGCCGCATAAGGAGAAGGTGTGGGGAATTTCTCGCAGATGGAGTAGATGGAGATGGAAAGTTGTCGGTAGGATCTCTCGTGGTGGGAGTGATAGGAGAAGATGGAATGACGGGGGTAGGAGTGGAAGTGGAGGCTGGGGAAGTGGTGTGAGGTGGACTGGGAAATGAGAAGGGAGGTGATGAAGGTGGGGACATGTGAATTTCGGTGGCCGGGTCTCGTGTGCGGGAGAGGATGAGGATGGACCGCCGTGAACCCAAATGTGGCGAGGATGAAGAACCAAGGTCAAAGTGCTGGATCAATTTGTTGACCTTGTCCCGGGCTTCTGAAGCAATATTCATGATAGAACCAATCCGAGAGTCCAAGTCGATGCACTGATCAAAAATCTCATCCTGCTTCTTTTCAGTGTCATTCTTGAGTTTGTCCAACTTTGTAATAACCTCATTCGACCAAGAATCACCTCATTTAGACCAAGCTTGAGATCAGCTCCTAGCTTGCCAAATTCAAATTGCATTCGACAAAGTGAGAAGCAATGGAAGTGTCCACAATGGCTTTAACTCTAGCCTCAAAATCCAAAGTGGAGGAGGAGGAGCGGGATCGAGCCTCGTGCGCAACCGATTGAGATGCACGGGTCCGAGATCTCGAGGAGCCCTTGATCGACCGGATCCTTCCGGTTCAAGGGTTATCTGCATAAACTTGAATTGAGTCTTGCCAAATGATGGGATATACTTCATTGACTCGGGAGGGCCCACATACCATATCTTATGGTAAAATAAGATCAAGGACACCGAGAAGCGAAGGGCATATAAGATCCTTTTCGGGAGGTGAACTTGAAGTTGCTCATTTCCTTGAAGACCCACTGCCCAATATTGAAAGGATGTTGCTTGACAAAGGTAGTGAAAAAGCGGTAATCCTTCTTTGTGAAGTGTGAATAACTACCTCCCTTCTGGACAAAATTCCTTGTATACACAAACCAAAGTACACGGTGCAACTTAGGCATGTCGACGGTTTGAAGGATAGATGAGCTTTCGATCATCGTACGTCTTGAGTGAGCAAAAGTGTCCTATACACTTCTTCATTGCCATATCGGGGTGTAGAAGCCTGGGGGATCAACAACCTTCGATATCCGGTTGAGGATTGCAGCGAGATGGTGAAAGTGACTCCCGCACGATGTGGTGAGCCTTTCTTCAATTGCTCTGTCCTCTGAGTCTAAAATATGATCAGCCTTCATGTTGAAATAGAACATTCTCACCAACTCCGGAAAGTAGGCTGCCTCGATGGAAATAAAGGAATCATAGGGTCTCGAGCCACGGCGATAGATCAACATTGCATTCCCGGTGAACTTGTTCTAGATTGACTGAGACAACGGGACAAAATCCTCGAGTTGAGTATTGCTCTCTGAACATGGCATTGTGGCCAGGAGGAAGTGGAACCGAGGTGACTTTGAAACCAGGAGGCGGATCCTTGTGGAGTTTAATCTCTTCAACGGCATTTTCGATGAAAGATGAAACACCTTCGTGCTCATCTTCTTCAGTCGCAGAGTCTGATGAGGAGCCCGTAACTTCTACCGTAGAAATAGACCCGAGAGCGTGGATGGCCCTCTTGGTCCGCGCCTTTACGTGAACAACGGTTCTTTGTCTTTTGGCTTGGCTTGACTCGGCCGTCTCGCTTTCTTTTTGTGGGCGAGGAAGGAACCGGCTCCTTTGACGTCGAATCCCCTCTCTTGGGGTTCGAGGATGGATTATCTTCAATCACAACACCCACTCCGGGATTCTTGAATCAATGCCTCTCGCAACTTCTTTGGAATCGTTTTGGACCTTGGAGCTCGTGGAGGCATCGGTTGAGAGGATTGAGAAGCTTCTTTAGACATTTGATCATTTAGGGTTTGACGAAAATGAGGTTAGGAAGAATTAGACGAGGTTTGGTGAAGATTGGAGAGGAATGGTGAATGATTGTGACGATTACAGAAGAAGGGGAAGAGAGAAAGTCGCTCTCCTAGGGCTTTACTGGAGTAAAGATGCGAGTATGTAAGAACACGTCGTTTTAGTATATATAGATAGACGCCTATACTCGAGTAAGTTCTTTCTTACTCGAGTAAACAATACTTTCATTTACATACTCGAGTAAAGATGGAAGTAACCGACTGACTTCAAAAATGTCGCGTGAATTTTTGAAATGTCGATGGACATACTCGAGTAGGTTACCATCATACTCGAGTAAGGTTCTGTCATACCTTCAGGTTTGGTCTCTGTCTGGTCTATACTCGAGTAAGTTCTCTCTTACTCGAGTAAACCTTTCTTTGTTCTCAGCAATGCGCTCTCTGCCTCGTGTATACTCGAGTATCCACTTCCATACTCGAGTAAAGCATTTCTGAACTTCTGAATTTGCTTACTGCATCGTGTTTACTCGAGTACCATGTACTCTACTCGAGTAAGCAATCTCTGATACATCAGAAAATCCTGCAAAAACAATTTCTATACACTCCGATGCTTAAGTTAGTAAGGATTAATCATCAAACACACAACTAACATTAAATTGGATGAGAAATGCTTACAATTCATTGGGATTTACCATTCCCAATTCTCTCCTTATGAAATTAAAAGATTCTTTGGCTAGAGGCTTTGTGAAGATGTCAGCAAGTTGAAGATGAGTTGGGATGAACATCACTTTGACATCTCTTTTCTGGACATGATCCCGAATGAAGTGATGCCTCACATCAATATGCTTGGTCCTTGTATGTTGCACAGGATTCTTGGCCAAGCTTATTGTGCTTGTGTTGTCACACAAAATTGGGATTTCCTTCAAGTGAACTCCCAAGTCAGCCAGTTGTTGCTTCAACCATAGCACTTGTGCACAACAACTTGAAGCAGCTACATATTCAGCTTCGGTAGAGGACACGGCCACAGATGTTTGCTTCTTGCTGAACCAAGAGACAAGTGAGTTGCCAAAGAATTCGCATTGGCCACTTGTGCTCTTTCTATCTATCTTGTAGCCGCATGATCCGAATCTGAGTATGCCACCAAGTGTTCCGGTTGACCTTTGGGAAACCATAGTCCAAGAGTCTTTGTGTCTGAGAGATATCTGAATATCCTCTTCACATGTTCAGCATGGGACTCTTTTGGAGCGGATTGGAACCTTGCACACATCCCAACACTGAATTGGATGTCCGGGCGACTTGCTGTGAGATAGAGTAGTGATCCGATCATTCCTCTATACTTTGTGATGTTGAAATCTTTGCCCTTCTCATCAGCATCCAATGAAGCAGTTGAGCTCATAGGAGTGTCAGCTCCATTGCATTGGTCCATTCCAAATTTCTTCAGCAAATCATTCGATATTTGGTTTGGGAAATAAATATCCCATCTTTTCTTTGCTTGATTTGCAGTCCAAGAAAGTAGTTGAGCTCTCCCATCATGGACATCTCAAACTCTCCCTCGCATAGTCTTTGAAAACTCTTCACACAAAGCATCATTAGAAGCACCAAATATAATATCATCCACATATATTTGAACCATTAGAATTTCATTAAGCTTATTACTCTTTATGAAGAGAGTTGTATCTCGCTTTTCCTCTAACAAAACCTTGATCAAGAAGGAATTTGCTTAATCGCTCATACCAAGCTCTAGGAGCTTGTTTCAGCCATATAGAGCCTTCTTGAGACGATACACATGATCTGGACAATGTTCATTTTCAAAACCAGGAGGTTGTTCTACATAAACTTCCTCTTGTATAAAACCATTCGAAAAAGCACTTTTTACATCCATTTGATATAGTTTAAAACCTTTCACACATGCAAAGGCTAGAAGTACTCTTATGGCTTCCAATCTTGCCACCGGAGCATAAGTTTCTTCATAATCAATTCCTTCTTCTTGATTATAGCCTTTGGCAACCAATCTTGCCTTGTTGCGGACAATGATTGCGAGACTCATCACGTTTGTTCTTGAATACCCATTTGGTGCCAATGACCGGATGGTCTTTGGGCCTAGGTACCAAATCCCAAACTTGATTTCTATCAAATTGATGTAACTCCTCTTGCATTGCTAACACCCAATCATTATCCGAAAGGGCTTCATCAATCTTAGAGGGTTCTATATGAGATATAAATGCAGAGAATGTTACTTCATTCAAAGTACTATTTCTGGTTCTTACTCCCTGATTAATATCACCTATAACTTGGTCTAAAGGATGATTTCTAATAAATTTCCAAGCTCTAGGTTGAGTCGATCGGATTTTCAATATTATTTTGGGGATCAGCCTCAAAAACATTTTCAGAATTTTCAGTAGAAGTAGGAGTAGTTTTCGAAAAGAATTGATTCTTGAAAACATTTTCTTCTTCATTGTCCAAGGCTTTATCAGATTTGGATTCACAGAAAACAACATGTATTGACTCTTCAACAATACGTGTGCGAGTATTAAAGACTCTATAGGCTCTACTCCTATTTGAATAACCAATGAAGATACCTATATCGCTTTGGAATCGAATTTACCAAGATTCTCTTTACCATTGTTGTGCACATAGCACTTGCATCCAAAGACATGTAGGTGGCTGAGATTTGGCTTCCTTTCCTTGTAGAGTTCATATGGGGTCTTGTTCAGTTTCTTCCTCAAATAGGCTCGGTTGGAGATGTAGCAAGCCGTACTCATCGCATCAGCCCAAAACACTTGAGAAGTGTTGTTTTCATTTAACATTGCCCTTGCCATCTCGGTGAGGACTCTATTCTTCCTCTCAACCACACCGTTTTGTTGAGGAGTCCTTGGAGCCGAGAAGTTGTGATCAATCCCCACATTGTCACGTAACTCAGCGAAGGCGTTGTTTTCAAATTCGCCACCATGATCAGTCCTTATACCTGAAATTGCAAAGCCTTTCTCGCTCGACCTTTTTGGCAAAGGTAACAAACTGATCAAACGTTTCATCTTTAGATGATAAAAATATTGTCCAAGTGAATCTAGAGTAGTCATCAACTATGACCAAAGTGTAGAGATTTCCACCAAGACTTTTTACTCTAGCTGGTCCAACTAGATCCATATGAAGTAATTGAAGAGGTCTACTAGTTGAAATCTCATTTTTTGCTTTAAAAGAAGATTTGGTTTGTTTTCCTTTTTGACAAGCATCACAGACTATATCATTTTTGAAATTCAATTTAGGAATACCAATGACCAAATCCTTTTTCAAAGAACTTGTCAAGTTGAAACATATTAACATGAGCTAATCGTTTATGCCATAGCCAACTCTCATTCAAGTTACTAACAAAACAATTTTCGTAAACCGAAGCATTGCTAGAGAGGTTAAGAGTATAACAATTTCCATCTCTAGGTGCTCTAAATAAAGCTTTAGTTTTCAAATCATCAATGGGGACTAAATCTTTTCTAACAATCAAGCATTCATTTGAATCAAAGATAACTAGGTTACCCTTGTCGGTGCTTTGGCTCACACTTAGGAGGTTGTGACACAATCCTTCTACTAGGTAGACATCTTTGATGAGAGGACCTTCATTGTTTCCTATCTCACCAATCCCAAGAATTTTTCCGATTGGTCTCCTCCAAATGTGACTCTACCACCATCCTTTGGTTTGATTGAAAGAAATTTGGATTCATCTCCGGTCATGTGTCTTGAGCACCCACTATCAATGTACCACTTGTTGGGTCTTGATGCTCTAAGACAAACCTGCAATTCACAAGGGATCAAGCCTTAGGTACCCATCTTTTCTTGGGTCCTTTGGAGTTAGTTTTGACCTTAGGAACATAAGTTCCTTTCGGTACCCATTGATAATTTCCCACTGGCTTAATTTTTCTTTCCTTTTTATGAAAGCAAGATGAAGTAGAATGACCCTTCTTATTACAGTAATTGCAATGTGCAAAGGGATTTGAAGAGTGAACTGATTTTGTAAAATAGTTCATGTATGTTTTCTGACCACTCTTCTTCTTGCCTTTCTTTCTATCAAAATCTGGTTTGTAACCAATGCCTGATCTATCATTTATAAAACGTTGTTGTTTCAAAATGACATTGAGCATTTCACTTCCTCTAGTGAATTTCTCAAGTGCCTTGGTAAGGTATGAATTCTTTTTCTTTAGATCAGGACAATCTTCACAAATAGTATTTTCTGAGGAAGACAACTTTTCAATTTGAGATTCAAGAGTAAGATTTCTGTTTTTCAGTTTGAAATATTTTTCAGCAAGTTTTTCAAATTCAAATTGCACAGTCATATATTCATCAAACAGATCATCATAAGGAGGTTTGCAATCATATACCTCTTCAAGTTTAGCACGTTGCTCTTCTTCTTCAAAACTAGGCATATATTGGCTTTCTCTTCCTCATCCTCATCATCTTCATCGATGAGCTATCACCCCGATCTTTGGAGACATAAGCTTTCTTCTTGTATTTGCTTTGAACTTCTTCTTTTCTTTATCTTTGGTGTTCAGTGAGGGCATTCGGACTTGATGTGGCCGGGCTTCGACATTCGTAGCAAATGATTGGCTTCTTTGCCTCATAACTCGGAGCTACCCTTGTGAAACTTCTTAAAGCCTTGGTCCTTCTTGTAGAACTTCTTGAATCTTCGGACCAAAGATGCCAATTTCTTCATCTTCGTCTTCATTCTCATTTTCCCCATCTCGAGTCTTTAACTTCTCTTGCAGCCTTGAGGGCAATTCCTTTGTTCTTGCCATGAACTTCATCAAGTCCCTTCTTGAACTTGAGTTTAGCCTCATATTCGGAGAGACTTCCGAATAGAGCAGCCATCGACGTCATTGACTCTCCTCGAGCCTCTTCAATAGCCGTGACCTTTGCTTCCCATTCCTTGTTAAGGATATTCAAGATCTTCCTTACTTGGACCGGTTGGTCATATTCTTTTCCCAAGGCAGCAAGTTGATTGATGAGATGGGTGAACCTTAGCCGGAACTCACCAATGGATTCACCATGCTTCATTCGTAGAAGGTCATATTCGGTCATAAGAGTATTGACTCTATTTTGCTTTACTCCAAATGTTCCTTCATGAGCTATCTCCAGAGCATCCCACATTTGTTTTGCAGAAGATAGATTGCAAATACGAAAGTACTCTTGTTGGCTAAGAGCACTTTGAAGAAGTAGGACAGACCTTTTGCCGTTGAGTGTGACACTTCTTCGTCATTCTCATCATATTCTTCTTCAAGCTTAGGAACTCTAACTCCATCTTCAACGGTTGATGGCTCATAATTTCCTCTTTCAAATACTCTCCACAGCCCATACTACGTAGCATTCACAAAGACTTTGAATTTTGCTTTCCGTAAGGAGTAATGCTCTCCATTGAAACCGGGTGGCCTGTTGATAGAAGCTCCATCAGGTAAGATACCTTCCATATTGATCCTTCTCGAGATGTTAAGCTCTTTTGAGAAGACCTTGCTCTGATACCAAATGTAAATGGAGCAATATACCCAAGAGGGGGGGTGAATTGGGTATTTTAGAAACTTTTCAAAACACACTCTGTTTTGAGCAAGTAAAGCAGATTATGATAGAAGAGGAAGAGAAGAAAAGCTTGCACAAGAGATATTATCCTGGTTCAGTCTTATCCTTGACCTACATCCAAATTCCCCCAAGTCACACTTGGGATTTTCAATCCACTATGCTCACAAACCGATTACAACCTCGTACTCAAGAGTAGTTCTCTCTCTAGAACTCACTCCCCCTTACAAGTTGCAATCAATACACCCAACCACTAAGTCCCCCGACTTATGGTTATCTCAATCAATAAATGATTTACGATAGAACTCTCTCTTAGAGCGATAAAATGATCATCAAGTGCAAGTATCGATTGATACAATATAGATGAAAGCTGAACACAATAAATAACAATCAATGAATTTTCGCTCTTAGTAAGTGTGTCCGCTTGAGAAGAAGTTAATGAACTCTATTTATAGGTAGAGAACATTAAATGACCGTTGAATGATGAATCCAACCGTTGTAGGTGATTAGCATTAAGTCTGGTCATCTTCTCTCTCTAAACTCCAACTAATCCAGGTGCTAATATGGTCTGATGTGGAACTCTGAGGATTTGCCCGTTGGAGAAGAGTTTGCTTGATGAAGAAAGTGTTTTTGAACGTTGAGAATTCGTGCTCAGATGGATTAACCAAAAGGAGGTTGATTTACTGAAGTGCAATAAATGCTCTGACCACTTTTTGCTTTTTCCCTTGTTCTTCATTAAATTTCATCTGTGCTAACTGAAATCCACTAAATAAACTTGTTAAACATATCTGGGAACATAAGTGAATGATTCATGAAAGCAATTAGAACAAACAAGAGTGATATGCAAATTCGTATATCTCAAAAATTGGTTTCGCGTTGGTTACTCGAGTAAGTTCATCGTTACTCGAGTAAGTCATCATGTGTGAGAGAGTCTTTACCGCGGATCAAAAGGATACTCGAGTAAGCGACTTCCAGAAGCAAACCATCGAGACTTGAACTTTTGAAACCAAAGTCTTTACTCGAGTAAGTTAGTGGTTTACTCGAGTAAGCAACTATTTGCTTGAAAACTCAAAGTGTAAGATGCCTCTTTACTGGAGTAAACAAATTCATACTGGAGTAAGCACGAACATGAGTTAAGTTGGAAATCATTTTAAAAGATCTTTACTCGAGTATGAAATATCTTACTCGAGTATGCACGAGTTTAGAAAAACTTGGGAGCTTTCTGTAAGACCCTTTACTCGAGTAAGTCTATGCTTACTCGAGTATACACTCAAGTTCAAAAGTTCATTTGCTCTCGGTAAGTCCAATACTCGAGTATAGGAATCTATACTCCAAAGCATTGATTTAACTTGAAAAGATTGGTTGCTCTCTGGATGACATTTACTCGAGTATGTAAACCTTTACTCGAGTAAGTCACAATTTGAAAAATGCATTTGCTCTCTGGATGACCTTTACTCGAGTAAGTCAACTCGTTACTCGAGTAAGTACCTTTTGTAAAACGCATTTGCTTTCTCGGATGATCTTTACTCGAGTATGTCATCTCTTTACTCGAGTAAGTGCGTGTAAAATTCAATTGGGCAATCCTTTAACAGTTCTATACTCGAGTAAGCTTTCCTTTACTCGAGTAAACAACCGATAACCGGTTTTACACAGATTTTGCAAAAACTTCAACACATGTTTACAATTGTTGTTAATCATCAAAACACATTGAGAACTAACATTCTCCCCTTTTTGATGATGACAACACTTGTAAATGATCTTTTTAAATAATTTGAAAGATGAAGTTCCTTTGAATTGAAGTTTTTCAAATATTAGTGCAAAGTGGTCAAAAACCATTTGAATATGCATGTTAATCTATAATACTCAGAGAATGGCAGCAAATATGCATTTGAACACATAAACAACTGATAATATAATCATTAAACAAACGTCATACAATGTTTTACGATATCGAAATGACAAATACTCGATAACACCGATATCGTAGAATAAGCAAAATATAATGAAAATGCATGCTACTAGACACTACAACCTAGACCCTATACTCTATAACTCTTTCTCTTCTTCTCCCCCTTTGTCATCATCAACATATTCGGGATCAAGGATAACAAAAGGAGGGGTCCAGGAGGACCATGGCAAAGGATGGATCAAAGGTAGGGTCCTGGTGAGCCTGCATAAGGAGAAGGTGTGGGGAATTTCTCAGTAGATGGAGTAGATGGAGATGGAAAGTTGTCAGGTAGGATCTCTGTGGTGGGAGTGATAGGAGAAGATGGAATGACAGGGGTAGGAGTGGAAGTGGAGGCTGGGGAAGTGGTGTGAGGAGGACTAGGAAATGAGAAGGGAGGTGATGAAGGTGGGGACATGTGAATTTCTGGTGGCTGGGTCTCAGGTACAGGAGAGGATGAGGATGGACCAGTCGTGAACCCAAATGTGGCGGAGGATGAAGAACCAAGGTCAAAGTGCTGGATCAATTTGTTGACCTTGTCCCGGGCTTCTGAAGCAATATTCAGGATAGAACCAATCCGAGAGTCCAAGTCGATGCACGATCAAATATCTCATCCTCGCTTCTTTTCGTGTCATTCTTGAGTTTGTCCAACTTTGTAATAACCTCATTCGACCCGAATCACCTCATTTAGACCAAGCTTGAGATCAGCTCCTAGCTTGCCAAATTCAAATTGCATTCGACAAAGTGAGAAGCAATGGAAGTGTCCACAATGGCTTTAACTCTAGCCTCAAAATCCAGTGGAGGAGGAGGAGCGGATCGAGCCTCGTGCGCAAGCGATTGAGATGCACGGGTGCGAGATCTCGAGGAGCCCTTGATCGACCGGATCCTTCCGGTTCAAGGGTTATCTCGCATAAACTTGAATTGAGTCTTGCCAAATGATGGGATATACTTCATTGACTCAGGAGGGCCCACATACCATATCTTATGGTAAAATAAGATCAAGGACACCAGAGAAGCGAAGGGCATATAAGATCCTTTTCGGGAGGTGAACTTGAAGTTGCTCATTTCCTTGAAGACCCACCGCCCAATATTGAAAGGATGTTGCTTGACAAAGGCAGTGAAAACGCATTTGCTTTCTGGATGATCTTTACTCGAGTATGTCATCTCTTGACTCGAGTAAGTGCGTGTAAAATTCAATTGGGCAATCCTTTAACAGTGCTATACTCGAGTAAGCTTTCCTTTACTCGAGTAAACAACTGATAACTGGTTTTACACAGATTTTGCAAAAACTTCAACACATGTTTACAATTGTTGTTAATCATCAAAACACATTGAGAACTAACATTAAAGACTCATCCTTGTCCAGCCATATAAAGTTTAGTTCATGACTGACGAGGGACACACAAAGCAGACACTAACAGAATGACCCATGATCAATAAAACAAAGATAAAAAGAACTGAAAACAGAAAGCTTGATGGAATTTCCGACGGCGTGGTTGAGGTCCTGTTGATAATTGAATATTTTATACACTTCTTTTTATCTCTTGATTAATAATTTAGGACTCTTTAGTTAATAAATAATGGCTTTTATACTTATTTGGGCTTTGGGCCTTGATTATATTTTAGCCATTATTTAATAATAAATTCTAGTTTTACATTGCTTCACTATTTTTATCATAACTCTTGAATCAGACATCAGATTTGCCTCATTTGTGTCTCATATTTCAAATGATTCATAGAGCTACAATTGTTATGAAGACATGAAGAGTAAATTCAGACAAGAGGGCGGTCGATTTTGGAGCCGAAGTCATATGTATAATTTTAGGCTCGAATTTTGTAATTAAAGCCCATTTTTTATTCTTTTCCATTTTGGGCCTGAATTGTGGATTGGAGCCCCATTTCATTTTGCCATTTTAGGCTAAGTGAGGCAGCCGCCACAAACACATTCTCATTCACATTTTTAGACAGTTTTAGATTAAATACAGAAGTTTTGTTTTCTCTCAACTGTTATTCCTCTGTTCATCATGTTCTTCGTGTTCATGATGAACTTGTTCATTTCTTCTTGATTTTCGTTCTGCAAATCCATGACTAGCTAAGCTACTGTGATTGACTCGTGGATGGAGAATTCCATTGTCCAGAGGACTCACGCTTAATCGGTAACCGTCTAACTCGTTTTTGCATTCTTCAATCGGATTCGATTTTTGGATTTAGATTGGGTTTTTGATTAAAAACCCAGATCGACATTTCCCAAGGACGTAGTACGAACTAGGTTAAAGTATTACTATGCGATCGTACAATGATATGCCACTGATTCGAACAAATTCTGAATAATTGTTCGGTTGAGGGAATTTTTGGGCAAATGCAGAGATTTCGGTTTGCCTAAAGTCGATCACGAGTTCGGTTATAAATCTATTTTCGTCTGAGGAAGGGAAGTGGTGGAATTCGTAATCCTGGGTTAATCTTCTGTTTATCTGTGTTAATTTCATTCTATTTCTGTTATTTCGTTTTTATTCTCTTTGAACCAAAACCCCCCATTTTTCTCTGTTTTATTGCTGTTCGAATCGAACCGACTGTGAATTCGTTGGGAAACGACCTAGGTTACATTATACAGCAAATCCTTTTCTAATCTGGTTATTTTGGGAGATCACGGCAAAACTCTGTCACCTGTCACGTCACCACTCCACTGCAGGGAAGGATACTGGGCGGTCCTGGAAGTATCGTGCTCTTGTGAAATCTCTCACTCTTCTCTTGAGTCTGCCGAAAGTCAAAATCTCGTTCTAGGGCTCTCCGACTCTCTTAGGGTTGGCTCTCCTGTTTCCTTTTATAATCAGTCTTTTCTTGTGGCTTAAGTCACAGCAAGCTGGGCCTTTCCTAATCTGTCGGAATCTATCATATTTTGGATCCGAGTAGATTGCTTATTGATTACGTGGGATTCTCCAAAACTTTCAGTTCCGATCCTCCACATCTTCTATTCCGTTACGTTGCCAACCTATCTGTCAATGTCACCCTTTATTTTATTCCTGAAATCATCTGGGTAAAAATGTCAGAAAACATATCGCATAGCATTGCTTCCTCTACTTTGCTATAACAATCAGGATGCCTTGTATTGCACTTCGAATCGCTGTTAGAATGCTATAGCATCGTATCAACCTTGCTATACGATTTCCCTTAAAAACGCAGTAAATTGTTTCATTCTCAGCACATGCAAATGATTTCTACTCCTTAGTCCCGATATCATGAATGTATGCCTTTTTGCTTAGATTATCTATGGTTAAGCTTAGATTTAACATTTAATTCAGCCTATTAGTATAGGAAAAACATGGTATTATTTGTGCTCATCAGTGATTCCGCCCTTTTTGGGTACGCATTGTACTGGACTAACCCACTCGCTATCCGAGATAGGGTAGATAATTCCTGCATCCAACCATTTTATAATCTTTTTCCGCACAACTTCCTTCACAATAGGGTTTAATATTCTTTGTTGTTCAACTGAATTTTTGGCATCCTTCTTCGAGGCGTATTTTGTGCATGCATAGAGATGGGTTGATCCCTTTAATGTTAGCTATTGTCCATCCGAAAGCTCTTTTGAATCTAGTAAGCATTGCCAGGAGTTTGGTTTCCTGGTCACTGGTGAGATGTACAGAGACAATGACCGGCAAAGTTTGATTATCTCCTAGGTAGGTGTATTTCAAATTGTTAGGCAAAGGCTTGAGGTCCAAAGTTGGTGGTGCTTCTATGGATGGTTTAACCCGGTGCTTTCGATGTTGGCCAACTTCTAATGATTCGAACATCATACTCCTTGCTAGGTTGAGGTGGCTATGGTCCTTACCACATAGTATTGTTGCTTGACTGATAACTTCCCCACCTGTTGCTAGTTCCATTTCTTCGGGCACCTGGCCATACGATTCTAGGAAGGCTTCCTGTATAACTTCATCCACTGTATCTAGTACAGAGCATGTTTATGTATCTTCTATGTATTGCATTGCCTTAAACAGGTTGAATTTGACTTCCTTGTCATTTATTTTTAATGTAAGTTCCCCTTCATGCACATCCATTAATGCTTGCCCAAGAGCTAAGAATGGCTTTCACAGAATGACTGGCATTTCGTGTCCACCTTCTTGATCATGTATGATAAAGTCCACTGGGAGAACCAATTTTCCTACTTGCATGCAGGACGTTGTGAATTTCACGTGTTGGGTAGATCATGGTTCTGTCCGTCAATTGTAGGTTTCCCGTAGTAGTTTACTCATTACCGGTTGTTAGTCGGTGAAACACTAATCTTGGCATCAGACTTACTTGAGATCCCAGATCGCATATTGCCCTTATGGTGGTTTGATTGTCTACTATGCATGAAATTTCAAAGTGACATTTGCCTTGCGGTTTGAGTGGTCCTCCTGGTAGGAGCGAAGTGCTGCAAGTTTGGGTTACAAGTATGGTCTCAAGTCCCACCAGTTCTTCCTTCTAGGATAGGGTGTCCTTAAGAAACATCACATAGGTAGGAATTTGTTCCACAGCTGCTGCTGGGGCCATGTGAACGTGGAGCTGTTGTGCTAACTCTAAAAACTCCTAAAATTGCTGGCTGGTGTTTTGTGTCGGCGATCTGTGCTGAGTTGGCAACTGAGTCTGTCCGGTGGCTATGCCCTATAGTGTCATTTCAGCTGTAGCATTCCCCTGTGACTTTGGTATGTAGGTGTTTATTACTATTGATGAGAACATATTATAGCGTCGACCACCGAGTTATCTTGTTGTAGCATTATATCTTGCTCGTTTCTCTCGGTGGTTGGATCTGCCCTGCTTTGAAGTAGAGATTCTAGGTGTTTCCCAGTAAGTGCTGCAATTTGTCCGATTTGTTTTTCGAGCTTCCAAAGGGTTAGCCGATTGAGAATCTCGAAATTTGTTTCTTGCCATGTGTTCTCTTAAAAGGTCTATCAAATGCCTTTTTTGGTCTGAGTCTCTTTGACATTGGTTGTAGACTAGTGATTCCTATAACTGGGCTTGTCCGACAGGACTGATTAATCCTTCAATGGCATTGGTCAAAGCTGTCACTTGGGCTGTAAGGGTGGTTATTGCATCCGACGTACTGATACTGGCGGTCTCCCCAAATGTAGTTATGCTGTCATCAGCCCATTGATAACCTTGCATTGCTATTTTTTCCAACAGTTGACACGCCTTGTCATATGGCTGCATGATAATAGATCCGTTTGTGCAAGTGTCCACAAATGAAGGTGTTTTGCCATTTAGTCCACTGTAAAAGGTTTCTAGTTGAGCCCATTATGGCAGTCCATTTTGTGGGCATCGGCTAAGCAGATTCTTGAATCGGTCCCAAGCTTCTTGGACTAGTTCCCCAGGCTTTTGCTTGACGCTAGCTATATCCTTCCTCAGTTGTGCGTTCCTTGTTGGTGGGAAAAATTTAAGCAGGAACTTACTCCTGAGATCTTTCCAGGAAGTAATTGAATTGGCTGGTAGGTTGTTGAGCCACTTCCGAGCTTTGTCCCGAAGAGAGAATGGGAATAGTTTAATTCGAATGGCATTGGGCATGACTCCTGGGATGACAAACGAGTCACACACCTCCATGAAAGCCTTAAGATGCGAGTGAGGGTCTTCAGATGCAAGTCCCTCAAATTGTCCGGCAGCATTCATCATTTGAATCATGACACCTTTGATCTCAAAGTGCCCTGCATTAACGGTTGGGGATATGAATCCCGAACTCCCTAATGGTCTAATTCACATATGGATTTGGAGGTAGAGGGACCTGATTGTCCCTATTTATTACTATCGGCTCTCTTCAATCCTGTTCATGATTGACAGGCATATCTACCATGCTTGCTAAGTCAAAGGTTTACTTTTTCGCTTCTGCTTCCTATGCCTTTGCTTGTAAGTGCGTTCCATTTCTGGATCGTAAGGTTCAAGGTTAACTGTCGGCGAGTTGTGCATGCACTATAAAATGTACCTGAAAATCAAGAACAGGGAAAGAGTGAGATTTATTGGATGAATCACAACTATTAAGCAAAAAGGGCGTCGTCACTAAAGGTATCTACAGTCCCCGACAACGACGCCAAAAACTTGTTGGTTGTTTTCCTTGATGGCAATTGAACCAGCTGAACAAGTAATAAAGTGTAAGTAGAGTATCGTCCCATAGAGATTGAGATACCGAGAAGTGACGCTCAACTGCTGTAATAGTTTGTGAACAGAAAGTAAAATCTGATTGATTTGGGGGGGTTTTTGTGGTCACGCTAAATAACAAGAAAGTAAACAGAGTATTGTAGTCGTAAGAAGATATCAGTAGGAAATTAAGCTAAACTCAGAATCATCCTTAAGTACATCAATCCCCCAGTTGCTTCACACATTTCTATAGCATATATCGCACCTTCCGCAATGCTACAGTATAGATACTAATTACAACGCTATTCAGCTAACCCACTACTAGAGTCTATCTAAGCTTCCGCGTCCGATACATGTAATACTAACTTTACTTCTCCCATATGCCTATGGAAATTTTCTAGTTAGATGAACATTACAAAGCAAGGTGTTATGGTTATGAGCGGTAGACCCATTCCCAAAGCCTACAACAATAGGTCAAGCCTTGCACCAGCCTGTCTAGCAATCATTGTTTCTCACAGGTCTAACCCCGACTCCTTTCCAGTAAGCCGAGACCATTAATCTAGCCCTTAGCTTTCGCTAATCGACAAGGTATTTAATTTACTGATAAGCAAACTGAATTTATTGAATTAAGAACTAGCAACTGGGTTCATTCCAAGCTTAAGAAATCATCCTCTCTCAGCCATAGGAAATTTAGTTCATGACTGACGAGGGAAACACAAAACAGATAACAAAAAAATGACCCATGATCAAAAGATTAAAACGAAGAAAACATAAAGCTTGACGAAGTTTCTAACGGCGTGGAAGAAGCCTTGTCATGTCACCACTCCACATCTTCTTCTCTCCATCTTACTACTAGGAAGGATATTGGGTTCTCATGGAGTTTTCATTCCTTGTGAACTCTCTCTCTTCTTTTGAGTCTGGCTGTATGTGAATAGGATTAGACTCTCAGTGACTCGATTCCTTTTAGGCTTCACTTGCTATTTCCTTATATAATTAAGCTTTCTTGCAGCGTAAGTTCCTGTGAACTGGGCCTTTCCTAATCTGTCGAGATCCGGTCGTATCTCTCTTTCCAATCTTAGTATATTGATTCTGCTGATCCTGCGGGATTCTTCAAATCTTCTAGTTTCGATCCTCCGCATCTTCTATTCCGTTACGTTAGCAATCTACCTGTGGTTCTTGACCTTCACTATATTTCCTGAAATAATCTTGACAAAAGATCAGAACATATGTCGCATAGCATTGCGTCCTTTACTTTGACATAGCTTCAAAGATGCCTTGTATTGCACTTCGATAAGCTGTCCTGATGCTATAGCATAAGATCAGCTTTGCTATACGTTCTTCTCATAAAACCTCGTAACTTGTTCCTTTCTTAGCACATGTTGAGGATTTGTGTGAAATGCATCCTTAAGTTCCCTGTATAATGAATTAATGTCTTTTTGTCTAGATTTAACACAGTTAAGCTTATATTCAATATTCAATTCTGTCATTTAATACAGGGAAAACATGGCATAAATTGTGCTTATCAAGTAGCCCTGCATTTCCTTTAATTTTAGTATGTTTTTTTTGTTTTCCCTATTCTTAGCAATGCACCGAAATGTCAGCAGAGTTCATTTAGCATAGCCATGCTATAGCAATGCGTAGCATCAATGGGCAGTAGATCTACATTGTTCCACCTTACTGAATGGATCGCCACGCTACAAGTATGTCACTATATCTCTGATGTTTACATAATTTCCTTCATGGCTCACAGTCGCTCAGCCCATTCCCATTTCCACGCTCTTGGATTCCCATTCTGCTCCTGACTTTTCGACTATGTAACCCATACGCCTCTCCATGATGGCTGGCCTCATGAGTTATACCCCATCCTCTTCTACAACTCTACCCATCCCTTCTCCTTACCATTGCACAACCCCTCCTCTCGTTTCTTCACTCTGACAGGTATGGTTCATACTCGCTCCACTCCGCTGCATGGTCGTATGCCCCTACAACCCCACACCTGAATCCATTCCCATCGTCACCCACACCCCTTACCAAAGCCCAATTTCTCCGCACGACCTATGCCACTGCTCTGTGCTGCCCCTTCTCCATCGCCCTCCCTGCCGACTCCCCAATATCCCCCTCCTCTGATGAATGGGACCTTGACTTTCGCACTTTCTTGAAAACCAGAATGCAACACGGCACTTCGAAACCCGGCCCACGGGCACCAGCTCCCAGTTCCTCTCTCCCCTCCCTGCCGTCTGATGCCATTGACCCTACCACACAAGTGACTGTCACTACTCCCATCCCGCCGGATCACCTTGAGGTGTTAAAGATGGCCCGCTTTTTGTTGGACATGCTCCCAGACACCAACAACCCCACCATCAACGCACCTGCTCCTCCTGGCCCTGCTAGTGCTTAGCAGTATCTTGTTCCTTATTTCTTTTCTTTTTCTTTTTATTCCGGTCAGATTCCATGTACCCTATCCTGTGGTTTGGACATAACTATAACTACAATCAGGACACATTTAGCTTATAGCGCTGTGATTTCCCTCTACTTTGTTTTGCTCATCCCTCCCCACCTCTGTTCCCATCGATAAGTTATATTGTTGTCTCTCCCGACATAATAGGGCCATTGCACCATTTAAGTGCAGGGGAGGGATTCATCGGTGCTGTGCTAATTGATATTTAAATGTGCTCAAATCACCTCTGATTTAGCTTATGCACAAACTAGAAAAAAATTTATTGTGATGCATGATAGAGATCGAACAATAACTAAATGCAGTAGAATGAATATCTTTATGATCGTGCATAACTTAATTGCTTGAAGAGAACTGAACCGTAAAGGCTTGGGAAATTGATAATACCAGATAGTTCTTTGTAGGGTAGAGTAACGGTGAGGAAGAATAAAGAGAAAACCCACCTTGGAAGGATTTGTTTAAGCCTAATTGTTTCTATTCCAGTGTGTATGTTAGCTAACCAATGTATGATCTTTGATTTGTCTTATTTCTTTAATGAACTGTTTGGCATCTGAGTAGTAATATGTAAGATAAAGGCATTCATGTTTCATCCCCAACTCCCATACACAACCCATATAAATCATTCACGATTTGCTACCCCCTTTAAGCTTTATAGACGTTGCTGTAACAGATGCAGTTGAACGGCCAAGTAAGAAAACTGCGCAAAATGCAATAGCATCATGCTCCTTATTAAAATGTTATGAGAACAATTTGTTTATTAAAAAAAGAAAAAAAAAGAAAAAGAAAACGAGAGCCATTATTGTAGTATAAAAGAAAAGAGCAGCAGAGCAAACAAAGGTTTAAATGTAGCGCTAGGCTAATTTAGCACAACTTGGAATCTGTTTGGCATCTTGCTACAACAATGATCATTTTTGTACCACCTCCACACACATATGGCCATCCCATACATTACATGCCAAGAAGCCCTTTGGGCGCATGAAAACTCAGATGCTAAGAATAGTCTTAAAACCTTGACAAGGCTATAGAACTTCTAAGTTAGCCTGACAAGAGTGAAATTTAAACCCCAAGGTAAGAGAGAGAAATACACCGAGTCCGAGAAGTCTCTTAACGCTTCCTTACCTGAGCAATACCTTGCATTATGTGTTGTTAGTACAGGGTAGTGGGATTGCCTACATGGGAATGTGAACTGAGGGCGATAGCAAAAGCACGGTTATATAGATAAGAATGTTGTTGCTAGGGGTTAATGTTATACTCTATGGTCTCTATCTTTATTTTCCCCAGGAGTGTAGGGGTATTTGATGAGTACTATTTATGCCATGTTTTCTCTATACTGTATGACTATTTTGTATAGTGAATATGAGCTTAATTGAATTTAATCTGAGAAAAAAATGTGTCAATTCATTATATAGGGAAATGAAGGATGAGTCTCATAAATCATAGAAAATTGTATAAGCATCATATGCATGTGCATAAGAAAAGAACAAGTTTGAGGTTTATGTGGAAAGTACATAGCATGGCCAATACAATTCTATAGCGTCAGGATAGCCATACCAAATCGCAATACAATACAACCTCGATGCTATAGCAGCATAAGTGAAGCAATGTTATGTGTCAAATGTTCTGATTTCTCCTAGAGGTTGTTTCAGGAAAGTAAGCACAGGTTAACAGACAGACGTTAGTCAACGGTTAGATTGCTAACGTATTGGAATAAAATATTCTGAGGATCGAAGTTAAGATTTGGAGAATCCTGCAGTATCAGTAGAAACAATCTACCGAATTTGGAAAGTTGGACCAACTGGACCTGACAGATTTGGAAAGGCCCATCTCAATAAACGTACGCTGCAAGTAAACCTGAGTATAAAAGGAAATGACGGCCAACCCTAAAGATTATCGAGTCGTTGTAGAGTCAAAGAAATTCTTATTCGAATAGGCTCGAAAGAAGAGAGAGAGAAGTTACGAAGCACAAAAGGTCCAGAAGAACCCAGCAACCTTCCTTGCAGTGACAAATGCCTCTCACGCCGTCGATTCCTCCGGTGAAATTTCCCTTTTGTTTTGTTGATTTTTAGTTTATCTTTTTCTATTGGCTATTCTGCTGTAATTTGTTTTTCGGTTCCTCGTCGGTCATGAACTAAAATTCATGTGGGCGAGCGAGGATGAATTATTGAGTGTGGAATGAACCCAGTTTGCTAGTTCTTAATTTTAATACATTCAGTTTGTTTGTCAATATTTTAATCTCTTATCAATTAGCGGAAGTTAAAGGCTAAATCAGTGTCCTCGGCTTACTGGAAAGGAGTCAGGGTTAGACATATTATAGGTAGTGTTTGCTAGGGAGGCTGGTGCAAGGCTTGACCTATCATTGTAGGCTTCAGGAATGGGTCTACCGCTTATAACCATAACACCTTGATTTGGAATGACAATTTGAGCTAGAAAATCGCCATAGACATATGGGAGAAGTAAAGATAGGATTGTGTGTACTGAACATGGAAGCTTCGGTATAATAGGGTGGTGGGTTAACTGGATAACATTGTAAAGGCGGTTATGCTGTAGCATTGCAGAAGCTATGCAGCATAATTGCTATAGCAATGCACTAAGGCAAACTGGGGGAATGATATGCTTAGGATGAAATTTGAGCTCAACCTATCTTTTGACTGATATCTTCTTGCGACTATGATCATTTGTTTATTTTATTATTTGTTAGTTATAACCATAAAACTCCCAAACCAATTAAACTTTTATTTTCTTTTCACACACAATTGTTTCTGTAAACCAATATCACCATCGGTATCTTAGTCTCTGTGGGATGATACTCTACTAACTCTTTATTACTTGTTCAACTAGTTCACTTCCCATCAAGGAAATCGACCAACAATACTGCTCATTAAATTTTTCCTGAAACACATCCCAAGTAACTTGAATATTTTGGGCACGAAGATTCAATTATGTATTGCGCCATCATCGATCTACATCACCCTCAAGTTTATAAAAAGCTAGCCGAGCCTTCCTCTCATCGGGAAATTCTAAGACTTGAAAGATTTTCTCGAGATAAAGGATCCAATCCTCTACTGCATCAAATCTACCATGAAAACTGGTGGTTGCTGCTTACATAATTTAGAAACCCATAATAAAGAGGTTTCAACTGCCTCATTATTTTGCTGAGCCTGCTGCATCTCCTCATGATGATGATGATTATTATTATTATTTGCACTATTATTAGTTTCTTCTTCTTCATAATCTTTGTCCTGATGAGCTTTAATTTCATTCATCTCAACATGCATCTCATGAATCATATTTCCTTGTTCTTGTAACATAGCCATAATTTATTGCATTAGAATGGGTTACTGGTCGATTATGTTCGAGGCTCCGCTCTTGTCTAGGCCTTCTCTTTTTTTGACATTTTAATATTTTAACTATACCGCAACAGAAAGAAATATATATCAACTTTGCATAATTAAATTCTAAATCATACCACATATTCATACCAAAACACACATACTTATATTTCATTCATATGCATCTTTTACATAATACTATTGCTTCAAAATATTTAAACATTCAACAGTTCACATACTTTTATTACATAATCATACGACCATACTACTTTCTACTAAGTTATCATAATATACTGCCATACCCTATTAGCCAGATCAAGGTATCAGAATAAGTCTGCGGAAACTGATACATATGATTTAAAAAGACTTGAAAATTCATATTAGACCCTTGGTTCATACCATCATTTATTTTCTGGATCCAAAATGGGGTATCCAGGAAAAAGTTTAGTGTGGTACAGGCCCAGTCATAATCAGAGATTTGGTACGACAAGACGTCCACAGCTCGTGAAGCCTTTTGACTCCTCTTAAGAACTCAATGTATCGTTCTAGCAGAATCCCTATCTCCAACCAAGCTAGGACGTATGCCAAGTGCAGATCGTCTTCCAATTCCTTATAGGCCCATTTATTGTATTATGAAGAAGTTTCATCGTTTCCACCTTGATTTTATATTATTAGTACTATGAGCTCTCACACCTGTTCATTAACCTTGTATACCTCTTCAGTCATTCTTCTAGCTACTTTGTCCTCCTACTATATTGCTTCCCAAATCTTCCATTCATCTTCTCTAACCCATCAAACCAAACTTCTATCAGTTCCTTACTTTATTACCAAAATTTTACCAAAATTGTCCAAACTGTGCCCTGACACCACAATTGCTACACACCTATTGGCCTCACCTTTTCAGGTGGCAGGTAGTGTGATCCTTTACTTTTATTCAATTTTAATTTATTTACCTAGGTTATTTTACGTCATTCATTAGAGTATATACGGGTAAAATAAAATACTGAAAGGTAAATTTCCCCAGAGGGATTAAATATACAGTTATCCCGAATCATAATACCCAAAATAAATATATGATAATATAGTTATCTGTGAAACCAAAACAAATAACCAAAAAGAGTCACCATTAGCCTCCACCATAAATACTCTAATCCAGCTTTGCAGTCTTACCTCTATCTCCCAGCTCAGTCCTAGAAGTATTGCTTGGTGACTTAAAATAGCCTAGGATTCAAAGTTGAATCCCAGAGTAACCATTAATCTCATATAAAATGTATATGCAATGCAAGTAGGAAAAAACACAAATAAACACAAACCACATAGCATCCCGTATCATGCACACAACAAGGCACACAGCCAAATCCGAAACTAGCGATCCTAATTGCACATAGCACAGATTGTAGCAGTCCTAATAGCACAGAGCACAAACTGTAGGGCACGACATACAGCAAAGCCCTTAATACCGGTTCCATAGTGCTTGGAAATAATTGACAATAGAATGCATGCAATATCCATGGTAAATCATACATACAAAAGACATACAAAGTATATGAGGTTAAGGTTACTACTTGGCGATCGACCTCAAATATCAATAAATTTTCCGGCACACGGGTATTAAAGATAGCCCTAGAATAACAAAATAAAAATAAAAATAAATCCTCCTCAATAAATATTTTACTTTACTTGATTTAAAATAAGATATTTTTAAGTATCCATATTCACTAAATTCCTTTTCTTACTAAGGAATTTATTATTGGCAAAAATCTATATTGTTTTCGGATATAATCGAAATTCCGGATGTTGGTTCTCTAAAAGATTTTGATGATTGCCAACAATTGTGAACAAAGAATGAGGATTTGCTCTCGGAAGTTGGAAAACCACGAGTGAGAGCAAACCTCGAGGTTTTCCCGAAACCTCGAGGTTTGGCCTTAGAAAGGAAGCATCGAGGTTCTATGTTTAAACTTGCATAACTTGGGTTTCACAAAAATATGTGAAACCTCGAGGTTTATTAATAAACCTCGACATTTTCGGCTTCCCGGAAAAACATGGTTTCACACCAAGTTGTGAAACCTCGAGGTTTACATCAAAACCTCGAGGTTATGCCTTGGCGCCAAACTGAAAATTTGAAATTAAATGTAAAAACTCGAGTATGGGCGAAAACCTCCGGGTTTCGGCTTCCGAGAGCTAATGGTTTTCTATATGTTTGAAAACCTCGAGGTTTCCATAGAAATCTCCGGGTTTGTGTTTTGGGTCAAAACAAAGAACCTTGTCATTTGGGCAAAACATCGAGTATTGTTACAAACCTCGAGTATTGTGAGTTCCGAGAGCAAATGTATTTTCACTCATTCTAAAACCTCGAGGTTCCTTGAGAAACCTCCGGGTTTGCTTTCATCATGTCTCTGTGGTTTTCACACACGATGTGAAACCTCGAGGTTTCTAAGAAAACCTCGAGGTTTGGAGTAAACCCGAGAAACCTTCGTGATTGCATCATGAGAAACCTCCGGTTTAATGATAAACCTCCGGTTTGAGGTTTTGGTCTTAAATCGTTTTCAACCTTAAATGACCAAACCTCGAGGTTGCGAACAAACCTCCAAATTTCTAGACGTTGCAAATTCAAATTTAACGATTTTGCTATGCCTTCGTGTTTGATCTCAATGCTTTCCATGATTAATCTCTATTGGTACTAGATATGTTTAACCATCTTTTTGGTGAGTTTCGAGACAGTTTAAGGAAGGTTTCTTGAAGGTTTAAAGCAAAAGCAAAAGTGATGTCAGAACATTAAATGTTCAACCCAGAAACTTGCATTCTTTTGGTTAATCCATCTGCACACGGTTGCAAAGCATTAAAGAATGATTTCTACATCTAGCAACATCTTCTCCAACGAATTAATTTGCGAGGGTCAACTCGACCATCCGGCCAATTTGGATTAAGTGAGCTTTAGAGAGAGAAGAAGACCTAAGCTACTCACATCTTCTCGAAGAACATCTTCAACGGTCTTATTATCAAATACAACTGGTCATTAATGCTATCGGCTATAAATAGAGTTGCATTCAATTCTTCTCAACAACCACTACATCGAAAATGAGCAAGCATTCAAGTTCTTCAACTACCTTTGTTTTCACTTGTATTTTGTCTTTTGACATTATAAGCTTCAAGTGTTTATTATTATCCACTCTTAGAGAGTTTTTATCGTAATTCATTTATTGAAAAGAATCACAAGTCAAGGGGACTTGGTGATTTGGGAGTTCATTGATTACAACTTGTAAGGGGGAGTGAGTTCTAGGGAGAGAACTACTCTTTAAGTGCGAGTGTGTAATCTTTGTGATAGTGAAAATCCCGAGAGTCCGGGACTTGGATGTAGGTCAAGTTGTTAAGACCGAACCAAGATAAATCTCTGTGTTAAGCTATTATTCCCTTTACTCTCGTTCATCTCTGTTTTGTTATCTAAAAACGGAGAGCGGTTTTTGAAAAGTTTTTAAAATACCCAATTCACCCCCTCTTGGGTATATAGCTCCACTTTCATTTGGTATCGAGCAAGGTCTTCTCTAAAGAGCTTAACATCTCGAGAAGGATCCAATGGAAGGCATTCTACTCGATGGAGCTTCAATCAACGACCTCCAGGTTTCGATTGGAGAGCATTACTCATTCGGAAAGCCAAGTTCAAGGTGTTTGTAATGGCTACGAGTATGGTCTCGGAGAGTCTTTGAACGAGGAGACTACGCTCCAACCGTTCCGAAAATGGTCTCGGGGTTCCAAAGGAAGAAGAAAATTATGATGAAAATGACGAAGAAATGTCATACTCAACGACAAAGGCGGTTCTCCTTCTGTAGAGTACTCTTAGTCAACAAGAATATTTCCACGTTTGCAACTTAACCTCTGCTAAAGCCATGTGGGACGCTCTGGAAATTGCTCATGAAGGAACCGTTGGAGTTAAGCAAAATAGAGTCAACACTCTAATGACGAATATGATCTCCTTCGTATGAAGTCTCGGAGAATCTATTGGTGATTTCCAGTGAGATTCACTCATCCGATCAATCAACTTGCTGCATTGGGCAAAGAGTATGAGCAACCTCTCCAAGTGAGGAAAATTCTCAACATCCTCAATAAGGAATGGGAAGCCAAAGTCACTGCCATTGAAGAAGCTCGTGAAGATTCTATGGCATCTGTGGTAGCCCTTTTTGGGAGCCTTTCTGAATATGAAGCCAAGCTCAAGTTCAAAAAGGGACTTGATGAAGTCCATGGCAAAAATAAGGGAATTTCCCTTAAAAAAATTTGTCAAAGAAACTAAGGAATCGAGATGATGATGAAGATCCAGACGAAGATGAGGAGATTTGTATGATGGTCCGAGATTCAAGAAATTCTACAAGAAGGACCAAGGTTTCAAGAAGTTTCACAAGGGCAGCTCCGGCTATGAGGCAAAGAAGCCAATCATTTGCTACGAGTGTGAGAAGCCCGGCCACATCAAATCGAGAATGCCCCAATCAAGAACAAAGACAAAGAAAAGAAGAGGTTCAACAAATTCAAAAAGAAGGCATATGTCTCGGTATTTGGGGAGATAGTTCATCGATGAAGATGATGAGGATGAGGAAGAAAAAGCAAACGCATGCTTAGTTGCTGAAGAAGAAGAACATCATATCAACTTCGAAGAGGTTTGCCTAAGAGCATCAAAATCCAACAAATGGTACATTGACAGTGGATGCTCTAGGCACATGACTCGGGATCGATCCAAATTTGCCTCAATCAAGCCTAAGGATGGTGGCAAGGTGAGCTTTGGTGGAAATCAATCGGAAAGATTCTTTGGAGTTAGTGAAATTGGCAACAATGAAGGACCACTAATCAAATATATCTACCTAGTCGAAGGACTTTGCCACAATCTCCTCGTGTAAGCCAAAGCACCGATAAAGGTAACTTAGTTATCTTCGATTCTGAGGAATGCTTGATTGTAAGTAAGGATATACTCCCTTTAGAAAACATAAAATCAAAAGCCTTATTTAGAGCCCCTAGAGATGGCAACTGTTATACACTTAGTCTCTCTAGCAAAGGTTCTGTTTCTGAAAAATGTTTTGTCAGTAACCTGGATGAGAGTTGGCTTTGGCACAAGCGATTAGCTCATGTCAATATGATTCAACTTGACATTGCTTAAAAAGGATCGATGATTGGTGTTCCTAAACTACACTTTAAAAATAACATGCTTTGTGATGCTTGTCAAAAAGGGAAACAAACCAAATCATCATTCAAATCTAAGAACGAGATTTCAACTAATAGACCTCTTCAATTGCTTCATGTGGATCTAGTTGGACCGGCTAGAGTGAAAAGCCTTGGAGGCAATCTTTATACTTTGGTCATAGTTGATGATTTCTCAAGATTTGCATGGACTATATTTTTATCCTCTAAAGATGAAACATTTGATCGGTTTGTTGTTTTTGCCAAGAAGGTCCAAAACGAGAAAGGATTCTCTATTTCGAATCGAACCGATCATGGAGGAGAATTCAAAAACAATGCATTTGCTTGAGTTTTGTGACAAAGCATGGGAATAGACCACAACTTCTCGGCCCAAGAACTCCCCAACAAAACGGTGTTGTGGAAAGAAAGAATCGAGTTCTCACCGAGATGGCAAGGGCCATGCTGAATGAGAACAACACTTCTCAAGTGTTTTGGGCTGATGCAATGAGCACCGCATGCTACATCTCAAATCGGGTATACCTCCCAAGAAGTTGGACAAGACTCCCTATGAGCCGTACAAAGGAAGAAAACCCAATCTAGCTCATCTCGCATGTGTTTGGATGTAAATGTTTCATCCATAACAATGGTAAAGATAACTTGGGAAAATTTGATCCCAAAGCGAGATGAAGGTATATTTACGGGTTATTCAAATAGAAGTAAAGCTTATAGAATCTTTAATACTCGTACTCGCATTATTGAAGAATCTATGCATGTTGTTTTCTCGTGAATCCAAGTCGATAAAACTATGGATGATGATGAAGGAAGCGTCTTCAAAAATCAATTCTTTTCAAAAACTACTCCCGCTTATATTGAAAATCCTGAAAATGTTTTTGAGACTGATCCTCAAAACAATGTCGAAAATCCTGATCAGACTCAACCTAGAGCTTGGAAATTTATTAGAAATCACCCTTTAGACCAAGTTATAGGTGATGTTAATCAAGGAGTAAGAACCAGAAATAGCACTTTAAATGAAGTAACTTTTACAAAAGTTTATATCACATATTGAACCCTCAAAGATTGATGAAGCCTTTTCGGACAATGATTGGGTAATAGCAATGCAAGAGGAGTTACATCAATTTGATAGAAATCAAGTTTGGGACTTGGTACCTAGGCCCAAGGACCATCCGGTCATTGGCACTAAATGGGTATTCAAAAACAAACGAGATGAGTCTGCTATCATTGTCTGTAACAAGGTAAGACTTGTTGACAAAGGCTATAATCAAGAAGAAGGAATTGATTACGAAGAAACTTATGCTCCAATGGCAAGATTGGAAGCCATAAGAGTCCTTCTTGCCTTTGCACGTGTGAAAAACTTTAAACTCTATCAAATGGATGTGAAAAGTGCTTTTACAATGGTTTTATTCAAGAGGAAGTCTATGTAGAACAACCTCCTGGTTTTGAAAATGTCCATCATCCAGATCATGTATATCGTCTCAAGAAGGCCCTATATGGTCTTAAACAAGCTCCTAGAGCTTGGTATGAGCGATTAAGCAAATTCCTTCTTGATCAAGGTTTTATTAGAGGAAAAGCAGATACAACTCTCTTCATAAAGAATAATAAGCTTAATGAAATCTTAATTGTACAAATATATGTTGATGATATTATATTTGGTGCCTCTAATGATGCCTTGTGTGAAGAGTTAGCTAAGAATATGCGGGGAGAATTTGAGATGTCTATGATGGGAGAGCTCAATTACTTTCTTGGCCTGCAAATTAAGCAAAAGAAGGATGGGATCTTCATATCTCAAACCAAATATCTCAATGATCTGTTTGAAGAAGTTTGGGATGGATCATTGTAATGGAGCCGATACTCCTATGAGTTCAAGCCGCTTCATTAGATGCTTGATGAAGAGGAACGGACTTCAACATCACAAAATATAGAGGAATGATTGGATCATTACTCTACCCGACCGCAAGTCGCCGGACATCCAATTCGGTGTTGGAATGTGTGCAAGATTTCAATCTGCTCCTAAGGAGTCACATCTTTGAGCAAGTTAAGAGGATATTCGGATATCTTGCCGACACAAAAACACTTGGATTATGGTTTCCTAAAGGTCAACTCGAGCATTTAGTAGCATATTCAGATTCGGACCATCTTGGATACAAGACGATAGGAAGAGTACAAGTGGCCAATGTGAGTTTCTTGGAGGTTCACTTGTGTCTTGGTTCACAAGAAGCAAACCAAAGTGTGTTTGTATCATCAACGAAGCGAGTATGTGGCAGCATCAAGTTGTTGTGCTCAAGTCTTATGGCTCAAATAGCAACTATCTGATCTAGGAATCAACTTGAAGGAGATCCCTATATTGTGTGACAATACAAGCACAATAAGCTTAGCCAAGAATCCAGTGCAACATACTCGGACTAAGCATATTGATGTGAGGCATCATTTCATAAGGGATCATGTTCAGAAGAGAGATGTCAAAGTCATGTTCATCCCAACTCATCTTCAACTTGCTGATATCTTCACCAAACCTTTGGCCAAGGAATCATTCAACTTCATTAGAAGAGAATTGGGAATGGTAAATCCCAACGAGTTGTAAGTAATTCTTGCTCAAATTAGTGATAAATTATGGTTTTGATTATTAAAAGTCACTAACTTAAGCATCGGAGTGTCTAGACGTGTTTTATGCAGGACAATAAGCAACATGGTTTTGCTGTCAAAGGCAAAACCTCGAGGTTTTGGAGAAAACCTCGAGGTTTGATAAAACATGGTCTATGTTGTTTTGCTATCGAGGAGCAAAACCTCGAGGTTTTGGAGAAAACCTCGAGGTTTGGAAGAACATGGTCAATTGTGTTTTGTTGCCAAGAAGCAAAACCTCGAGGTTTGGATGTGAACCTCGAGGTTTCGTGGTGCATCGCCAAGGACAAAAAGCTTCAGAGAAAGGAAACCTCGAGTATTCAGGAAAACCTCGAGTTTTTGAACGAGACAGAAAGATGCTCAATCCAAAAGACAGTAAAACCTCGAGATTTTGAAACAAACCTCAGGTTTTCACGCTGGTGAGTTCACAGAACACCTATGACGTCCAGGTTAGTATCTTTCATCAAACCTCGAGGTTTGTCGTGAAACCTCGAGGTTTGCCATCGCCTATATATATGCATACACTGTTCATGTTCTTCAAACCTCGACCTAAACCTCTAGGTTTTTTCTCTCTCTCGTCACCCACTCTCTGAATCTCCCATTTTCGACCAAATCCTTCCTTCCAAACCCTCGAATGGCCTCAAAATCCAAATCCCAAGCTATTTCTGCCTCCGATTCCAGTGAGGAAGAAACAAAATCATGGTCTCCTCCTCCTCCTCCTCCTCGTCAACTGAACAAACATCCCCTTCCTCGGTCGGCCAAGAAGGATCAAGACTCGCTCTACTCGCCTCCGTTATGGAATTGATAAATCAATTCAAGGCGTTCAAGGTGAAATCCCTGATGAAGAGTCACCATCGAAGGGAAGAAAGGAAGCCAAGGGTACAAGGAAAGAAGTCTCCTTCAAAGAACCTGCCGGGGGTCCTTCCAAGAAGAGCCTACTGGAAAGGATCAGTTGAAGAAAATAGGAACTTCCAAATCCACTAAGTCTCCAACTAAGGCAAGAACTAAGCGGGCTTCATTTGCTAAATCCCACTAATCCTCAAGGGGTCAGTCATCCTCTCATAATCCTCAACAAGTAGAGGAAGAAGATGTGCCTCCTGTCATGGAGAATGCAATATCAGACATATACAAGAACATCTCTCCACCAAATGGTTTTGTCACTGAGCCTGCTGCCCTTCCCAAAGCCGACAATGAAAAATTCCGGGAAGCATATCTTCATCGCCTTTTCTGTCCTGTGGTGGTTATTGATTTGAAGGCATTTCGAAAGAATGCCACTTTGACTTATCACCTTGGGAAGCAATACGAGTCCTTCATTTCCATATCGCCCCGTATACTCCAAACTTAGTTCGATTGTTTGATTACAAGATGGAGTATAACAATGAATTGGGCGATTATGGCGAAGTGATTGAGGAGAGGGTCACCACCACCGTTAGGGATGTCACATTCACACCGTCAGCTGCCATCTTGAACAAGATTCTAAGAATTGACAATCCTCCGCCTACTCCTGATTTTTCTTACAGTAACCAGGAAGTCTTTGAAACACTTAGGCCTGGTGAGCCTTTCCCTCCGGATCAGCAACTCGGACTCACATTCGGACCAAGTTCCATGCCTGCGAGAATCGTGTCCTATGGTATGTCTACTCTAGGAACTTCATTCCTAAAGGCGGCAAGCTGGACTCACTTCACTCGAATGACTACAATGTAAACGGAGCAATATACCCAAGAGGGGGGTGAATTGGGTATTTTAAAAACTTTTCTGAAAGTGCTCTATTTTGAACAAGTAAAAACAGATAATAGCAGTGGAGGAAGGGAAGGAAAGCTTGCACAGAAGAAATTATCCTGGTTCGGTCTTATCCTTGACCTACATCCAAATCCCCAAGCCACACTTGGGATTTTCAATCCACTATACTCACAAACTGATTACAAACTCGTACTCAAGAGTAGTTCTCTCTCTAGAACTCACTCCCCTTACAAGTTGTAATCAATACACCCAACCACCAAGTCCCCGACTTGTGGTTATCTCAATCAATAAATGATTTACGAGATAGAACTCTCTCACAGAAAGCGAGATAAAATGAACAACTGAAGTACAAGTATCGATTGATACAATACAAGTGAAAGTGAACACAATAAATGACACTTAGTAAATTTTCGCTCTCGGTAGGTGTATCGGCTTGAGAAGAAGTTAATGAACTCTATTTATAGGTAGAGAACATTAAATGACCGTTGAGTGATGAATTCAACCGTTGTAGGTGGTTAGCATTAAGTCTCGGTCATCTTCTCTCTAAACTCCAACTAATCCAGTGCTAATATGGTCGATGTGGTACTCGAGGATTTGCCCGTTGGAGAAGAGTTTACTTGATGAAGAAAGCATTCTTGACCGTTGAGAATGCGTGCTCAGATGGATTATCCAAAAGAAGGTTGATTTGTAGAAGTGCATTAAATGCACTGTACACTTTTTGCTTTATGGCTTTGACCTTCAATAATCTTTATCTGTGCTAACTGAAATTCACTCAACAAACTTGTTAAACATAGTTGGGTTCATAAGTGAATGATTCATGAAAGCAATTGGAACAAACAAGAGTGATTCACGAATTCGTATAATTCAAAAATTAGTTTTTACGTTGCATACTGCGGTTTGTTCATGTAAACTCGAGTATGGCACTGTTCACAAGTGACCAAACTGCGGTTTCCAATTGGATACTCGAGTTTGTACCTTTCAGAGGCAAACCATCGTGCCTTGTATTTGAAAGATAAAACCTATACTCGAGTTTGCAAATGCAAACTGCGTGTTGGTTTTAACTTGAAAAACCATTTGCTCTCGGTAAGTCCAATACTCGAGTTTGGCTACGCAACCGCTAAAGTATTGACTATTCAATACTCGAGTTTGGCAAAGCAAAGCTGCGGTATTGGTTTAACTTGAGAAATCCATTTGCTCTTCGGAAGTTCAATACTCGAGTTTGGCTATGCAAGCTGCGGTATTGACTAATCAATACTCGAGTTTGGCTATGCAAACTGCAATATTGATTTAACTTCAAAAATCTTTTGCTTTCGGAAGTTCAATACTCGAGTTTGGCAATGCAAACTGCGGTATTGATTTAACTTGAAAAATCTTTTGGTTCACAAGAAGTTCGATACTCGAGTTTACCCATGCAAAGCTGCGGTATTGACTATTCAATACTCGAGTTTGCCTATGCAAACTGCAGATCGACTTTGGACTTTAAACTTGGTTGCTTTCGGATGGCCTTTACTCGAGTTTCGCCAAGCAAACTGCGGTATTGGCTGTCCAATACTCGAGTTTGCAAATGCAAACTGCGATATTGACTTTGGCTGAAAACTTGGTTGCTTTCGGATGGCCTTTACTCGAGTTTGCCAAGCAAGCGCGTATTGGTTGTCAATACTCGAGTTTGCAAATGCAAACTACAGTATTAGCTGTCCAATACTCGAGTTTGCAAATGCAAACTGCAGTTTGCAACTATCAGAATGTTTTTAAACAACTTTGCAAACTTCAAACCATGTTTTACATTTGTTGTTAATCATCAAAACATATTGAGAACTAACATTCTCCCCTTTTTGATGATGACAACACTTGTAAATTATTTTGCGAGAAATTTGAAAGATGTAGTTTGTTTTGAAATGAAGTTTTCAAAGTTCAAGGTTTGAGTTATCGAAAAAACATCTAATTTTGCATTTCAACATTGGAAGTTCGAAAATGGCGCGAAAGTGGAAATTCAAAAGTGTAAACAAGCTGAACTATATTCAATTAAGCAATCAATGAACAATATCAGAAAAGATAGATACTCTGATAACTACTGATATCATTCTGATAATCATAACAAGTTCAGAAATAGCAAAGTACAAATGATAAAAAACAAAACATCTAGAACAACAAACTACCTAGAACCTACAGACCCTATACATCTACATCTTTCTCTCCTTCTCCCCCTTTGTCTTCATCAACATACTCGGGATCAAGGATAACAAAAGGAGGGGACCAGAGGACCATGGCAGTGGATGGATCAAAGGTAGGGTCATGATGAGGAGAAGGTGTGGGGAATTTCTCAATAGACGGGGTAGATGGAGATGGAGGGCGGTCGGGTAGAATCTCTGTGGAAGGAGTGATAGGAGACGATGGAATCACGGGGTAGGAGTGGAAGTGGAGGCTGGGGAAGTGGTGTGAGGTGGACTAGGAAATGAGAAGGGAGGTGAGGAAGGTGGGGAAATGTGTGTCTCGGTGGCCGGGTCTCGGGTATAGGAGAGGATGAGGATGGACCGAGTCGTGAACCCAAACGTGGAGGACGAAGAAGCACCAACACCAAAATGGTCAATCGACGATCAATCTTATTCCGGGCTTCAAGCAAGCTCATATGTCATGGATAACCGGAGTCTAGATCAATCCCCGATCAAAAATCTCACTCGCTTCGGTCGAGTGGCATCCTTGACTTCTCCAAGTCGGTCTTCACATCCATGAGACCCATCTTGAACTCGGCTCGCAAAGATGTCCAACTCGGCTTTCATAATCGCCTATGAGATGAGAGGGCAGCATCGATCGTCTCTCTCAACCGTTCTTCGAGGTCCAATGATGGAGGAGGATGCGGCGAGCCTCGTGCGCAAATGACGTGATGCACGGGCTTGTGACCTCGGAGGAGCCCTTGACTGGCCTGATCCTTCCGGCTCGAATGAAATCTTCATAAAATTCAACTGAGTCTTGACGAAGGATGGGATGAACTTCATCTGCTCTGGTGGTCCCACATACCATATTTTGTAATAGAACATAATGAGGGACGCCAGTGAGGCAAAGGGCATATATGATCCCTTTCGGGATGTAAACTTGAATGCGCTGATTTCTTTGAAGAGCCATTGCCCTATGTTGAGAGGATTCTTCTGGATGAAGGCCGTGAAGAATCGATAATCCTTCCGAGCAAAGTGAGTATAGCTCCCTCCTTTCTGCACAAAATTCTGAGTGTAGATGTACCAAATCACTCGATGCAGTGGTGGCATGTCTGAGGGCTTGATAGACAGATGAGCAAGCTGATCATCCGGCACGTCCTGAGTACGCATTAAGGTCCTATACACCTCAGCATTGGTGTATTGTGGTGTGGACGCCGGTGGAGGATGAGCAACCTTTAGGATCTTGTTGATAATAGCGGCGAGACAAAGTGAATTGGACCCCCCGACACATGTGGTGATCCTCTCCTCAGCCGTATAGCCTTCTGAGTCTAATAGGTGGTTGGTTGCCATATTGAAATAGAACATCTTGACCAACTCCGGGTAGTAAGCGGCTTCGATGGAGATGAGTGTCTGATAGGGCCCAAACCATGGTGAGAGATCCACATTGCATTCGCGATAAAGTTGCTCCAAGTCAACCGAGACAACCGCACGAAGCCACGAGATGAATCTTGGTCCTTGAACTTGGCATTGAGACCGGGAGGAAGAGGAACCGGGGTGACTTTGAATCCGGGAGGCGGAGTCTTGTGAAGCTTAATCTCCTCTACTTGCATTGTCGATGAATGGGGAGACTCCTTCGTGTTCATCTTCTTCGAGTCTCATAATCGACGAAGAGCGGTAACCTCGACGGTGGAGCGAGAGCCGAGCGAGGGTGGCCCTCTTGGACCTTGTCTTTACGTGAACAACGGTTCTTTTCCCTTTTGCTTTGCTCGACTCAACCGTCCTCTTCCTTTTTGTGGCTGATGAAGGTTCTGGATCCTTTGACATCGAATCCCCTCTCTTGGGGTTTGAGGATGGATTATCTTCAATCACAACACCCACTCCGGGGATTCTTGTATCAATGCCTCTCTGCAACTTCTGTGGAATCGGTTTGCTCCTTGGAGCTCGTGGAGGAATCGGTCGAGAGGATTGAGAGACTTCCTTAGACATTTGAGCGCTTAGGGTTTCGGAAAGAATGAAGATAGGAAGAATTAGATGAAGTTTGGTGAAGATTTGAAGGGGTTGATGAGGGATTGTGACGGTTTCAGAAGGAGAAGAGGAGAGAAAGTCGTAACTCTAGGGTTTACTGGAGTAAGGACGCGAGTTTTGAAGAACACGACTATTCACATATATATAGACAGACCTCCTTACTCGAGTTTAGCTATTTCTTACTCGAGTCTAGCAAACTGTCACTAACAAACTCGAGTACAGATGGAAGTTTAGCAAACTGTCACTAATAAACTCGAGTACAGATGGAAGTTTAGCAAACTGTCACTAATAAACTCGAGTACAAGTGGAAGTATGCCACAACGTTGATTTAAAATAGTGTAACGTTTGGAATTCTCGATGACCATACTCGAGTTTAGCTTCTCCTTACTCGAGTTTAGCAAACTTTCATTTACGTACTGCGGTAAAGGTGAAAGTATACTAACCTGGACTTCAAAAATGTAGTGTGAATTTTTGAACCCACGATGAACATACTCGAGTTTAGCTTTTCCTTACTCGAGTCTAGCATACTTGCACTTACAAACTGCAGTTTATGCGGTCCTAAAGCTGCAGTTTTGTTCCCCATACTCGAGTCAAGCTCTTCCGCTGAATTTCAGTTTGGCTTACATGCTGGTCCTAAACTGCAGTGAGCCGTCCCATACTGCAGTATGCCACTTCTGAAACATCATAGTACCCTGCAAAAGCATGACTAAACACTCCGATGCTCAAGTTAGCAAAGATTAATCATCAAAATCATAACTAACATTAAATTGGATGAGAAATTCTTACAATTCATTGGGATTTACCATTCCCAATTCTCTCCTTATGAAGTTGAAAGATTCCTTTGCTAGAGGCTTTGTGAAGATGTCGGCAAGTTGGAGATGAGTTGGGATGAACATCACTTTGACATCTCTTTCTGGACATGATCCCGAATGAAGTGATGCCTCACATCAATATGCTTGGTTCTTGTGTGTTGCACCGTTTCTTGGCCAAGCTTATTGTGCTTGTGTTGTCACATAAAATTGGGATTTCCTTCAAGTGTACTCCCAAGTCAGCAAGTTGTTGCTTCAACCATAGCACTTGAGCACAACAACTTGAGGCAGCCACATATTCAGCTTCGGTAGAGGACACGACCACGAGATGTTTGCTTCTTGCTTGAACCAAGAGACAAGTGAGTTGCCAAAGAATTCGCATTGGCCACTTGTGCTCTTTCTATCGTCTTGTAGCCGCATGATCCGAATCGAGTATGCCACCAAGTGTTCCGGTTGACCTTTGGGAAACCATAGTCCAAGAGTCTTCGTGTCGAGAGATATATGAATATCCTCTTCACATGTTCAGCATGGGACTCTTTTGGAGCGGTGGAACCTTGCACACATCCCAACACTGAATTGGATGTCCTGGCTTCATTTGTGAGATAGAGTAGTGATCCAATCATTCCTCTATACTTTATGATGTTGAAATCTTTGCCCTTCTCATCAGCATCCAATGAAGCGAGTTGAGCTCATGGGAGTGTCGGCACCATTGCATTGGTCCATTCCAAATTTCTTCAGCAAATCATTCAGATATTTGGTTTGGGAGATAAATATCCCATCTTTTCTTTGCTTGATTTGCAATCCAAGAAAATAGTTGAGCTCTCCCATCATGGACATCTCAAACTCTCCCTGCATAGTCTTTGAAAACTCTTCACACAAAGCATCATTAGAAGCACCAAAAATAATATCATCCACATATATTTGAACCATTAGAATTTCATTAAGCTTATTACTCTTTATGAAGAGAGTTGTATCTCGCTTTTCCTCTAACAAAACCTTGATCAAGAAGGAATTTGCTTAATTGCTCATACCAAGCTCTAGGAGCTTGTTTCGAGCCATATAGAGCCTTTTTGAGACGATACACATGATCTGGACAATGTTCATTTTCAAAACCGGAGGTTGTTCTACATAAACTTCCTCTTGTATAAAACCATTCGAAAAGCACTTTTCACATCCATTTGATATAGTTTAAAACCTTTTACACATGCAAAGGCTAGAAGTACTCTTATGGCTTCCAATCTTGCCACTTGGAGCATAAGTTTCTTCATAATCAATTCCTTCTTCTTGATTATAGCCTTTGGCAACCAATCTTGCCTTGTTGCGGACAATGATTGCGAGACTCATCACGTTTGTTCTTGAATACCCATTTGGTGCCAATGATCGGATGGTCTTTGGGCCTAGGTACCAAATCCCAAACTTGATTTCTATCAAATTGATGTAACTCCTCTTGCATTGCTAACACCCAATCATTATCCGAAAGGGCTTCATCAATCTTAGAGGGTTCTATATGAGATATAAATGCGAGAAAAGGTTACTTCATTCAAAGTACTATTTCGGTTCTTACTCCCGATTAATATCACCTATAACTTGGTCTAAAGGATGATTTCTAATAAATTTCCAAGCTCTAGGTTGAGTCTGATCGGGATTTTCAATGTTGATCTGGGGGATCGGCCTCAAAAACATTTTCGGGATTTTCAAAAGAAGCGAGTAGTTTTCGAAAAGAATTGATTTTTGAAAACATTTTCTTCTTCATTGTCCAAGGCTTTATCAGATTTGGATTCACGAGAAAACAACATGTATTGACTCTTCAACAATACGAGTGCGAGTATTAAAGACTCTATAAGCTCTACTTCTTTGAATAACCAATGAAGATACCTATATCGGCTTTGGAATTGAATTTACCAAGATTCTCTTTACCATTATTGTGCACATAGCACTTGCATCCAAAGACATGTAGGTGGCTGAGATTTGGCTTCCTTTCCTTGTAGAGTTCATATGGGGTCTTGTTTAGCTTCTTCCTCAAATAGGCTCGGTTGGAGATGTAGCAAGCCGTACTCATCGCATCAGCCCAAAACACTTGAGAAGTGTTGTTCTCATTTAACATTGCCCTTGCCATCTCGGTGAGGACTCTATTCTTTCTCTCAACCACACCGTTTTGTTGAGGAGTCCTTGGAGCGAGAAGTTGTGATCAATCCCCACATTGTCACGGAACTCGCGAAGCGTTGTTTTCAAATTCGCCACCATGATCGGTCCTTATACCTGAAATTGCAAAGCCTTTCTCGTTCGGACCTTTTTGGCAAAGGTAACAAACTAATCAAACGTTTCATCTTTAGATGATAAAAATATTGTCCAAGCAAATCTAGAGTAATCATCAACTATGACCAAAGTGTAGAGATTTCCACCAAGAATTTTTACTCTAGGCTGGTCCAACTAGATCCATATGAAGTAATTGAAGAGGTCTACTAGTTGAGATCTCATTTTTTGCTTTGAAAGAAGATTTGGTTTGTTTTCCTTTTTGACAAGCATCACGAGACTATGTCATTTTTGAAATTCAATTTAGGAATACCAATGACCAAATCCTTTTTCGGCAACTTGTCAAGTTGAAACATATTAACATGAGCTAATCGCTTATGCCATAGCCAACTCTCATTCAAGTTACTAACAAAACAATTTTCGAAACGAAGCATTGCTAGAGAGGTTAAGAGTATAACAATTTCCATCTCTAGGTGCTCTAAATAAGGCTTTAGTTTTCAAATCATCAATGGGGACTAAATCTTTTCTAACAATCAAGCATTCATTTGAATCAAAGATAACTAGGTTACCCTTGTCGGTGCTTTGGCTCACACTTAGGAGGTTGTGACACAATCCTTCTACTAGGTAGACATCTTTGATGAGAGGACCTTCATTGTTTCCTATCTCACCAATCCCGCAATTTTTCCCGATTGGTCTCCTCCAAATGTGACTCTACCACCATCCTTTGGTTTGATTGAAAGAAATTTGGATTCATCTCCGGTCATGTGTCTTGAGCACCCACTATCAATGTACCACTTGTTGGGTCTTGATGCTCTAAGACAAACCTCTTCAAGTTTAGCACGTTGCTCTTCTTCTTCACAACTAGGCATATATTGGCTTTCTCTTCCTCATCCTCATCATCTTCATCGATGAGCTATCACCCCGCATACCGGAGACGTAAGCTTTCTTCTTGTATTTGCTGAACTTCTTCTTTTCTTTGTCTTTGTTGTTCAAATGAGGGCATTCGGACTTGATGTGGCCGGGCTTTTGACATTCGTAGCAAATGATTGGCTTCTTTGCCTCATAACTTGGAGCTACCCTTGTGAAACTTCTTAAAGCCTTGGTCCTTCTTGTAGAACTTCTTGAATCTTCGGACCAAAGATGCCAATTTCTTCATCTTCGTCTTCATTCTCATTTTCCTCATCTGAATCTCTAACTTCTCTTGCGCCTTGAGGGCAATTCCTTTGTTCTTGCCATGAACTTCATCAAGTCCCTTCTTGAATTTGAGTTTAGCCTCATACTCGGAGAGACTTCCGAATAGAGCAGCTCGACGTCATTGACTCTCCTCGAGCCTCTTCAATAGCCAGACCTTTGCTTCCCATTCCTTGTTAAGGATATTTAAGATCTTCCTTACTTGGGTGGTTGGTCATATTCTTTTCCCAAGGTAGCAAGTTGATTGATGAGATGAGTGAACCTCAGCTGGAACTCACCAATGGATTCGCCATGCTTCATTCGCAGAAGATCATATTCGGTCATAAGGGTATTGACTCTGTTTTGCTTTACTCCAGCTGTTCCTTCATGAGCTATCTCCGAGCATCCCACATGGCCTTAGCGAGATGATAAGGTGCAAATACGAAAGTATTCTTGTTGACTCGGTGCGCTTTGGAGAAGCGGAACCGCCTTCTTGTTGAGGGTGACGTTTCTTACGTCGTTCTCATCATATTCCTCTTCTAGCTTGGGAACTCGACTCCATCTTCCACGGTTGATGGCTCATAATCTCCTCTTTCAAATACTCTCCAAAGACCATACTCGGTTGCCATAACAAACACTTTGAATTTGGCCTTCCGAAGGAGTAGTGCTCTCCATTGAAGCCGGGTGGTCTGTTGATAGATGCTCCATCGGGTAAGATACCTTCCATAATGATCCTTCTCGATTTTTAAGCTCTTAAGAGAAGACCTTGCTCGATACCAAATGTAAATGGAGCAATATACCCAAGAGGGGGTGAATTGGGTATTTTAAAAACTTTTACGAAAGTGCTGCTCTTTTTGAACAAGTAAAAACGGATAATAGCGGTGGAGGAAGGGAAGGAAAGCTTGCACGAGAAGAAATTATCCTGGTTCGGTCTTATCCTTGACCTACATCCGGTCCCCGAAGCCACACTTGGGATTTTCAATCCACTATACTCACCAACTTATTACAAACTACGTACTCAAGAGTAGTTCTCTCTCTAGAACTCACTCCCCCTTACAAGTTGTAATCAATACACCCAACCACCAAGTCCCCGACTTGTGGTTATCTCAATCAATAAATGATTTACGAGATAGAACTCTCTCACGGAAGCGAGATAAAATGAACAACAAGTACAAGTATCGATTGATACAATACAAGTGAAAGCAACACAATAAATGACACTTAGTAAATTTTCGCTCTCGGTAGGTGTATCGGCTTGAGAAGAAGTTAATGAACTCTATTTATAGGTAGAGAACATTAAATGACCGTTGAGTGATGAATTCAACCGTTGTAGGTGGTTAGCATTAAGTCGGTCATCTTCTCTCTCTAAACTCCAACTAATCCAGTGCTAATATGGTCGATGTGGTACTCGAGGATTTGCCCGTTGGAGAAGAGTTTACTTGATGAAGAAAGCATTCTTGACCGTTGAGAATGCGTGCTCGGATGGATTATCCAAAAGAAGGTTGATTTGCGAAGTGCATTAAATGCCTTGTACACTTTTTGCTTTATGGCTTTGACCTTCAATAATCTTTATCTCGTGCTAACTCGAAATTCACTCAACAAACTTGTTAAACATAGTTGGGTTCATAAGTGAATGATTCATGAAAGCAATTGGAACAAACAAGAGTGATTCACGAATTCGTATAATTCAAAAATTAGTTTTTACGTTGCATACTTTAGCGGTTTGTTCATGTAAACTCGAGTATGGCACTTGTTCACAAGTGACCAAACTGCGGTTTCCAATTGGATACTCGAGTTTGTACCTTTCGAGGCAAACCATCGTGCCTTGTATTTGAAAGATAAAACCTATACTCGAGTTTGCAAATGCAAACTGCGTATTGGTTTTAACTTGAAAAACCATTTGCTCTCGGTAAGTCCAATACTCGAGTTTGGCTACGCAAAGCTGCGGTATTGACTATTCAATACTCGAGTTTGGCAAAGCAACCTGCGGTATTGGTTTAACTTGAGAAATCCATTTGCTCTCGGAAGTTCAATACTCGAGTTTGGCTATGCAAACTGCGGTATTGACTAATCAATACTCGAGTTTGGCTATGCAAACCGCGATTATTGATTTAACTTCAAAAATCTTTTGCTTTGGAAGTTCAATACTCGAGTTTGGCAATGCAAACTGCGGTATTGATTTAACTTGAAAAATCTTTTGGTTCACAAGAAGTTCGATACTCGAGTTTACCCATGCAACTAAGTATTGACTATTCAATACTCGAGTTTGCCTATGCAAACTAGGTATCGACTTTGGCGAAACTTGGTTGCTTTCGGATGGCCTTTACTCGAGTTTCGCCAAGCAAACTGCAGTATTGGCTGTCCAATACTCGAGTTTGCAAATGCAAACTGCAGTATTGACTTTGGCTGAAAACTTGGTTGCTTTCTGGATGGCCTTTACTCGAGTTTGCCAAGCAAAGCTGCGAGATTAGGCGTCCAATACTCGAGTTTGCAAATGCAAACTGGATTAGCATCTGTCCAATACTCGAGTTTGCAAATGCAAACGTAGTTTGCAACTATCGAATGTTTTTAAACAACTTTGCAAACTTCAAACCATGTTTTACATTTGTTGTTAATCATCAAAACATATTGAGAACTAACATACAGGCCATTTACTGCATTTGTGAGGAAGGTTCCTTTCAACCTTGGTCACTGGCTCCTCAAAGGGATGATCGAGTTCGGCTTTGCCAAGAGGCAATTATCTCATATTCCATATCCCTCATTGGTGTCTCGTCATTCTTTTCTACTACAAGATATGGTATGTGGGTGCTCCTGACACACTTGAGTATCCCCCCTTCTTTGGGAAAACACAGACGAATCTGATGAAGATCAAGTTTGGGGACGAAGGTTCTGCTCAATCTCAGGCTCCTTCAAGATCACACCCGCACTCACAAGCTCAAGAGGCCCATCCGCACCTCCACCTCCTCGTACATCAATGTCATCGAGCTTGCTTCTCTGATTAAGCAAATTGTGGATGCTTTGCTCGCTCCGCCACCATGACTATGCGCATGGAGTTTGAATTGGGAAAATTATGGGCCGAGATGACTCATGGGCATACGGTCTAATTGAGATTCAAGATGCCATCAAGGAGCATCTTGAAGCCGTTGCTTCAGACAATCGGCCGAGGTTAAGGAGAAGGTCAAGAGATTGAGCTCAAGATGTCCACTCAGCTCATTTCTCATTCGGACCTCCGATAAGGTGGACAAGATCATGCAAAGATCTTCACATTGGTTCCTCCTTCACTCCTCGGCTCTACTTCTCGACCTAAGTCCTTCTGGCCCTTCATCTAGTTCTCCCTCACCATCCTTCACTTTCACTTCCCCCTATCCCATCATTCTCTCAACCTCCCTCCACTCCCATTTTCCCCTCTCCAAGATCCGAGGCCTCCACTCCAACCACAAGAATCCTCCCTTCCCCATCTACCCCGTAATCGAGATACTTCCCTCTCCATCCATTGCAACCCCCGCTATCAAGTTTTCATCCTTCTCCTCCCTCTACACATTTGGTCAACCCTCCTTTTGAAGATGACAAAGGGGGAGAGAACAAGGATTAGCCTTTGAAGTTTAGCGAGCTTTGAGGATCATGTGCATTTTGGCATTTTGTATTTTGTTTTGTATCGCATTATCCTGTATTGCTCTTTATCCTGTATTACTTTTGAACTGAAATACAACTTTTGTGCTCATGCTTCTGCTTATAACTACTTGATGCCTTGCATTTACACTATGCACATAGCTAAGTTCTTGAAACCTCTGATAACTTCAAAGTCTACTTACAACATGAAAAATTTCTTGAACTTTCCAAAGATGTTTGCTTACAAGTGTTGTCATCATCAAAAAGGGGGAGAATGTTGGTTCTCTAAAAGATTTTGATGATTGCCAACAATTGTGAACAAAGAATGAGGATTTGCTCTCGAGAAGTTGGAAAACCCCGAGTGAGAGAAAAAACCTCGAGGTTTTCCCGAAACCTCGAGGTTTGGCCTTACAAAGGAAGCATCGAGGTTCTATGTTTAAACTTGCATAACTTGGGTTTCACAAAAATATGTGAAACCTCGAGGTTTACATCAAAACCTCGAGGTTATGCCTTGGCGCCAAACTGAAAATTTGAAATTAAATGTAAAACCTCGAGTATGGGCGAAAAACCTCCGGGTTTACGGCTTCCAAAGAGCTAATGGTTTTCTATATGTTTGAAAACCTCGAGGTTTCCATAGAAATCTCCGGGTTTGTGTTTTGGGTCAAAACAAAGAACCTTGTCATTTGGGCAAAACGTCGAGTATTGTTACAAACCTCGAGTATTGTGAGTTCCAGAGAGCAAATGTATTTTCACTCATTCTAAAACCTCGAGGTTCCTTGAGAAACCTCTAGGTTTGCTTTCATCATGTCTCTGCTGGTTTTCACACACGATGTGAAACCTCGAGGTTTCTAAGAAAACCTCGAGGTTTGGAGTAAACCCGAGAAACCTTCGTGATTGCATCATGAGAAACCTCCAGTTTAATGATAAACCTCCGGGTTTGAGGTTTTGGTCTTAAATCGTTTTCAAACTTAAATGACCAAACCTCGAGGTTTGTGAACAAACCTCCAAGTTTCTAGACGTTACGTTCGAAATTCAAATTTAACGATTTTGCTATGCCTTCGTGTTTGATCTCAATGCTTTCCATGATTAATCTCTATTGGTACTAGATATGTTTAACCATCTTTTTGGTGAGTTTCGAATGACATTAAGGAAGGTTTACTAAAGGTTTAAAGCAAAAGCAAAAGTGATGTCGAACATTAAATGTTCAACCCGAAACTTGCATTCTTTTGGTTAATCCATCTGCACATGGTTGCAAAGCATTAAAGAATGATTTCTACATCTAGCAACATCTTCTCCAACGGATTAATTTGGAGAGGGTCAACTCGACCATCCAAATCCATTTGGATTAAGTGAGCTTTAGAGAGAGAAGAAGACCTAAGCTACTCACATCTTCTGAAGAACATCTTCAACGGTCTTATTATCAAATGCAACGGTCTGTTAATGCTATCTGGCTATAAATAGAGTTGCATTCAATTCTTCTCAACAACCACTACATCTGAAAACGAGCAAGCATTCAAGTTCTTCAACTACCTTTGTTTTCACTTGTATTTTGTCTTTTGACATTATAAGCTTCGGTGTTTATTATTATCCACTCTTAGAGAGTTTTTATCTCGTAATTCATTTATTGAAAAGAATCACAAGTCAAGGGGACTTGGTGATTTGGGAGTTCATTGATTACAACTTGTAAGGGGAGTGAGTTCTAGAGAGAGAACTACTCTTTAAGTTGAGAAGTGTGTAATCTTTGTGATAGTGAAAATCCTAGAGAGTCCGAAGGGACCGGATGTAGGTCAAGTTGTTAAGACCGAACCAAGATAAATCTCTGTGTTCGCTATTCTTCCCTTTACTCTGTTCATCTCTGTTTTTGTTATCTAAAAACGAGCAGTTTTTGAAAAGTTTTTAAAATACCCAATTCACCCCCCTCTTGGGTATATAGCTCCACTTTCACCAGAAACAACCACCAATCTTCAAAAATTCATAACTAATCCTGAAAAAATCCGATCGAGGTGGTTCAAGAAAGAAAACTAGCCCTTATTATGTATATGTTTTACCAAAAATACCCTTTTGGACCAGACATAGTCGAAAATTCAACCACAGACCAAAATATCACTGCTGGTCGAAATTACTAGTCAAGTAGATCGTCAATCTTGGGGAGTGGATATTTGTTTTTAATCGTTATCTTGTTCAGCTCTCGGTAATCGATGCGAAGTCGTAGACTTCCATCCTTCTTCTTCATAAACAATTCTGAAGCTCCCCACATTGCTTTACTCTTCTATGAAGAACTCCCACTGCTAAAATTGCCACGAGCTATATTGCTATTACTCTGAATAACACACAGCGTTTTAGGTTACGTTCAATAATTTGGAAACCTTTCACTGCTTAATTTAGCTTTTCCTTTTAGCTTTTTCTATTACCACAATGCTTGATGTTCAGGCTTTACTACCCAAGGAATCAACCCCATGTCATAGTCTCTTACCTACAACTTGGTACAATTTGAATATTCTAACAGCCTTAAAATATACTTTGGATACATTGGTCCCAAAGTTACTATACTAGACCACACACAGTGTTAGGCATACAAATCTTACAGCCCAAGGACACTGCCCTGTGTAAACCTACGTACCGGGTCCTAGGCCTCGGGCCTCTACTCATTTATCCCATTTGAGCTTCTTTAATGCCAGCTTTTAAACTACTTCGTCTTACTTAGCATTGTAGCTGGCTAGTACTATCTGCCTATCCGGCTCAGATTTCTAAACCACTCTATCAGTTTCTGTTCCGGTATCATTACAATCACTAGTTGTACCACTTTTCATTTCAACACATCAATTATGTCAATTACATCACTGTTTTTCATTCTCTGATGTTGTCTCATTTTCCAATTTTCACATATTGAAAATTTCTATGGTAGCAGTACGTTTCACAATTCGCACTATATGGAAGTAGTAGTGGTTTCACATTTTCAAAGGAAAACATAATTGCTACCAGCTCAAGTTCATGAAAATATATTCATTACCGGCTCAAATTCATAAAAACATTTACTACCGGCTCAATTCACAAATAGGATATTTAATTTCAAAAAATTTTAACGATTGAGAGTCACACATCACCACTTTGTCCTCACCAAGGCATACTCTAATCCTTTGCAGCTACAACTGCAAACACCGGATCCCTCTGGCCTCACGCACTTCCCAATCTATTGACTGAGCCGAGTTACTAGGCATAAGAGGCATCGACCACCGTTGTGGGCCATATACCCTCTTGACGTGGAAGGAATCTTAATTCCCAGATTGGGATTATTCATTTCAGGTGCGCATTTCCCCCTCTCAAACCTATCCCAACACTCAGTTCAAATGAGCTTTATTAATGGCACGCTACTAAAAAAAAACATTTTAAACACATCTAGCAAGATCAAGCAAACTGTGTACGTTTACAACAGTTTTCGGTCTCTTCTAGTTCTGTAAGCATTCCAAAAAATCTGACAAGTACCAGCAAACTAAGTACGTCTACAATAGCTTTTGGCATCTTCTAGTTCCATAAACATTCTCAAACATCTGGTAAGAACCTGCAAACTGAGTACGTTGACAATATTTTCTTGCCTTTTCTAGTTATGTACTGCTTAAACCACTACAATAGCTTTTGGCATCTTCTAGTTCTGTAAACATTCTCAACTGCCTCTCTGGATGCGGATGAAGAAAAAGGCAAAGACTTCAACATAACCAAGTATAGAGGAATGATTGGATCATTACTATACCTGACCGCAAGCAGACCCGACATCCAATTCAGTGTGGGTATGTGCGCAAGATTCCAAGCTGCTCCAAAGGAATCACATGCTGAGCATGTGAAGAGAATTTTCCGCTATCTTGCCGACACAAAGGAGCTTGGACTCGGTTTCCAAAAGGTCAACAAGAATTCTTGGTCGCATATTCGGACTCGATCACGCTGGATATAAAACGATAGAAAAAGCACTAGTGGACAATGTGAGTTTCTCGGAGGCTCACTCGTATCATGGTTCGGCAAGAAACAAACCACCGTGGCTGTATCCTCTACGAAGCGAATATGTTGCTTTGCCTCTAGTTGTTGTGCTCAAGTCCTTTGGCTAAAGCAACAATTATCTGACTTGGGAGTTCATCTGAAAGAAATTCCAATCCTTTGTGACAACACAAGCACAATAAGCTTGGCGAAAAATCCGGTTCAACATACAAGAACCAAACATATTGATGTGAGACATCACTTTATCAGAGATCATGTGCAAAAGAAAGATGTTAAAGTGATGTTCATTCCTACCCACTTGCAACTTCTTGACATTTTCACCAAACCGGCAAAAGAACAATTCACATTTATTCGAAGGGAATTGGGAATGGTAAATCCCAATGAATTGTAAGTAAAAATATTATCTAATTATAGTTTTGATGATGAATAATTACTAACTTAAGCATCGGAGTATCTAGAACTTTGTTTTGCAGGATATCAGATTGTTGAAAATGAACTGATAAAAACTCAACAGGAGATTTTGCCAGTGCAAAAACCTTCCTTAATGCTCTACAAGGAGAAACCTTTACATTAAGTGAAGAAGTTTTGACGCTTAATCACATTGAAGCCGAGACAGCTCTGCAAAGCCATGGAGATTCAACCAAATTGCATACAACAAGCGAATGAACTTCATCAATCATTCATCATCTGCAGAATCTACATGAGCATTTCTAATCTCTATCTTTTCTAATCTCTTCCAATTCCTTCAAAATTGTTTTCATATTTGCCTCTCCATGTATTTCTTCTTTACCTCAATATTTTTGCTAATGTCAAATAAGGGGGAGAGAATGGCAAGAAAAATATGTGATCTAATATATTTTCATATTCATACATATTTTTCTTAATGTATTTGCCATCATCAAAAAGGGGGAGAATGTTGGTTATGATTAGTTTTGATGATGTCTTATATAGATGTCATTAAGAGCAAAAAGATTGTATATCATACTTATCTTGTATATTGACTAACTACAATATATTTGATGTAGATTAGTCCAAAATGAATTATGGAGATTAATCAAGATGAGAGATTGAAGAAGGAAGAACTTGCTCTATAGAATGAGAAAATCATCATACAAGTTCCTAGATTGATTCTAGAAGTCCCCACGATGATATGGAAGTTGGAACGGCTCAAATCGGAGTGAAAATAAGCAATTTCAATGAGCTAACTCGAGCCAGGCAATTTACCTCGAGTTAGAACATCTAGCTACAGTGTTTTGGGCATCTAGGATGTTTACCTCGAGTCACACAACTCACCACCTCGAGTCGGGGTGATTTTTGAGTGATTTTTCACATCTGGAACAACTTAACTCGAGGCAACCAACTTACCGCCTCGAGTCGGGGCCTACCTCGAGTCGAATTTCTTCGCCTCGAGTTAAAGTGCATTTTCAGCAATTCCGGTGCACTCTGTTCCACGTTCAGCTTGGGCGACCTTTGGTAATTTGATGATATCTCTCAAACCAGGTATCGGATTGATACGAAACCAGTGGCATATGAAACTAGACATCCAACACGTCATTTTGATATATAATATAAGTCAAAATGATCTCAGATAAGAGAGATATGAGTTTTACAAGTTGACACAAACATCACCATCACAGTCAGAACCAAGCTTCAATGTTTTGAGTATATCTCACAAACTACAAATCCAATTGAGCTAAAATCAGTGCCATTGGAAAGCTGACACACAGAGATTTCAATCAAGAGTTGAATCAACCAAAAAGGATCTCAGACCAGGGAGATATGGTCCTCGAAAGTTGACACACGTGATTCTAGAGTCAATTCAGCATAGCCTCGGGTTTCTTCTATATCTCACTTTAGAGAGCACTTTTTACCTCGAGTTAAAGAGTCTACCTCGAGTTTTTAGAGCAGAAAGAAAGATTGAACAATGGAGAAAGGTTTTTACCTCGAGTCAGAAGCTCCACCTCGAGTCAAATGGCCTTCCCGAGAGTTTGAACAATGGAGAGCAGTTTTTAACTCGAGTCGAAGTGTTGCCTCGAGTCGATAATGTAGAAATCAATTTCAACGATGGATTAACTCGAGTCAAGTTTCCCCAACCTCGAGTCTCAATCACTTACAACCAACTCCAAATGGATTCTCGTTACAAAGCAACTGGAGTTAATATTTTTGCCTCTTGTGTCCATTTTAACTCAAGTCTCCATATTGTCACCTCGAGTCATGATCCCTGCAGCCTCGAGTCTGGGTCTTCTGATTTCATCACCAAATACTTCTTCACCTCGAGTCATCCATATGGTAACCTCGAGTCACGATCACCTCGAGTCTCAAGTCTCTCGCACCTCGAGTCCATGCTCTTGAATTTCAAGTCAATATTCATTCTCCACCTCGAGTCTCTCGGTCTCTCCCGCCTCGAGTCACGACAAACCTCGAGTCATCACTCCTTCCACCTCGAGTCTCGCATTTGTGAAATACATTTTCATTACGAAACTCGAGTCAAGTCAGTCTGCCTCCAGTCAAAAGCCTACCTCGAGTTTCCATAAGTTCACCTCGAGTTAAAAAGCCTCCTCGTTTGTGCATTTTGGATATTAAAGATTCATTAACTCGAGTCTGTTAGTATGCTACCTCGAGTTATCTCTTCCTGATTTTAAAGAATTCATATTTGCAATTATGATTCTCTTGAAGAACACCCAAATGAATCCCAAAAGATCTTATACTACTTCTAAACATCATTCAACATTTATTGTGATATCATTAATCATAATGTTGAGTGATTTTCAGATGATTTAGCAATGGTCAGAAATAGCTCCGTAAAATAGAGACGACCAGAGACAACGGATTGAATTCAATTAAGGCGAGATTGGTGCGAATGGTTAATTGCTAACAACGGTCATATTCAAACAAACAAATTCAGATCCTACAAACGGCTCTTTCTCTCCAACTACTATAAATACACGAAGGACTCAATTCATCAAGACGAATCGCGCATACACAAAGAAAAGTGCTCAAAGCGATCAATCTCTAGTCTCGATCATATCTTCGAATACCTCGAGCTTCGGTATTCATTATTTTACTCTATAAGAGAGGTTCATCATTTGTATTTACATTTGTTCAAATCTCAAGGTAGTGGTATCTTGAGTGTGGGTATACGATTACAACTTGTAAGGGGGAGTGAGTCCTAGTGAGAAAGGATCATTCTAAGTTGCGAGTGTGTAATTGTATTTGTGAGATAGTGAAAATCCCGTAGTGTCCGGGTGCTTGGACGTAGGTCAAGAGTTCGACCGAACCAAGATAATTCCTCTCGTGTCATTTCTCTTTTCCTTCTTCTTTTTCATCGTTTATCCATCATACGTCAAAAGAATTTTTGAGATCACCTATTCACCCCCCTCTAGGTGATATTCCACCTTCATTTGGTATCAGAGCGTAGGTTTCTCAGTTGGGCTTAACATCCCGAGAAAGATCATGGAAGGAATATTACCTGATGGAGCTTCTATCAATCGTCCTCCTGGTTTCAACGGAGAACATTACTCCTTTTGGAAAGCCAAATTTAGAGTCTTCGTTATGGCTACTGAATTTGGTTTATGGAATGTGTTCGAGAAAGGTGATTATAAACCATCAGTCACTAAAGATGGAGTTCAAGCATTCAAGCGTGAAGAAGAATACGATGAAAATGATAGAAGACTTGTTACTCTCAATAGCAAAGCTATTCTGATGCTTCAAAGCGCTCTTAGTCAACAAGAGTACTTCTGGATTTGCAATCTGACAAGTGCAAAAGATATGTGGAAAGCATTGGAGATTGGATATGAAGGAACCTCGGGAATAAAGGAAAATCACATCAACACATTGACAACCGAATATGATCTTCTACGTATGAAGACAGGAGAATCTATAGGAGAGTTTCAACTTCGTTTTACCCATTTGATCAACCAATTATCAGCCTTGGGTAAAACATACGAGCAAAATTCTCAAGTCGAAAGTCCTCAATGTCTTGACTAAAGATTGGGAAGCTAAAGTCACAAAGCAATCGAAGAAGCCCGTGGAGAATCAATGCAATCAATAGCTGCACTATTCGGAAGCTTATCTGAATACGAAGGCAAACTAAGATTCAAGAAGGGCTTGGATGAAATCAACAACAACAGAAACAAAGGTGTTGCTCTGAACGTTGTGAAAGAACCCAAAGAGGAAGATGAGGATGACGATGAGATGGCTATGTTCGTTCAAAGATTCAAAAAATTCTACAAAAGGGATCAAGGTTTCCAAAATAGATTCCGAGAAAGGAAGCTCAAGCAACACGCGAATTCAAAGATAAAGATCAAGTTATCTCATTACGAATGTGAAAAACCAGGTCATTACAAATCGAATGTCCTCAACTTGAAAGATAATGAAAAAGAGAAGAAGAAGAAATTCAATCACTTCAAGAAGAAAGCTTATGTATCGCCATATGGGGAGATAGTTCGATGAAGAAAGCGAGGAAGAAGAAGTAGCGAGATGTTTGTCTAGTTGCTTTGAAGAACAATCAAAACGACAATGAGGTAAGTGACTCGAGCCTACATATGATGAGCTACTTTCTGAATATAATGAACTGCATTCTGAATTTAAAAAAATTGCAAAAGAGCTTATTACTTTAAAGGAAGAAAATCAAAATGCTTGAGCAACAAGCTAAAAATATTCTGGTTTGCGAAAATATTTCTTGTGAAAAATGTCCTGATCTTGAAAAGAAAAACATTAAACTTACACAAACTCTTGAGAAGTTCACTAAAGGCAGTGAAATGCTCGGAGTTATTTTGAAAGCTCAAAGATTTACGAATGATCGATCGTGGCATAGGATATAATCCTGTTTTTGACAAAAAGAAAGGGAAAAAGAAAAGTGGTGGAAAATCTTACTTAAAATACTTTCGAAGTCGGTCCATTTTTCAAATCCCTTTGGTCTCATTGTAACTATTGTAATCGTAAGGGTCATAATACTTCATCTTGTTTTCATAAGAAAGATAGAAGAGATAAACCTATTGGTAATTATCAATGGGTACCTAAGGGAACCTATATATTCCATGAAGCTCGAACTAACCCGAAAGGACCCAAGAAAAGATGGGTATCTAAGGCTTGATCTTATGTGAATCACGGTATGTCGAGAGCATCAAAAACCGGTAAGTGGTATATTGATAGCGGATGCTCCAAACACATGACGGAGATCAATCTAAGTTCATGATGATGAATGCAAAGGATGGTGGCAAAGTGACCTTTGGGGGTAATCAATCCGGAAAGATAGCCGGAATTGGCGAAATTGGTGAAAAAGGAAAACCCCGATCAAAGATGTATATTATGTAGAAGGTTTATGTCATAATCTCTTAAGTGTAAGCCAAAGTGTAGACAAGAACAACTGGATGATTTTTGATTCAAGAATGTCTCATCGTGAACAAGGATGATCTTCCAATTGACAAAGGTAATCTTAAAACTTTGTTCAAAGCATCAAGAGAAGGTAACTGCTATACCTTAAATCTTCCTAGAGTTAATTCTGAAAATTGTTTTGTTAGCAACTTGAATGAGAGTTGGTTATGGCATAAGCGTCGGCTCATGTAAATATGTTCCAACTAGACAAGTTGTTAAGAAAATATTTAGTTCTTGGATTACCTAAACTACATTTTAAAAATGATATGATTTGTGATTCTGTCAAAAAGGTAAACAGACTAAATCATCTTTCAAAAACAAGTTTGAAATTTCGTCTAATAGACCTCTTCAATTACTTCACATGGATTTAGTCGGACCACTAGAGTTAAGAGTCTTGGTGGTAATTTATACACTCTAGTTATTGTCGATGATTTCTCTCGATTCACTTGGACTATATTTTTATCCTCTAAGGATGAAACATTTGATCTGTTTGTTGTATTTGCCAAGAAGGTGCAAAACGAGAAAGGTATTTGCATTTCAGCCATTCGAACGCATCATGGAGGAGAATTCGAGAATCAAGCTTTCGAAAAATTTTGTGATGCTCACGGCATTGATCACAATTTCTCGGCCCCAAGGACACCACAATAGAATGGTGTGGTTGAAAGAAAGAATCGTGTGCTCACTGAAATGGCTCGGGCAATGTTGAATGAAAACCATACTTCACAAGTCTTTGGGGCAGATGCAATGAGCACGGCCAGTTATATCTCAAACCGAGCCTATCTTCAAAAGAAGCTCGACAAAACTCCATATGAACTTTACAAAGGAAGGAAACCAAACTTAGCTCACCTTCACATCTTTGGCTGCAAATGCTTCGTTCACAACAATGGTAAGGATAATTTGGGAAAATTTGATCCCAAATCTGACGAAGGTATATTTCTTGGCTATTCTAATAGGAGTAAAGCATATAGAATTTTCAATAAGCGTACTCGTGTAGTTGAAGAATCAATTCATGTTGTATTCTCTTAATCGAAATCTGATGAGCCCCTGGATGACGATGAGGAGACTTCTTACAAAAACCAATTCTTTTCAAAAACTACTCCCGCCTCTCTTGAAAATCCGAGAAAATGTTTTTGAAAACAATTCTCAAAACTCTTGTGAAAACCTTGATCAATCTCAACCTAAAGCTTGGAAGTTCATTAGGAATCATCCTTTGGATCAAGTGATAGGGAATTTAAATCAAGGTGTAAGAACTAGAAAAAGCACCTTGAATGAGGTTACATTTTCTGCCTTCATATCTGAGATTGAACCCTCTAAGATTGACGAAGCCCTCTCAGACAATGATTGGGTGATAGCAATGCAAGAGGAATTACATCAATTTGATAGAAATCAAGTTTGGGACTTGGTACCTAGGCCTAAAGACCACCCGGTCATTGGCACTAAATGGGTATTCAAGAACAAACGTGATGAATCTGCAATCATAGTCCGTAACAAGGCTAGATTGGTTGCCAAAGGCTATAATCAGGAAGAAGGTATTGATTATGAGGAAACATATGCTCCAGTGGCCAGATTGGAAGCAATACGAGTACTCTTAGCCTTTGCGTGTATCAAAGGATTCAAACTTTATCAAATGGATGTTAAAAGTGCTTTTCTTAATGGTTTTATTCAAGAAGAAGTATATGTAGAACAACCTCCCGTTTTAAAAGTGAATTTCATCCTAATCATGTTTTCCGATTGAAAAAGGCACTATATGGTCTCAAACAAGCTCCTAGAGCTTGGTATGAGCGTTTGAGTAAATTTCTTTTAGATCAAAAATTTGTTCGAGGAAAATCAGACACAACACTCTTTATTAAAACTAATAAGCTTAATGAAATCTTAATTGTGCAAATATATGTGGACGACATAATATTTGGTTCTACTAATGAGTCCCTCTGTGAGGAATTTTCCAAGAAAATGCAGGGTGAATTCGAGATGTCTATGATGGGCGAATTGAACTACTTCCTCGGTTTGCAAATCAAACAGCGGAAGGATGGTATCTTCATCTCTCAAACAAAGTATCTCCGTGATTTGCTCAAGAAGTTTGGAATGGAACATTGCAATGGAGCCGACACTCCAATGAGTTCAACTGCCTCTCTGGATGCGGATGAAGAAAAAGGCAAAGACTTCAACATAACCAAGTATAGAGGAATGATCGGATCATTACTATACCTGACCGCAAACAGACCCGACATCCAATTCAGTGTGGGTATGTGCGCAAGATTCCAAGCTGCTCCAAAGGAATCACATGCTGAGCATGTGAAGAGAATTTTCCGCTATCTTCCCGACACAAAGGAGCTTGGACTCGGTTTCCAAAAGGTCAACAAGAATTCTTGGTCGCATATTCAGACTTCCGATCACACTTGGATATAAAACGATAGAAAAAGCACTAGTGGACAATGTGAGTTTCTCGGAGGCTCACTGTATCATGGTTCAGCAAAGAAACAAACCACCGTGGCTGTATCCTCTACTGAAGCTAAATATGTTGCTGCCTCTAGTTGTTGTGCTCAAGTCCTTTGGCTAAAGCAACAATTATCTGACTTGGGAGTTCATCTGAAAGAAATTCCAATCCTTTGTGACAACACAAGCACAATAAGCTTGGCGAAAAATACGGTTAAACATACAAGAACCAAACATATTGATGTGAGACATCACTTTATCAGAGATCATGTGCAAAAGAAAGATGTTAAAGTGATGTTCATTCCTACCCACTTGCAACTTGCTGACATTTTTCTTAATGTATTTGCCATCATCAAAAAGGGGGAGAATGTTGGTTATGATTAGTTTTGATGATGTTTTATATAGATGTCATTAAGAGCAAAAAGATTGTATATCATACTTATCTTGTATATTGACTAACTACAATATATTTGATGTAGATTAGTCCAAAATGAATTATGGAGATTAATCAAGATGAGAGATTGAAGAAGGAAGAACTTGCTCTATAGAATGAGAAAATCATCATGCAAGTTCCTAGATTGATTCTAGAAGTCCCCACGATGATATGGAAGTTGGAACGGCTCAAATCGGAGTGAAAATAAGCAATTTCAATGAGCTAACACGAGCGGGCAATTTACCTCGAGTTAGAACATCTAGCTACTGATGTTTTGGGCATCTAGGATGTTTACCTCGAGTCACACAACTCACCACCTCGAGTCGGGGTGATTTTTGAGTGATTTTTCGCATCTGGAACAACTTAACTCGAGGCAACCAACTTACGCCTCGAGTCAGGTCTACCTCAGTCGAATTTCTTCCCTCGAGTTAAAGTGCATTTTCAGCAATTCCGGTGCACTCTGTTCCACGTTCAGCTCGGGCGACCTTTGGTAATTTTATGATATCTCTCAAACCAGGTATCGGATTGATACGAAACCAGTGGCATATGAAACTAGACATACAACACGTCATTTTGATATATAATATAAGTCAAAATTATCTCAGATAAGAGAGATATGAGTTTTACAAGTTGACACAAACATCACCATCATAGTCAGAACCAAGCTTCAATATTTTGAGTATATCTCACAAAGTACAAATCCAATTGAGCTAAAATCGGTGCCATTGGAAAGCTGACACATAGATATTTCAATCAAGAGTTGAATCAACTAAAAATGATCTCAGACCAGGGAGATATGGTCCTCGAAAGTTGACACACGTGATTCTAGAGTCAATTCAGCATAGCCTCGGGTTTCTTCTATATCTCACTTTAGAGAGCACTTTTTACCTCGAGTTAAAGAGTCTACCTCGAGTTTTTAGAGCAGAAAGAAAGATTGAACAATGGAGAAAGGTTTTTACCTCGAGTCAGAAGCTCCACCTCGAGTCAAATGGCCTTCCCGAGAGTTTGAACAATGGAGAGCAGTTTTTAACTCGAGTCAGAAGTGTTGCCTCGAGTCAGATAATGTAGAAATCAATTTCAACGATGGATTAACTCAAGTCAAGTTTCCCCCAACCTCGAGTCTCAATCACTTACAACCAACTCCAAATGGATTCTCGTTACAAAGCAACTGGAGTTAATATTTTTGCCTCGAGTGTCCAGTTTAACTCAAGTCTCCATATTGTCACCTCGAGTCATGATCCCTGCAGCCTCGAGTCTGGGTCTTCTGATTTCATCACCAAATACTTCTTCACCTCGAGTCATCCATATGGTAACCTCGGGTCACAATCACCTCGAGTCTCAAGTCTCTGCACCTCGAGTCCATGCTCTTGAATTTCAAGTCAATATTCATTCTCCACCTCGAGTCACAGACAAACCTCGAGTCATCACTCCTTCCACCTCAAGTCTCGCTCATTCTTGAAATACATTTTCATTACGAAACTCGAGTCAAGTCGGGCCCGCCTCCAACAAAAGCCTACCTCGAGTTTCCATAGGTTCACCTCGAGTTAAAAGCCTCCTCGTTTGTGCATTTTGGATATTAAAGATTCATTAACTCGAGTCTATTAGTATGTTACCTCGAGTTATCTCTTCCTCTGTTTTAAAGAATTCATATTTGCAATTATGATTCTCTTGAAAAACATCCAAATGAATCCCAAAAGATCTTATACTACTTCTAAACATCATTCAACATTTATTGTGATATCATTAATCATAATGTTGAGTGATTTTCGATGATTTAGCAACGGTCGGAATAGCTCCGTAAAACGAGACGACCGAGAGACAACGGATTGAATTCAATTAAGGCGAGATTGGCGCGAATGGTTAATTGCTAACAACGGTCATATTCAAACAAACAAATTCAGATCCTACAAATGGCTCTTTCTCTCCAACTACTATAAATACACGAAGGACTGAATTCATCGGACGAATCGGCATACACAAAGAAAAGTGCTCAAAGCGATCAATCTCTAGTCTCGATCATATCTTCGAATACCTCCGAGCTTCAAGTATTCATTATTTTACTCTATAAGAGAGGTTCATCATTTGTATTTACATTCGTTCAAATCTCAAGGTAGTGGTATCTTGAGTGTGGGTATACGATTACAACTTGTAAGGGGAGTGAGTCCTAGTGAGAAAGGATCATTCTAAGTTGCGAGTGTGTAATTGTATTTGTGAGATAGTGAAAATCCCGTAGTGTCTCGGGTACTTGGACGTAAGTCAAGAGTTCGACCAAACCAAGATAATTCCTCCGTGTCATTTCTCTTTTCCTTCTTTCGCTTTCATCGTTTATCCATCATACGTCAAAAGAATTTTTGAGATCACCTATTCACCCCCCCTCTAGGTGATATTCCACCTTCAGATAACACCTCTCAAGCTCTAGCCCTTGCTATTCATGTCATTCACGACACACTCAGTTCATTCCTATCCTACTTTGCACACATCTTTTACAATCCTACAAGCTTAATACTAGGTTAGGGTTATCCCATTTATGGACATATGTCAGTTACTTCAGTTGTTTACATGTTGTTGTCCACTAGCATCCTTATATGGTTCAGGAAAGCTTCAACATCACGGATAAGGTTTCCTCCATAAATTTCATTATCCTCAAGAATCCAAAAATCAGTCTGAAGGAAGAAACTTAGGGTTATGTGTACCCATGTTTCTGTAACAAATCCCAACCCATATGCCACTCGATCGGCATACAACACCTTGATCTTCCCTAGGTAAATCCTATACCTGCCAACCGTCATATATGTCTCCCAGTCTGTCTGCTCATGCAATTCACAAATGAGATCCCATAAATTTATAACTAGGGAACGCCTTAGCCTTACTGGAGCTTTGAGCTCAGCATCTAATCCCATTAGGTTATGGGAAACTGAGAACACCCCGTGTTGGCTTGTATCTCCTTTGGAGGGATGTTCAGCCATGTCTACTACTTTAGGTTTTGGTTCAACTGGCTAAGGGGTAGTAGGTGCAAGTGCTTGATTGGGTCTTAGCAATACTTGCTTCCTTGTGGTATGCAGCATCCACGCCCTTCCACGTCCTTGATTAAACCCACAAGGCTAGATAGGGGTAATCCTCCATCCATCTTTTTTGTATCACATAACCATGATTAAATCAGCACTCTTTACAAAATGGTCAAACCATGCTCTGATACCAAAACTATAACGCCCCTAATTCCTATGATCATTATGATGTCTAATTATGTTCCTATATCTCTTATTAATCTACTTAGCATGAAATTATCAGAGTGATGGCATTTACAGATCAAAGAAATTTTGCAATAGAGAGCATGCATAACGTTTGGATGATGAGTAACTGATAACATATCCCAGACATATGCTGGTTAAATTAAATTCCCAGAGGAATACACGCATGATACAATTTAAAATGCGGGAGTAGTTAGGGTTAATCCCTTTGGAAGATGTTGGTTGTACACTTATCCCAAATTAATGTCAGTCGAATAATTAGTATTTACAATCTCAAAACATCAGATAATAAAGTTTTCCTTAAATCAATCCCCTCTTTCGGGGTCTTCATCAGCTACTCCAGCTGCATCACCTGTAATATCCTGAATTTTGGACCCTGAGAATTGAGAATAAGCCTAAACTAGGTAGACGACCAAGCCTAGTTCGGGAAGAGTCCCAAGAATGACGAGAGATAGGAAGCTTCTTAGGGATTAAGTAACTCGGCCATACGGGTCAGTGGACCTAGTATGTATAAGTTGTGGAATTAAGGTGCCAATAGAAAAGGGGCACAAAAGACCTATATGGTATAAATTCAGTCGGAAAAGGTGCCACCTAACTATGTCTTGAGGTATAGGACAATTAGTTGGGTGAAAATATGCTTATATAAGTAAGAATACAACATTTTCAGGGCAGTCAAGTATGCCCTGCGTTTTTGAGAAAATACCAGTATGTGGCCTCATTTGTCGAGTCTCAGCATTCATGTCCCAATCTCGAGTAAAAACCGAGCAAGATCCCAAGTAAACACCGATAAAGTAACTTTAATAAAGTAAGATCATGATGACATACTTTTGTGTTAGTCTAATAAAATCATGACACGTGTCCCGTCATCATGACAAGGGAAAAAACTACTTTTGTGTTGGACTAGTAAAAGCATGACATGTGTCCCTTCATAAATACAGGTGCAAAAGTCAAAAAGCTTGTGGAAGAAGCTATGTGAAAGGAGATATTTTGAGGGCATTTTGGTCAAGTGCTATAAGGAACACATGTGCATACAATTAATATGAAAAGATGACTCAAAAGCTTCTTAAATAATCTTCAAATTCGTGCAAAACAAGGAGGAGGGAGAAAGGTCAACAAAACTTGCAAAATAAGCCAAGTTAAGAGGATATTTTGCAAGGGTACTTTGGTCATTTGATTTGGGAGATTTTCAAGTGCTCTCTTGACATGTTCTAAGATGTTTTGCACGAGTATTTTGACCAAGACCTCAATGGCCGCATAAGTGAAAGTGACTGTGCAAAAGAGCACCAAAAACACTTATACAGTGTTAATCGGTTGGTAAAAATGATATTTAGCCATGCCCTAAGGTATGGGGTGATTAACTGAGCAAAAATGTGCTAAGATAGATGTGCACATGACATTTCCTAGACTGATGAGGATTTCCTGCGTTTTTGAGAAGATAGGAATGAAAAGTCAGTTGTAATCATTACTTGAGGACACATGTCACTATAAGATTAAAAAGCAAAAAGTAAGTAATGATTACAGGGGTAGAAAAGTCAGTTCCTTTCCTCTTAAGTAGGAATTTTTGACCACATAAGATCAGGGGAGAAAATCAAATGATTTTATTTGTATTTAAGCCCAAACACAAAATACACGTCCTAAGGGAAGTTAATCGATGAAAAAGGAGACTGGTAAGGACCAGTTAGGGGCTTAATTTTAACTAAAATGGAATAAATTAAATAAAAAGCATATGGATCAGATTAGGGGCCTAGGATGCACCACATATGCCCTTGGAAATATCTGGAATTTCTTGGAAAGGAAGAAAAGAGAAAATAAGCTAGAAACTAGGGTACATGCTGGACAAAAGGGTCTTTCAGGTAAAAATAGGTAATTTGCACATGGAGAAACATAAAAATCTGACTCTCTTGGCTAGGGAGGCGCCACATGGTTAGGTTCTGGAAGTCTCTAGAGTTTCTTGGAGATTAAGTCAGTAAACCCTGATCCATGATATTAACCAGTGGACAAAAGCATGAGCCAGATAAATTAGTGCACCCTGATCATTTTAACCATTTTATAAAGGAACAAACTTATCATTATTGGCTGCAAGGGGGAATGCTCCAGTTGAGAAGAGAATAGTCCAGCCAAAGTTCCAACACTTAGAGAAGAAGCCAGGTCACCGATCAAAGCTACGATTTCAAGTAAACACCGAAAACCAAAACCCCGAAGTTTAAAGTTAGGGTTTTCGTTCAACTGGTTAGGGCATGGAGTTGTGATCTGATTTTGGTGTTTTCAAGGGTTCCAATGATTTTAAAATGTGATTTTGCATGGGGTTAGGTCATAGTTAAGGTTTACGAATTCAAAAACACCGAAAACTCAAGGAAATAGCTCGCTGCCAGCTTCGTGATTTTCTGGGCAGTGAAGCTTTGTCTCGTGTTTTTAAAATAATAAAAAAAAAATTCTTTTTAATATGAAATTTTAATTCCCAAAGTAGACTTCCGAGCTTCATTTTGATATAATATTTTATGTCTTTTTTGTTAGTTCTCTATGGGTTTTGATGATTACTAACAATTGTAAACAAGATGTGGAATTTTCCTTTCAAAAGTTATAAAACTCATTGTCGAGCAAAACTCGAGGTTTGAACAGAAACCTCGAGGTTTGGCCTTACAGAGAGAAACTTAAGGTTTCTTAACTGAGCAAAACCGCAGGTTTTCAGAGAAAACTCGAGGTTTCATCACACAGAGACTTCTCAGTATTTTCTGAAAATTGCAAAACTCGAGGTTTCGGTAAAACCTCGAAGTTTGGCCTTACAGAGTCTCCTAAGTTTTGAACACTTGAAAACCTCCGGTTTACTGTTCTAACATGAAAATTCCAGGTTTTCACAAGTTTTGTGAAACCTCGAGGTTTGATAAGAAACCTTGAGGTTTTTGACTTGCCAGAGAAAAAACTCATGTTTTAGCCAGTTTCTCAAACCCTCCAGTTTTGTGGAAAACCTCTCGTTTTGAGTCCAAGACAGTTTGTGCAAAGGATTAAAGAATGTTTTCCACATCCAGCAGCTGCTACTCCAACGGATTAATTTGCAGGAAGTCAACTCTAAACTTCTGCACAGCTGGATTGAGTGAATATTAGAGAGAGAAAAAGGCCAAAGCATAACCAGAACTTTGTCTAATGAAGGCAACAGCTATAATGAAGATTACAATGGTCATTTAATGCTCTCTTAGTATAAACAGAGCAGCATTCAAGTCTTCTCAACCAACACATATGCTGAAAATGAATTGCATTCAAGTCTACATTTATTTTCTTCAGTTTTCACCTCTATTGTATCTTTTGATACACAAAACTTCAGTGTTTATTTTTATCTACTCTTAGAGAGAGTTTCTACTTGTAAATCATTTATTATAAAGAATCACAAGTCTGGGGACTTGGTGATTAGGTTCATTGATTGCAACTTGTAAGGGGAGTAAGTTCTAGTGAGAGAATTACTCTTGAGTACGTAGTGTGTAATCAATTGTGATAGTGAACAACCCAGAGAGACTGGGGACTGGACATAGGTCAAGTGGTTGGACCGAACCAGTATAAATCTATGTGTCTTGCTCTTCTCCTTTGCACTTTGATCATCTCTGTTTTGTTGTTCTATAACAGAGTAGTTTTAAAAAGTTTTAAAAATCCCCAATTCACCCCCTTGGTGATTTTGCTCCATCTTCATGTTTGAATTTTCTAGTAGGACAAATAAACTCTTGAAAATCACTCGAGTAGAGATATTTTTCTGACTAGCGAATAAAGTTTGGGATGTGTGATAAAATATGAACCCTTTTGGAATTTGGGAGTATTTTTAACATAAGCTAGATATCCTAAGGGTTCCATAGCCTCTAATTTCGTACAAATTGTAATTTTTTGGAATTTATTAAAAATGTTCAAAGTTGAGCCGGATTCATTGGAATTTTTGGAATTTTGTTGAAGGCTCGAATTTCTTGAGAACTGTAAGGGTATTTTTGGAAATACAAAAAATGGGGTATTTTGATGGTGTATAAGGTTGAGTCATATTTGGAAAGGCTATCAGGCACTATAAAATTCTAAGACGGACTCATCCCACAGGTAGTAACTATTTCACTCAAGTACTTTTATGTGTTTGTTGAATGTTTGTTTTGCCATGTATGTTTTATATTTTTGCCAAATATGCATACAGAGCATGTTGGGGTTCAAGCCCCAAACCATTATGTTCCTAATCCGGGGCTTGCCTTAAGTGGCAGCTCGACAATCTGTGATTTCAGTAAATCTAGGGCTGGCATGGTTCAGGCGGCTCGACGGTGTTAGGTTTGTGATGTTTGATTACTGTATGTTTCTATTTGCATATATGGAATATTTGGAATTTTATATATGATTTATATGTCATGGCTGCATGCATACACAATACACATTTAGTACATGAGTTTAACAGTTACTCTGGTGTTCAATTTTAAACTCCAGACAAATCTGTAAATACAAGGGATCGTGCCTGAGCCGGAAGGACCTTTTTGGAGAGGTAGGGCATATCAATGCTAATTGAAGAATAGGGAATCCCCTATTATACTTTATATTTATGTTGGGATGCTTGTATATTATTTCAGGTATTTTATTTTGTTAGATACGATTAGTTTTGATGATGTCTTATATAGATGCCATTAGTAAGAGCAAAAAGCTTGTATAATATATTTATCTCCTACATTGACTAACTACTATATTTAATATGGATTAGTTCAAGTTGAATCATAGAGATTAATCAAGAAGAAGAGGAGATATTGAAGAAGATATAACTTGCTAAGAATGATGAGTCCAAGTTGAATGACAAAGAATGATCAAGAGAAGAGAAGAAAGGAAGAGTTAGATTATGAAGAATAATCAAGATGGGTGATTAAAGAAGGAAGAACTTGTTGAATGGAATGAGAATATAATTATTCAAGTTCTTATATTGATGCTAGAAGGCTCCAAGATCATATGGAAGTTCGAATGGCTCAATTCGAATTAAAACAAGCAAAAATGAGGTTCGGATGAGAAAACTCGATTTAAGGACTCAAAACTCGATTTTTGAGTGTCTTCAACATCTCTCGCGTTCTCGGACTAGGAAACCTCGAGTTTCCAAGTGAAAACTCGAGTTTTCAAGACCGATCGAACTCTGGTCTACTCGTTTCACGTTCGCTTGGTCGAGGTTTGGTAATTCGATGATATCTCCCAAACCGTAGATCCAATTGAGGTCAAACCAGTAATGCGTCATTTTGATCTAAAATTCAAGCCCAAAGGAGCTCAGATCAAGAAGCTATGAATTTTGGAAGTTGACTGAAATTCATGCCACACAGCTGGCAGACAAGCTTCGATGTTTTGAGTGTAACTCACAAACTACAAATCGGATTGAGCTGAAATCGATGGAATATGAAAGTAGACTCAAAAGGATTTCCATCAATATTTGAATAGACCAAAACGAAGTTTAGACCAGAGATATGGCCATCAAAATTTGACAAATTGCTCGACGTTGCAAAAACGCTCGTTAAGAACATGCCCTTCATTCATCGGATCATAACGGACATAATACAATGAGTTTGGAGCTAATTCTTCTTGCATTGGATTCTTACTTCAAGCTTGGACATGTAAACTTGAGTTTGAGATTGACCAAGAATTTTTCAAGTTTTCTCGAACCGAGCAAAACCACCGGTTTCCAGAGAAAACTCAAGGTTTCATCACACGGAGACTTCTCGGATTTTTTCGGAAAATGCAAAACTCGAGGTTTCTAGTAAAACCTCGAGGTTTGCCCTTACAAGAGTCTCCTAAGTTTTGAACACTTGAAAACCTCCAGCTTTTTTCGAAACCTCCAGCTTTTAGTTTAACATGAAAATTCCAAGTTTTCACATTTGTGTGAAAACTCGAGGTTTGAACGAAACCTCGAGTTTTGGTTTGGTAGAGAGATTTCAAGTTTCCGTCGCTTTTCAAAACCTCCAGTTTTAGTTTTGCCCAGTTTTCTCAAAGTTTTTAACAATCAAGTGAAAACTCGAGGTTTGTTTGAGTATAAACCTCGAGGTTTGTCCAGCAGAGGACATCTCGTGTTTTCTCGCTTTTCAAAACCTCCCGTTTTAATTTAAAACCTCCAGTTTTTTTTTTGGCACAAAATCTCAAAGTTTTCAAATTTAAGTGAAAACTCAAAGTTTGGTGAGAAACCTCGAGGTTTTGCCAACCCGAGAGCACTCATGTTTTTCTCAGGATTGAAAACCTCCAATTTCACTACAAAACCTCCAGTTTTCTGTTTTGGCGCAAAATCTCAAAGTTTTCACATTTAAGTGAAAGCTCGAGGTTTGGTGAGAAACCTCGAGGTTTTGCCAACCCGAGAGCACCGCAATTTTTAATGTGTTGAAAACCTTCGGTTTTGGATGAAAACCTTCGCTTTCGATGTTTTGGACTTAAATCGAATTTACATGCTAAAGTCCAAACCTCGAGGTTTGAGAACAAACCTCAAGGTTTCATCGCATGCGAAATTCAAATTTGACGAATTTGTAAAACCTTCTTGTTTGATCTTAATACTTCCTATGATTATTCTCTAATGTTCCTAGATATGTTTAACCACCTTGTTAGTGAGTTTCGGATGAATTAGAGAATGTTTATTGAAGGTTTAAAGTAAAAGCAAAAGTGACATCAGCACATTAAATGCAAAACCCAGAAAGTTTCATACTTTTGGGTAATCTATCTGCACATGCTTTGCAAAGGATTAAAGAATGTTTTCCACATCCATGCAAGTTCTGCTACTCCAACGGATTAATTTGCAGGAAGTCAACTCGAACTTCGCACACTGGATTAAGTGAAGATTAGAGAGAGAAGAAGACCAAAGCTCAACCAAATCCTTTTCTAATGAAGGCAACGGTTATATTGAAGATTACAACGGTCATATATTGATCTCTACCTATAAAAGAAGAAGCATTCAAGGTTGATGAGAGTGAGCTTGCACCATCAAGATGCCAACATTCTGAATTCAACATCTTTCTCATACACACTTTGTTTTTCAATGCTTACATAGTTCATCATATAGAGTGAAATTATTTGTAATGCACTTCAATGTTTATCTTATTCACTTCTGAGAGAGAAGATTCATTATAAACATTCTATCTGTTTATTTGAGAGTTACTCAAGATTGGGTGATCTTGAGAGGGAAACAGATTGTATCCTTACAATGTCACTAGTGCAAAAAAGGGCTTTAAGACCGCCTCATTTAGAGTGGACAATCGACACCCCGGTCTTAAAAGAATGATCGGTGGCAGTTCCGTAAATATAAAGAACTTCTTGCACCGGACCAATTTTTCACCGCTCTTAAAAACATTATTGAGACCGACTAAAATACAACCGGTCTTAAAAATTGAACCGAAATTTCAATTATTTTCTAAATATATCTCATATAGCCTGTACTTATATTTTCCGTGGTAAAACATAATAAGGAAAAATTTAAATATAAAAATTCTAAAGTTTTAAGACCGAACTTATCAAAAAGACGGTCTTAAAAGTTTCCTTTTAAGACCGGACATATGATACTTCCTGTACGAAAAAGTTCATTAATATTAAGACCGGCGTTTTACAAGGAACGGTCTTAAAGGTTAAACTTTTAAGATCGGACGGTTAATATGACCGGATTAATGTAAATATTAAGACCGTCTCTTTTTCATCCGGTCTTAAAAATCCACGCAATTTATACATTTCTTCGCACGAAAGCTTTTGTTACTCTATGGAGAACCTCTCGTTCACGTTCAAACCCTTCCCGTTGCATTACCTCTCTTCCTCGCCCACGTACCATCAGCCCCCGTTACTCTCTCATTTGCTCGGCATTCCTCTCTTCCCCGTCTCAAAAATGGACGGTGAAAACGAATCTATTCGTGTTCCGCAACGCCTTGCTTCCGGTGTGACGGTGTGAGTGAGAACGAACCCTCTTCATCTCACAATGAGGCTCGTAATCGCCCGCACGCCGTGGTAGAAGAGGCACACGAATGATGGATATGACCCTAAGTCGAACTTCCGGGTCAAAGCTCGAGATTCGGTTTGATGAAAGGTTGGAACCCGTCGGTCCTAATAAAAGCAAATATAATAGTTTTGTTTCGTCTGCCTAGCACGCAAAGAAGGTTAGCATCTTGACGGATGAGTGGAAAAGTGTGGACTCTAAGAATGTAAAGGATCCTATTTGGGAGACTATCCGGTTACATACACCGTCCCCGACTATCGAAGTTGAAAGACAAGACATTGTCTTATTGTGCTTGATCGGTGGAGGAAGTTTAAGACCTTTCTCGCTAACACGTATATTTTCTCCGATGTTCCGCCTACCAAACATCCTTGGGAAGTTTACACATTTATTGATGAACGAATTTGGCGACAATTTGTTCTTCCGAGGACCACTCCCGAAGCTCGTGAGTTTATATTTAGTTTTGTTTTCCCTTTTGTTTGCTTATTAACTCCGCGGATATGTGAATGTTATTGTGTTCATCTAATCCCGTTAGTTATATAATGGTTCGGTGTGTGAATAGAAGTATACATTTCCCCGCCTTTGTCTATGCAAGTCGATATGTCAACCCCGAAAAGGTAAATTACTGATGAGAAGGTATTAATTGTGTAATGCTTTTACTTGCAAAGGAGGAAATGAATAGTCTTAAAAGGGGGAAACTTTATATACCCAATTGTTACTATCTAATGGGACTCGCCGATCCCACCGGATGCCTTAAAAAGGATCAAGTTTGTATTATTCTCAGTAAGCATAATTCTCTTTTGTTTCTTAACCTATCTATCTAGCTAGCACTACAAAACATAGCTCCAATTTCTTCTACAATTCTACATCTTCCTTAAATAAAATGTTGAAACTTGATGAAGTGAAGAATTTGACTACTTGTTTGATTGACGTTCATATGAAGCGTAAGTTCTCTAATTTCGTTAGTGACATGCATGGTCGGAATTCATAATTAATAGATGTTTTCAATCCCGATTCACGAAAAGAAGGGAACAAGCACAAGAGATAGGTAGAAAGAATGATTGCCCTCATAGGGCTTCTCGCGGATATCAAAAGGCCAAAAAAGATTTGATGGCTCGCCAAGCGGAAGAGATTGGATGATGAAGCGTAATCCAATCCTTCTATGACACATGCTCCTCCATCTCCAATACGTCGCGAGGATTTGTGGTTGCATATTCGGCAAAAGCCAAGCGCGCCTACACGAGTGAACAAACTCGTCTAGTTGCCGAAAGAATTGTAAGTATCGTTATTGTTATTTTTTAGTTACTAAACATGTTTCATTACTAAGCTTCTCGTTATCCGTATCTTACGGAAGATCTTAAAAAGAAAGAAGCGGAGGATCTTTTGTGTCGAACGGGAGGAATGATGTTCTGACCGTTGCGACTGGAAAATCGGATCACCCGGGGCATGTAAGGGGGATTGGAGGACGGGTAGGCATAAAGCAAGTCTTTGGTACATCCAAACGCCAAAGACAAAGTATGGTTACCCGAGAGGAGATGGACCGACGGGCCGCTAATGAAGCTTCAATGACCGCAATGTTTCAATCCGAGATGAGCCGATGAGGAGGAACTGAGTCGCCGAGGCTACTTTTGAGCAATCGTCCGAGACCAAAGTTTCCTTCACACACTCACCTCGCGTGCACCGTGCAGAAGAGCACTATAGGGAGCTGCATTGTTGGATAGTCAGAGCAACCTTGTGACCTTTATGTGGAGGATCCCGATCATCATGATGGACGATTATTGGCTGCAAAAGGGACTGTTCACAACTTGGGATCAACTGTACACCACCAATAAATGCCTGATGATGAAGTCAGAGTGTCAGTTGAAAAGGTGATCATTGATGCACCGCTCCCTCTCCAAACTAATGAGCTGAAGCTTGTGAGTGATGTCAAGGGAACCTTCATCCCTTGGCCAGTGAAGCTTGTACATGTCTCTACTGCTCCTGAAGCTTCAACCCCTCCTCCTCAAGTTCCATCCCCTCGTCAAGCTCCATCCCCTCCTCAAGCTCTATCCCCTATCGCTAAGTTGGCTGTTGCGCTGGAAAAAATATCCGATCTCGATGAAGAGTGGATATTTTAAGGATAAATCGTGGCTTCGCCAATGAAGTAGTAGGCGTCCCTCATCCTATGCCCGTTCAAGTTGACACCGTTGATGTTGAGTCTCGCCGCTTCCTCGACAGAGCTTACCGATGCGCTTGTTAGAATTTTTATGAAGTAAGTATCTTCTGTCCTATGAGTACATCATTTAAATGCATCGTTTAGACATACATACATATACACTAATTCCCTGATCGATGTCATTATGGTAGGTACTTGCATCATGAATTGGTTCAAAGGTGCAGGATCAACGATTTTGGATTCTTGTGCCCTGTCTATTCAAGTCAAACAACCATGGAGGAGAGACAGGAGTACATATCAAAGAGGTTGTGTGAAGTGAGCAAAAAGTTGTACTTTTTGCCATTCTTCCACAAGTACATATCAAAAATCTTGTCCGCAATTCACTTAATTCTGCTACATATATCACTGAGTATAGTTTACTGATGTGAATTTTCAGCCGCCACTGGCAGTTGGTCCTCATGTGCATGGAGGAGCATAAAGTTATCTTCTTATGCTCCACTCACACTGAGCCATTGCCTACGTTGGTGCAGACCATCAACGAGTAAGCATGTCATTTTGATTCTCTTGTCTGAAATCTCGGCTGTGAATTTTCAGTGAATCATTGATAAATTTGTGATTTTGATGATAGTGCCATGAGGACCTTCCAAATAGTACAAAAGAAAAGGCGTGGTACTCAAGACAAAGACCTCATATGGTACGCACTGCAGGTTGGTACAATATTTGTAGCACACCGCCTTGTGAACTTGGTCATTGAGCTATATATATGCTCTTATATATATTTCTTGTTCTTTTTAGACCTGTCGGCAACCACGAGAGTCCAACTTATGTGGCCAAGTCGTCATGAAACACATGTATGATATTACAAGGCGAGGGATACTAAATTAACTCGCGAAGGTAAATGTATTTGATGTTACATATTATGCAAGTTAATTCAGTTTAAAACTTACCGTTACAAATGAAATATGCATGCAAGTTAATTCAGGTTGTTGTCTTTGATGTTACGTATGTTTCAATGCAAAACTCCCTTTCTCGATGATGAACTAGAGCACATACGCAATGTGTTTTGTGAATATCTGTATGGTCTGATCTTAGAGTCACAAAAAGGACAATAATTAATGTCCTAAATTCATTTGTAAGTATATTCTCGTAGCAACAATAATCGATCTTCGTAAATTTGTTTATTTTTTTGAACAATTCATTTGTAAATATACATAGGCAATGTAAAATTCAATAAATAAATTTAGTTAATTTTTCGAACAATTTTCTTGTGTCCATTTTGGGTTTCGAATGTATTATTGGATGGTGGATATAGCTATTTAATTTAGTGTTTGAAATCGAGACTTTTAGGACCGTTTATTAACAAGATGTCCCGGTCTTAAAGGTCCGCAAAGTGTTCAAAGTAAAAAGTATGAGACTTTTAGGACCATATATTGCTTTAGTGTTCGCTCCTAAAAGCTTAAAAACCACATGAACTTTTAGGTCCAGACGTATTATAAAAGGTCGGTCTTAAAAGTCACTCTTAAAAGCCCGCTTAACTTTTAGGACCGTATTTTTATAAATAATCGGTCTTAAAAGTCCTTTGCTTACAAGTCTGTTTAACTTTTAGGACCGTATGTTTTTATTTGTACGATCTTAAAAGTCAATCACCTTTAAATACCTCTTTCGACAAATTAAATGGATAGGGTTGAAGACAACCGAGGTTACGCGTTACGCTCGAGCTAGGTCCTTCATTATCATCGTTTTTACCTCTCCATGTGTAGAGCAAGATTATCGGTGTCCCTTTTATTTTGTCTTTTGTCTTTTGTCGGAAAAAGAAGGAAGATAATGAAAAGGACACTTTGTTTCTAACATGGGGAGGTAAAACCGACGTCAACGAAGGTCCAACCTTGAGGAGAATAGTTACTTTGTTTGTTCTTATCCGAATAAGGTAAAAGCTCCTTTTTTTGTATGTTCTTAACTGTATTTTGTGAATTTCTGTTGTTGGATTTACACGAGGACAATGTTTTGTTTGTTTCCTTTTTGTCGGAAAAAGAAAGATGATAATGAAAAGGACAAGAGGCAATCGGATATGGAAACCAAAGCCGACAAAAATGGCGGTGTTTTTAGGACCGTCGATTTACTAACTAAAGTCTTCGTTCTTTTATTTTAGGTTTTTTAGTCTCGCCATTATCCATCCTTCATAGTTGCCTTGTTTATTGCTTTCTAGGTTCGTATAATGGGATAAAGTACTAAACTCGCACGAGAACAAAATTTAAAAATATTTTATTTACTAATTTTTTTTTACGCCGCCTATAGGGGCAAATGATCATCAAAAAAAAAATCAAAATAAAAAGCAACAAAAAAATACTAATCCTTCTCGTAGTCGAGAGAGGGAGGGGCGTCGAGTCGTCGAGTCGTCTTCGGCGGATCGTACTTCACGTCATTGGCGTGGAGTACCATGTTCGTTTGTTGTTCATGGTATGAGCAAGCCGAACCAATTGGCCCAAATGTCGATCGATTTGATCGACGCGGGCCACTGATGGATCGCACCAACCGCTTCACGGTCGGATTTGGAGGAGGCGGTGGCGGAGGGGGCTGAGGTTGAAGAGGAGGAGGAGGAAATGGAGGACTGGGGGGAGCAGCCATTACGGTGGGGGCCGAGGTTGAAGAGGAGGAGGAGGAAACGGAGGACCCGGGGGAGAAGAATGTGAAGAAAGTACAAGAACAACGGGTTTAAATAGAGAACCCATCCCGAACAATGTGAAACGCCGGAAACTTTAATGAGGAGACGCATTGTTCATCGAATACGAGGAGACGCATTGTTCATCGAATACGACGAGACGCCTAGTTGGGAAGTTTATCTCGGAAGCCGAAGAGACTCGCATCATTCATTTGAGCAAGGTGTGTAAGTGCGGGTAAATGATAAAAGGTCGGTCTTAAAAGTAAGACTTTTAGGACCGGACTAATTATAAAACATCGGTCTGAACAAAAAATAATAATAGAATTTTATACCGCATATCTATAAGTACCGGGTTAATGATAAAAGGTCGGTCTTAAAAGTAATTTAGACTTTTAGGACCAGATATTTTACAAAAATGTCGGTTTTAAAATAAAATGAATTGCAAAAATATTAAATAATGGAATTTTATACCGCGTACCTATAACTCCTTATTAATTCCTCAGCACCTCGTAACTCCAAACTACGTACGTGGCTATCTCGAGAACAAATTTCTCTCCTTTATTAATTAACTCCTCATACCTCTCTCCCCTAACCGCTCAAACCATGGTTAGATTCAAGAGAACCGCTCGTAGGGTGCTCTTAGTCGTGATGCTCGTGCCTTCCGTCGATCGTTATACGGTGCGCCTCCTCCATCCGAGTCCGTCCTATTGTGACAAAGAGTCTCGGGTCATTGGACCCATTGTTATTTCTTCGGACGATGAAGAGGTTCCCGCTCCCCTCTCCAACCTCTTGGCCCCACCGCGACTACTACTGACCCCTCTCCTCTTTCCTCTAATGAAGCATTGTGGTTGAATCGAGTAAGACAGAAAATTGCTGATCTCCGGGAAATTAATGTTGTTCACGCCGAAATCGCCAAGGCTTTGGAGGATAATAAGCTTTAGGAGATGTTTAGTCGATTCTTGTTTTTGATAATTTTCTGCTTGTTTTTCTTTTGTATTTTTTCTTGTGTACGTGCATATGCAAGTAATATATGTAATTAAAGAAACTCCTGTTTTCCTTTAATTTTTATTCATTTAGTTGCTGCGCTCGCCAAATCCTTTTTAAGAAAGCACAAAAACGAGGAATTTTAGGACCGGAGTATTATAAAACGGCGGTCTTAAAAATTGTATATATAGAACCGTCTACTTTTTAATGAACCAGTTTAATTGTCTCAATTTAGGTCCGAGTATTATAAAACTCCGGTCTTAATAAAATCCCAAATATAAAACATGTCTCGCTCCGTCGCGGAATATTAAATTTCCCTCTCGAACTTCTCTTGTCGCGTCTAAAGTGTTACTCGTGTTACGTCGCCACTTGTCGTCGGTTCGCGTTGCTCTCTCGACAATCACTTTCTCGTTCCTTAGCTAAACGTCTATAGACCAAGCTATAAGAGGTGTTTCGGTTATATAACTTTATGATTTTCCCGCTCATCGTTCGGGTTTTTCCCGGGTTGAGCGAAATCGATCAAATGTTCTTGTGGGTTTCGTGTTGTTAATGGATATTGTATTTTGAAGATTATAATTGCACTTTAGACCTACCCAACTGACCAATAAATGTTTTTAGGTTACTCTTGTTGTCTGCAACATCAACGTTCGTGGCGGAGAAGAAAGACTAAGGAAACGCATTTGAATTTATATGATACAAAGTGAGTCCACAAGACCTTGACGCGATGCATTTAATTTCCTCATCATGCATTTATTTTGGTTCTTGGATTCACTGCGATACATTTATGACCAAAAGTGATTCTTCGTTCGCATTTAATGAGCAAGTTTATCCAGAAAAAAAAAGGAAAAAAAAAAAGACAACCAACATTTGAGCATATATATGTATGTTAAATCTTTCCGTCTATATATATAGGAATTCTACTATGGATCACGCTTGGATAAATGTTAAACGGACGAGTGTTGAATATCGAAATGGGGTGAGGGACTTTATAAAATTTGCTAAACAAAATGCCCATGCCGAGGGTGGGAAGTTTTATTGCCCTTGTGTAAAATGTTTGAATGAGAGGCGACTAAGTCCCGAAGTTATACACACACATTTAATTTGTGAAGGAATTTGTAAGACTTATACGGTATGGGTATGGCATGGTGAAAAAATACCAAGTGGGTCTCAACATAGGGAAGTGGCCTTTGATGATAATGACACGGATATGGATGATCACATGAGGACATTATCCGTGATGTAGGAGAAGAGGCTTTTCATCAATCACATGCATATGGTAATATGTGCGGTGATGCGAGACCCCTCTATACCGTGGGTGTAAAAAATACCAATTGTTGAATGCTTTGTATTGAAATTGGTAAGCTTGAAGGCACGTCATGAATGGAGCGACAAGAGTTTTTCGAAATGCTTGAGGCTTTTAAGGACATGCTTCCGGATGATAATGTGTTGCCGCATCGATACTATGATGCTAAGAAAATACTTTGTCCACTAGGGATGGAGTACAAAAAGATCCATGCATGCCTGAATGATTGCGTGTTGTATAGAAAAGAGTTTGAAGAGGAGCATAATTGTCCGAAATGTGAAACCCCAAGGTACAAGTCAAATAAGGGGCCTGCAAAAGTGTTGTGGTATCTTCCAATCATACCAAGGTTCAAGCGGTTGTTTGCGAATGAAAATGATGCAAAAAATTTGAGGTGGCATGCAGATGAGAGGATTTCGATGGAAAGCTTCGACATCCGGCCGATTCTTCTCAATGGAAGAAAATCGATCAATTATTTCTGAACTTCGGCGAAGAACCTAGGAACCTTAGGCTTGCCCTTAGACGGATGGCATGAATCCATATGGAAGCCTTAGCAGCATACATAGTTCATGGCCCGTACTACGATTATTTACAACTTATCTCCAATGTTATGCATGAAATGAAAGTACATCATGTTGTCTATGTTGATTTCGGGACCGAAATAACCCGAAAATGACATTGATGTTTACCTTCACCCCTTGATCGAAGACTTGAAGGAGTTGTGGGCGAAAGGTGTTGATGTTTTTGACTCTTTCAAGAAGGAGGTGTTTAAAATGCGAGCCATGATATTTTGTACCATAAACGACTTCCCAAAGATATGGGAACTTGTCGTGGGTATAGTGTAAAAGGCCATAAAGCATGTCCGGTTTGTGAAGAAGGCACACGCTACCATCAACTTCAACATGGAAGAAAGACGGTTTATCTTGGACATAGGAGATTTCTTAGACGGGCCACCCATATCGTCGATTGAAGAAAGCCTTTTTTGGTGGCCAAGAGTATGAAGATGCTCCGGTGGCATTGACTTGGGAGCAAGTTTATGAAAAGGTGAAAAATATCAATGTTGTATTCGGTAAGACCGCAAAGAGTAGAAAAGAAACAAATATATGGAAAAAGAGATCTGTATTCTTCGATCTTCCATATTGGCGCAATCTTGATGTGAGACACGGTATTGATGTCATGCATGTGGAGAAAAACGTATATGATAGTATTGTCGGCACGCTTCTCAACATACAAGGTAGTTCCAAGGATGGTGTGAAGGCAAGATTGATCTCGATAGCAATGGGAATACGCGAAGAGTTACATCCAAGGCCGAGATGGGAAGAGAACTTATTGTCCCCCGGCTTCTCATACTTTGTCTAAGGATGAGAAACGAAGTTTTGTGAGTGTTTACATGGCACAAAAGTTCCCACGAGGTATTCTTCAAATTTGAAGAGGCTTGTATCGATGAAGGACTTGAAATTAGTAGGCCAAAAGTCTCATGATTGTCATGTCTTGATGCAAAACTACTCCCAATAGCTATTCGAGGCATCGACGAATATGATCTTCGGGTCGTTTTGACTAGACTTTGTGTCTTCTTCAATACGCTTTGTAGTAAAGTTTTTGAGATTGAAAAGTTGGATGAATTGGAGAATGAAGGATATCTTATCTTGTGCCACCTTGAGAAGCTTTTTGTTCCTACATTTTTTGACATCATGGTTCATCTAATTGTTCATCTAGTGAGGGAGATAAAGATATGCGGCCCTATCCATTTACGGTGGATGTACCCAATTGAAAGATCTATGAAATTCCTAAAAGGGTACGTGAAGAACGATACCGGCGAAGCATCGATTGTTCGAAATATGTTTCGAAGAAGCCATGGAATTTTGTCAAGATTATTTGGCCAAAGTAAGACATATTGGGCTTCCAAAATGTTAGCATGCTTTGATGGGGGTAGATGAGGGCTTCCGTAAAGAGTGTGGATCCGATGAATTGTCACAAGTCCACTTATACATCTTGAATAACGTCGATGAAGTTCAAGCCGGATAGCTGCACATAAAGCACTGTAAGGAAAGAAAATCATCGAATGACCGAACAAAGGTTGATTAGGGAGCATAACGTAACTTTTGCAAACTGGTTCAAACAAAAGGTCGAGGGAGAGGAATGTGTTTCGATACAATCAAATGGTTAGCAGGTGGTCCCGAGGTTGATGTCATAAGTTGGAATTCGTATGTGATCAATGGTTATACATTTTACACGAAGTCCCTAGATGATACGAACACAAATTCGAACAAAGTGGTGTTATGTTAGAGGCTGAATCTATGCACTTCTCCAGTTCGAAAGACAAGAGCCCTTTATTGGCGGTCATGCCATATTATGGGGTTATTGAAGAGATTTGGGAGGTGGACTATGTGAAAATTAGATTTCCCATTTTCAAATGCAAGTGGGTTAATGTCAATAATGGTGTTCGGATCGATCGGCTAGGATTTACGTTAGTCGATGTCAATGGTAGAAGTTTTGGAGATGAACCTTTTATTATGGCGGAGACCAGGCAAAACAAGTGTTCTATATCACCGATCAAGAAAATAAAATGTGGTCTCGTAGCTCTCCAAGGAAAGAGGGTCATTGATATTGATGAGGAAATGAATTCAAATTATGGTATTCCCGAGAGTACTCCTTTTTCAAGGGGTCTACCTGGACATGAACGAAGAAGATGAAGCGGATAATGAACCCGGCATAAGAAGTGATCATCAAGAAGGGATATGGGAAGATATCACTTTATAAAAGAGTCAATTCATAAGGTAATATTCATATGCAGATTTCTTTGAAGACTTTAAGGCTTTAACTATATATATTATATTCCTTCTATCTATGTTCATAGTTAATGTCACTGACTATGAATTTTGTTCTTGTTTTATTTTTGTGGCGGGATCCGATCCAAAGGGGCATGTTATATAAGAGGATGTTACGTTGTTGGGTGGGGGAATCGATGAAGGCATGGTGAATATTATTTTGGGCGCATGTATGTTGTACTTGTAACTTATTGTATTTGTAAGTAAGTTATCTTATTGTATGAATTAATTTAGGTGTTGTAGTCATAGTAATCATTAATTAAGAGGCCAAATAGCTCATGGTGAATAATATTTGTATTCTTTTTCCAATTCAATTTATTCAAATAATTGTTCATAGCTTGTAGCTTAAAGTATCGACTTTTATGTCTTGGATTGGGTGGTGGATTTGTGTATATATATAATCGGGAAGAACAAATAGGGGGAAAAATTTGGGAAAATTTAGGCCGGAAATAATAAGCGGTCTTAAATGTTCACTTGTTAAGACCGGATGTAATTATATGACCGGTCTTAAAGGTCGGGATGACTTTTGAGTTTTGATATTAAACCCTAGGTCTTAAAAGTTGGTCTTTTAAGACCGGTATATTTAACGTCCGGTCTTAAATCAAAATCTTTAAGACCGGATGTATTTATCATCCATTCTTGAAAGTCGGTCTTTTAAGACCGTGTATAATTAGTCGTCTGGTCTTAGAAGCCGTTATTTTTCAGGGCCGTATGTGTCTGTCCGGTCTTATAATTACGATCTTTTAAGAGCGGCCTATTTTTTGGCCGGTCTTAAAAGTTGAGCTTTAGGACCGAACAAAAAATATTTCGGCTTTATTTAGTACAACTTTTTAAGACCGACGTTTTTAAATGTCCGGTCTTAAAATAGTTTCTTTAAGACCGGTTCGAGTCCGGTCTTAAATGGTAGACTTTTAATACCGGCTGGAACAAGACCGGTCGCATGTCCGGTCTTACGACCCCTCTTTTGTCCAATCTTAAAAGCCTTTTTTGCACTAGTGTGTGTAAGGAGGAGTATCTCAGTGAGAGATTTCACAAGTGCCTGGGTGAACTTGTGGTTTGTAAAGGCTTCTCTTGTGCCCAGATTAAACAAGAAGATAGTGGATTGAAAATCTCAAGTGGAACTTGAGGACTGGACATAGGTCAAGGATTGAACCGAACCAGGATAAATCTATGTTTGCATATTCTCTTCCCTTATCTTTTATGTTTCCAGCATATATGTTTGAATGACTATCTATTGCTTTATAACTCTTTACTGTCATACAAACTGGTTTTACTGAGTTACAAAAAGATTTTCAAAGTTCCTAAATTTTTATACTTCACCAAATTCACCCCCCTCTTGGGTTCAGCCGGTTCTTACATATTTTGGATTACTGTACCCTTAACTCTCCAAGGACTTTTATCTTTTCGATATTGCACTTTTACCAGTACAGTAGGTAGTCCAAACCGGTATAGTGCTCTATTGCACTACTCTGATATAAGTAAATGGAACCAATAGTAAAGGAAAGGTAACAAATAAAGGAATCACTCTAACCCGCCACCCGAAAGGGTGAGGCCGGTAGAGGTGTAACACCACCTTACTTCCTAATCCAGAACATTTTCCTGAATCTTTAGGCATAATTGAGATTCAATGATCGGTTGGATCTTAGGGTAACGATTAATCTCATATTCAAAATGCAAATCATACATGACAAATACTTTATATATTGCAAAATAAAAGAAATCATTTAGCAAACATACCGTGCTATATAGCCATTAACGACATAAGCACACACAAGTCCCGCATGTCCTAGACACGAATCCTCATCGCTTAGAAAACAAGCATGCAAAGATTATCATATAAGGGGTTAAGTAGCAATTTTGCCCCCGGAAGTATACGGCCGAGAGCAATTTTGCCCGAGAAGTTTTTTTTTGGAGCAATGTTGCCCGGAAGTTTTTTTTTTTGGAGCAATGTTACCCCTCCATTAACAACCCTAACGGTCAACTAATGGTCAACTAACCGTTGATCCTTAGGGTTGTTAATGGAAGGGCAAAATTGCTCCCAAAAAAAAAATTCTAGGGCAAGATTGCTTCTGACCGTATACTTCCGGGGCAAAAATGCTACTTAACCCTTTTTTATATTTAATATTTAATTTTGCAATAATGACTCTTTAATGAAAATGCAACCCTTTTTATCTCTACCTTCATTGATTTATGTAATTCGGCCTGTTTAAAGTAGGCCTATTTTTTACCTGTTTGAAGTAGGCCTATTAGCCTAATTATAAAATTTTAAAAAATATAGGCCTCCTCAACAGGCACAGCCGCTTCGGTCAAAAAATGGCCCTAATAGGCCACGCGGCCAGGCTCATGCCACTTTGTTGCTTTACGGACTTGGCCTGTTAAGGGTGAAGCCTGGGCTAGGGCGGCTGTTTCCACCCTTAGATATTATATAAATAAGAATTAAAAATATATGATATCATAAATAATATTTTTAACATTTTTTGGGGTTGAGTAGCATTTTTGCCTCGGAAGTCTTTTTTTTTATAGCAATTTTGCCCCAGAAGTTTTTGTGGGGAGCAATTTTGCCCCTCCGTTAACAACGCTAACAGTCAACGGTTAATTGATCGTTAGGGTTGTTAACATAGGGGAAAAGTTGCTCCAATTTTATACTTCCGGGGCAACATTGCTCCAAAAACAACTTCCAGGGCCAAATTGCTACTTAACCCTCATATAAAACATTAATCTAAGCTGGCTAAATAAAACACATTACTCAAGCACACAAACCCAACCAAGAATCCACAAGAGATAAACATACAAGGTATACATAAAAACACAATGAATAAGAGGTTAAGTTACCAACCTCAACTTCGCGAATATATAAAATCACCAGTGTTAGAAACTCGGACTTCCTTCAATATCCTAAAGTAAAACCATTATAACTATTAATTCCCTTTTTTTTTTAAGGAATTCTATTGAATACCATTTTAAATTATTACAAGTGTTTTCCTTGTCCGTTAAATCACTCTTTAATCCATATAGGACAAGTCTTTCATATTTGACTTTATAGGACTTTTCTTTTCTGAATTTTTCCCCATTTCTGTCCAGAAATTTTCAGTATCTTTGAAAAATCATAATTAAATACAAACAACTTCAAATGATGTTCTTCCAAAAGCTACATTACCCTTGTCATGTCTATTTTCATAGAAAAATACTCCCAACAGTCAAAAACTTTCGAATCATTCCCAGAACAATAAAGTTTCTCCACTGTCCAGATCATACTTCCAAAAACATGAGTCAGTTTGAAACATCCATATCTTTTTGTACAAAACTCCAAAAATTTCTTGTGACCTATCAAACGAAAATGCTTTCAACATACTTTATTTCCGAAAAGTTTCATGATTTGCAGACATCATTGGATTAGTAAAAAATCACGCACAATTATTATTGTTCATATTGCACTTCTAGAAACATATGTTTTTTTCAAAAATCTGTAACTCATTGTACAGAGCTGTAAAAATTACATATTGCCTATCAAAATAAAGATATTTCTGTCTACTTATTTCTGAAAAGTTTCATGATTTTTAAAGATGATTTGATTAGTCAAAAAGCATGCACAATCGCTACTATTTAGATTACACTTCCAGAAACATAAGTCTTTTCAAAATTATGTAAATCCTTGTACAAAGCTCTAAAAATGACATATTATCTACCAAAATTAATTTCTTTCTTTCTACTTTATGCGTGGAAAATTTCATGATTTTTAGACATCCTTTGATCGGTCAAACATCATGTACAAGTCAAATGCCTCAGAAAAACCAAAACTGGCAGATTTTGCAAATTGTACAACTTTGCTCTTTTGATTTCAAAAATCATTTTCCACCATATTTCCACCCCACTTTTTGTTTTAGACACATTGGTGGGCCCAAAATCATGAAAATCATTTTGCTCTACCATTTTCTTGCTTAGACCAAAATATAGCCTTAAAACCAAGAAAAACTCTTTTTTCATAAATCATGATTTTTAGCTTAGGTTTGTCTTAGATCTTGGCTTTTTGGTCTTTGATCATGTTAGATCTTATTTGGGTAGCATGGCCCCATAGGGTTAAATTTTATGTCATAGTTTTGTTGTCATTATGCCCTAATTTATCTAAGTGACAAACATTCTTTTTTCTTGTCAAAATTGACTTAGGAGTAATCAATAGATTATCAACCTCACAATAGATATTAATCTTGACATTTCATTAAATATTCAATTATAACATTTTATTGAATATTCGTAATATAAAAAGATTTCGTTAAAACGTAAATCGGGATGTTACAGCAGTTTCCACCGAGGTGCCTTTCTTCCACAACCTTTTGTTTGCTTTTCAAGGTTAATAATGATTTTTGTTTTTTCCCCTTTCTCGAATGGGAGTTGCCATTGTTGAATGATAAGTAAACTTGTATGGCTGAAATCTACTTACAAATTACACATGTTATTTTCCAATTGGAGAATATGTACAAGTTGTTTACTTTTCAAAATACCCATCTAACGTAACTGTAGCTATGATTTTTTTTTTTTCTTTTTAAGAAATAGAAATAAAAAGAACAATGTACACTCTTGAAAGAAGTGCTTCTCGACATGGTTTCTCTGTCACAGGTTTCGCTTCTTCACTGTAACTGCTGCGCGGAGCTTGAATGATAACTTAGTCTTCACTATGACTAACCCTCCAGCAATCTCCATATCTTTTCTTTTATTATTCCAAATCCATTTCACTTCTAGCGTCACCTCATACACTCCAGTTGATAATTTCTTAGTCAACTGCGGCAGCTCCGGCAGATCTCCTTCTTTAGGTGGCCGGGACTGGATCGGAGACATGGACTCTACACAGTTCTCTCCGGTTGAATTCTCTAACAGCAACAACTCATTGGAAAGTGCCAAAGGACTTGGCGAAACAATCCCTTATGACACCGCACGCCTCTCTCGCTCCGAATTCTCCTACTGGTTTCCTTTGAAGACCCGGGGCCAAAAGTTTATTCGCCTTCACTTTTACCCATATTCCTATGACCTCAACTTCCTACGTTCCGACTCTGTCTTCTCCGTCAGAGTTGGATCTCACGCTCTTTTGAAAGACTTCAATGCTTCAGTCACGGCCGATGACGCTGCTAAAGAAACCATTTTACGAGAGTACTGCATCAGCATTTGTGATCCCAGTGAGGGGCTTTTCATAACCTTCACGCCCAGCCCATCTCATCCAAACGCCTATGCTTTTGTGAATGGGATTGAGTTAGTCTCTATGCCCACTTTTCTTTACTACACCAAACCTGATGACCTTCAGTCTATGCTGCTAAATGACGGGACCTAACAGTATCCGGTGAAAATTAATAGAGCTCTTGTGACTGTGTACAGAATCAACGTTGGTGGGAGGCAGATCCCTTCCGAAAGTGATACTGGCATGTTTCGTCTTTGGGGCCAAGATATTGCCTACTTGGAGAGTGGGGAGCGCTTACAAAGTATTTCAGTAGCTTTTGATTTAAACCTAACCTACAGAGATGATCAAAATTATTTTGCACCTGATGACGTATACAAGACTGCCAGAAACTATGGGATGAAAGAAACATCCAAATTTAATGTCACTTGGGAATTTGAAGTGGATTCGGTGTTTTATTATATGGTGAGATTGCATTTTTGTGAGTTTGATGAACACATTGAAAAAGCTGGAGGCAGGGTTTTTCAAATCTTTATAAATGATGCTTTGGTGGAGTCTCTGGCCGATGTGATGATGTGGACTCAGAATCAGATACTAGTTCCTGTCCATAGGGACTATGTAGTGTCGATGCCGATCAGTGGAAGCTTCAAGAAGCTCAATCTTTCAATTAAGTTGCAACCACACCCAACTGCAAGTTCTTACAGAGATGTGTTATTGAATGGTATTGAGATTCTTAAAATAAGTGACATCAGAAACAATCTCGCAGGTTCCAATCCCGACCAACCTCATTATCCCCCAGTACTGCTTCCAAAGACATTGGACAAGAACCGATCAAACATGAGAGTAATTTCCATAGTTGTGGGCTCAGCCTCCGGCTTCATTTTACTATCTCTCATCATTTTTCTGATTTTTTGTGGATTGGCTAGAGCTATCAACGAAGGAAATTCACAATGGGGACTTGAACTAGTGTCGGCTTCAAAAACAAACAAATCCTCACTGTTACCATCCAATTTGTGTCGGACCTTTTCAATAGGCGAGGTAAAAGCTGCCACTAATAATTTTGATGATAGTTTAATTATAGGAGTTGGAGGATTTGGTAATGTCTATAAAGGGCACATTGACAACGGTTCAGTTGTTGTGGCAATCAAACGCCTCAAACAAGGTTCACAACAAGGGCTCAAGGAGTTCCAAACTGAAATTGAAATGCTCTCTCAACTTCGTCACAACCATTTGGTGTCTCTCATTGGTTACTGCAACGATGACAATGAGATGATCCTTCTCTATGAGTTCATGGCTCATGGGACCTTTTGTGAGCATCTCTACAATTGTGACAATCCAATTTCCTGGAATCAAAGGCTAGAGATTTGCCTAGGTTCTGCACGAGGACTACATTACTTACATACCGGAGCAGAGCATGCAATCATCCATCGCGATGTCAAGTCGACAAACATCTTAATTGATGAAAATTGGATGGCCAAGATTTCGGATTTCGGACTGTCCAGACACTACAAAAAAATTAGTTTTAGCGACGGAAAAAATCCGTCCGCTAAAAGGATTTTTCCGTCGCTAAATGAGTTAGCGACGAAATTTGCGACGGATTTCGTCCGTCGCAAAAACCTCGTCGCAATTGCGACGGAAAACTCTAAATCCGTCGCAAATTTTGAATTTTGCGACGGATTTAATTTCCGTCGCTAATTAGCGACGGAAAAAAATCCGTCGCTAATCTGTGGGATTAGCGACGGAAAAAATCCATCGCTAATCCCGCCGGATTAGTGACGGATAGATTTCCGTCACTAATCCCGCGGGATTAGCGGCGATTTTCAATCCGTCGCTAAATTCGAATATTTTTTTTAAATTAAAAAAATTATTATTTTTGTAATTTTTATAAATTTTGATTTTAAAAAAATTGAAATTTTTTTAATATTGATTTAATCAATCATCTGGTCAAAATAATATGTTGTTCAAAAGCGAGATTCTCATAATTTAATCAACATTCTTTATTGATAGCAATTATTGTCATAAAAAAAAAGAAAAACGAAAAAAGATGCAAATGATTTCATTTGATAAAAACAAAAAGCTTTTAATCACGTTCTTACTAAATTAACACATAACCCCTTTCCATTTTTACTGATTTTTTCATTAAAATAGGAGCAATAATATTATATATATATATATATATATAATAGTGGATTAAAAAAATCTTTGGCGGCAGACGATAAGGTATAGCTACAAATAGAATCCAAATGAAGATGGATTACTCTCTCCACTTCTTATTATAAGGATCTCCTTCCCCCGAAAGAATGATAAACAAAACAAAATTACACAAGGAGAGATAAATATTGACAAAGATAGGGTAAGAAATTAAACCAGAAATTTAAAAAAAAAAACAAACAAAGAAACAACATACACAAGGACGACACACACATAAAGAAAGAGTTGATATTTCCTTCAATTCTTTCATCCACACGCATCCATACATATATATATATATATACACACACATAGTCGCTATGATACCAAGACAGAATTTAGAAGAACAAGAGAATTGGGGAACAATGCATAGGAACAAGAAGGAATAATTAAAATGAATTTAGTAAATAATCAAAAAAAAAATCAAACGAAATTTTGAAATTGTATTTTTCAATCAAACAAGAAATTAAAAAAGGACAGATGCTAATTTTGAATCAAACAAATAATAAAACGGAATATTAAATTAATTTTATAAAAAAAGGAATATTAAACAATTTCCCTTTCAAATCAAATATTAAAAAATAGTATGATGATGGATTTCAAAATTAGACATCTTTGAATAAATCTGATCGAATAATCAGATAATAAAATAGGAACAAGAAGAAAAATAAAAATGAATTTAGTAAATAATCAAAAACATTTCAAACCAAACTATAAAGCGACAGAGTACATGTAATCAAAGTATTATACCAAAGAATCTCAATCAAGTGTATAAACTACAACAAACATGTCCATTCGCAACTATTCAAAATATATGATAAAAAATTGAAAAAAGTAATCAAACTTACCGGCAAAACCGGTGACGGAGACCGGAAGGGCGCGCGAAGAGACGAGGGCGGCGGACGAGGTGGAGGACGGACGGTGAAGAGGGAAAACGAAGAGCGGAGGGAAAACGAAGAGCCCGAGACGCAAAAATCGTGAAAGTGAAGGAGGAAGAGAGGGTTGGGAAATTATAAATGATTTTGCGACGGAATTGGATTTCCGTCGCAAACCCCAATTAGGGGATTAGCGACGGATTGGGATTCCGTCGCTAATCCCTTAGGGATTTGCGACGGATTGGGATTCCGTCGCTAATCCCTTAGGGGATTTGCGACGGATTTCTATTCGTCGCTAATCCCTTGGGATTAGCGACGGATTTGGATTCCGCCACTAATCCCCTTAAGGGATTTGCGACGGATTTATATTCGTCGCTAATCCTAGGGGATTAGCGACGGATTTGGATTCCGTCGCTAATCCCTTTAGGGGTTTTGCGACGGATTTATAATCCGTCGCTAATCCCCTTATGGGATTTGTGACGGAAACGAATTCCGTCGCTAATCCCTTTAGGGGTTTTGCGACGGAATTTAAATTCCGTCGCAAATTTTTTTTTTTTAAAAAATATATTAAATTTAGCGGCGTAATTTAAATTCCGTCGCAAAACCTCTAAAGCGATTAGCGACGGAATCCAAATCCGTCGCTAATCCCCTAGGATTAGCGACGAATATAAATCCGTCGCAAATCCCTTAAGGGGATTAGTGGCGGAATCCAAATCCGTCGCTAATCCCAAGGGATTAGCGATGGAATAGAAATCCGTCGCAAATCCCTAAGGGATTAGCGACGGAATCCCAATCCGTCGCTAATCCTAATGGGATTTGCGACGGAATCCAAATCCGTCACAAATCCCCTTAGGATTAGTGACGGATTTGGATTCGGGCCGCTAATCCTTAGAAGCCTAGTTTTGCGAGGGATTTATTTTCCGTCGCAAAACGGCCTTTTTTGACGGATTTTTAAAATCCGTCGCAAAAAAATTTAAATTTGCGACGGAATTGTAAATCCGTCAAATATCTTAAAATTTGCGACGGAAAATTTTCCGTCGCAAATTCGGCCGCTATTCTCGTTTTTTCTAGTAGTGAGAATAGGACCTGCAGGTATTTCGAGATCTAACATTAGCATAAGCACTCTAGTAAAGGGAAGCATTGGATATTTGGATCCAGAATACTACACTTTACAAATATTGACGGATAAGTCCGACGTGTACTCATTTGGAATTGTCTTGTTAGAGGCATTATGCGGTAGGCCTCCTATTCTTCGTTCAGTGGAAAGGGAACGACAAAATCTGGTAGAGTGGTTTCGAAGAAGTGTCCATGAGAATGTGATTTACGAAACGGTGGATCCAATGTTGAGGGAAAGTATGACGCCAGAGTGCTTAGAGGCATACACTGAGATTGCATTGAAATGCTTAGCTAATAATGGGAATGAACGGCCATCCATGGGTGATGTGATGCTGGGCTTAGAATCTTTGCTGGAGATGCAGAACAAGGCAGAGAAGACAAAGCTTGGGGGGGACCCCAAATGAGGAAATAACTGTTGAAGGAGGATCATCAGGATTCAATGGCCGATGGAGGTTTGTAAATCAACGTACATAGATTACTTTGTCAGCGTGTCTGACACTTCAAGTCGTTGTGAGGACACTTTGTGTCATTCACCAATAATTTCGGAGTTATTAATTGCATGTACCACAATATCGTTTTCTTTCCAGAGTCGTCAAATATAATTTTTTACTTTTTCTTTTTTGTTGAGATATTCCAAAGTTACTGCATCTTTCAAGCAAGAGTTGAAAAGCCCAAAAGTCAAACACATGGCCCTTCGTGCCTTTAGAATTAGAGTTTTATATATTCAATTATAATCAACTACTCTTTTGAGTTGAATTATAAGATGGTCTTAGATTAAGGACATTAGAAAATAATAAATAAAATTGAAGTATATACGTATTTACCTACATATATGCATGTGTGTCTCTCCATCTTCATCTTAATTTGACAACAAGCTGATGCGTGTCAATTATTAGTAATACAAAACGTGTCAGACTCAGCTTCGTGGGTTGATATGCTAGCGAAGAGAGAGCGAGGCGTCCTGTTGTTTTGAAACAATGAATTGTACCAACAGTAGGAGTTAGTTTCTCAAAAGGGAAGAACATGCTAGAGGATGAGTTCTAAAGGTGGAGACTTTGAGAAAACTATTAGTTATTTTTATTTTGTATAAATTTATGATCGTGGTTAATTATATTGTGTGCATATATGAGCGCGCCCTTAGCTTAAACTGTTTAAGTTTATTATATTTTATGGTATGCAAATTAAAATATGTGATCGCATGTATCTAACCTCCATAAGGAGAAGCTATAATAAGCACCAACCCAACACTAGTGCAAAAAAGGCTTTTAAGACCGGACAAAAGAGGGGTTGTAAGACGGACATGCGACCGGTCTTGTTCCAAATGGTATTAAAAGTCTACCATTTAAGACCGGACTCGAACCGGTCTTAAAGAAACTATTTTAAGACCGGACATTTAAAAACGTCGGTCTTAAAAAGTTGTACTAAATAAAGCCGAAATATTTTTTGTTCGGTCCTAAAGCTCAACTTTTAAGACCGGCCAAAAAATAGGCCGCTCTTAAAAGATCGTAATTATAAGACCGGATAGAACACATACGGTCCCGAAAATAGCGGCTTCTAAGACCAGACGACTAATTATACACAGTCTTAAAAGACTCGACTTTCAAGAGTGGATGATAAATACATCCGGTCTTAAAGATTTTGATTTAAGACCGGACGTTAAATATACCGGTCTTAAAAGACCAACTTTTAAGACTGGGTTTAATATCAAAACTCAAAAGTCGTCGACCTTTAAGACCGGTCATATAATTACATCCGGTCTTAACAAGTGAACATTTAAGACCGCTTATTATTTCCGGCCTAAATTTTCCCGAATTTTTCCCCGTTGTTCTTCCTCATTATATATATACACAAATCCACCACCCAATCCAAGACATAAAAGTCGATACTTTAAGCTACAAGCTATGAACAATTATTTGAATAAATTGAATTGGAAAAAGAATACAAATATTATTCACCTTGAGCTATTTGGCCTCTTAATTAATGATTACTATGACTACAACACCTAAATTAATTCATACAATAAGATAACTTACTTACAAATACAATAAGTTACAAGTACAACATACATGCACCCAAAATAATATTCACCATGCCTTCATCTGATTCCCCCACCCAACAACGTAACACCCTCTTATATAACATGCCCCTTTGGATCGGATCCCGCCACAAAAATAAAACAAGAACAAATTCATAGTCGGTGACATTAACTATGAACATAGATAGAAGGAATATAATATATATAGTTAAAGCCTTAATGTCTTCAAAGAAATCTGCATATGAATATTACCTTATGAATTGACTCTTTTATAAAGTGATATCTTCCCATATCCCTTCTTGATGATCACTTCTTATGCCGGGTTCATTATTCGCCGAAGTTCGGAAATAATTGATCGATTTTCTTCCATTTAGAAGAATCGGCCGGATGTTGAAGCTTTCCATCAGAAATCTTCTCATCTGCATCCCACCTCAAATTTTTTGCATCATTTTCATTCTCAAACAACCGCTTGAACCTTGGTATGATTGGAAGATACCACAACACTTTTGCAGGCCCCTTATTTGACTTGTACCTTGGGGTTTCACATTTCGGACAATTCTCTCCTCTTCAAACTCTTTTCTATACAACACGCAATCATTCGGGCATGTATGGATCTTTTTGTACTCCATCCCCGGTGGACAAAGTATTTTCTTAGCATCATAGTATCGATGCGGCAACACATTATCATCCGGAAGCATGTCCTTAAAAGCCTCAAGCATTTCGAAAAACTCTTGTCGCTCCATCCATGACGTGCCTTCAAGCTTACCAATTTCAATACAACATTCAACAATTGGTATTTTTTACACCCACGGTATAGAGGTCTCGCATCACGCACATATTACCATATGCATGTGATTGATGAAAAGCCTCTTCTCCTACATCACGGATAATGTCCTCTATGTGATCATCCATATCCATGTCATTATCATCAAAGGTCACTTCCCTATGTTGAGACCCACTTGGTATTTTTTCACCATGCCATACCCATACCGTATAAGTCTTACAAATTCCTTCACAAATTAAATGTGTGTGTATAACTTCGGACTTAGTCGCCTCTCATTCAAACATTTTACACAAGGGTAATAAAACTTCCCACCCTCAGCATGGGCATTTTGTTTAGCAAATTTTATAAAGTCCCTCACCCCATTCTGATATTCAACACTCGTTCGTTTAGCATTTATCCAACTGTGATCCATAGTAGAATTCCTATATATATAGACGGAAAGATTTAACATACATATATATGCTCAAATGTCGGTTATGTCTTTTTTTTCCTTTTTTTCCGGATAAACTTGCTCATTAAATGCGAGAACGAAGAATCACTTTTGGTCATATATGTATCGCAGTGAATCCAAGAACCAAAATAAATGCATGATGAGGAAATTAAATGCATCGCGTGAAGGTCTTGTGGACTCACCTGTATCATATAAATTCAAATACGTTTCCTTAGTCTTTCTTCTCCCGCCACGAACGTTGATGTTGCAGACAGCAAGAGTAACCTAAAAACATTTATTGGTCAGTTGGGTAGGTTAAAGTGCAATTATAATCTTCAAAATACAATATCCATTAACAACACGAAACCCACAAGAACATTTGATCGATTTCGCTCAACCCAAGAAAAACCCGAACGATGAGCGGGAAAATCATAAAGTTATATAACCGAAACACCTCTTACAGCTTGGTCTATAGACGTTTAGCTAAGGAACCGTAAAGTGATTGTCGAGAGAGCAACGCGAACCCGGCGACGAAGTGGCGACGAACCCGAGTAACACTTTAGGCGCGACAAGAGAAGTTCGAGAGGGAAATTTAATATTCCGCGCGACGAGCGAGACATGTTTTATATTTGGGATTTTATTAAGACCGGAGTTTTATAATACTCCGGACCTAAATTGAGACAATTAAACCGGTTCATTAAAAAGTAGACGGTTCTATATATACAATTTTTTAAGACCGCCGTTTTATAATACTCCGGTCCTAAAATTCCTCGTTTTTGTGATTTCTAAAAAAGGATTTGGCGAGCGCAAAGAACGAATGAATAAAAATTAAAGGAAAACAGGAGTTTCTTAATTACATATATTACTTGCATATGCACGTACACATGAAAAAAATACAAAAGAAAAAAACAAGCGAGAAAATTATCAAAAACAAGAATCGACTAAACATCTCCTAAAGCTTATTATCCTCCAAAGCCTTGGCGATTTCGACGTGAACAACATTAATTTCCCTCCGGAGATCAGCAATTTTCTGTCTTACTCGATTCAGCCACAATGCTTCATTAGAGGAAAGAGGAGAGGGGTCAGTAGTAGTCACGGTGGGGCCAAGAGGTTGGAGAGGGGAGCGGAACCTCTTCATCATCCGAAGAAATAACAATGGGTCCAACGACCCGAGACTCTTCTCGTCACAATAGGACGGACTCTCGATGGAGGAGGCGCACCGTATAACGATCGACGGAAGGCACGAGCATCACGACTAAGAGCACCCTACGAGCGGTTCTCTTGAATCTAACCATGGTTTGAGCGGTTAGGGGGCGAGAGAGGTATGAGGAGTTAATTAATAAAGGTAGAGAGTCGTTCTCGAGATAGCCACGTACGTAGTTTGGAGTTACGAGGTAGTGAGGAATTAATAAGGAGTTATAGGTATGCGGTATAAAATTCCATTATTTAATATTTTTGCAATTCATTTTATTTTAAGACCGACATTTTTTAAAATATCCGGTCCTAAAAGTCTAAATTACTTTTAAGACCGACCTTTTATCATTAACCCGGTACTTATAGGTATGCGGTATAAAATTCTATTATTTATTTATTTTTTTGTTTAGACCGATCTTTTATAATAAGTCCGGTCCTAAAAGTCTTACTTTTAAGACCGACCTTTTATCATTTACCCGTACCTTACACACCGCAGTCTCTTCGGCTTCCGAGATAAACTTCCCAACTAGGCGTCTCCTCGTATTCGATGAACAATGCGTCTCCTCATTAAAGTTTCCGGCGTTTCACATTGTTCGGGATGGGTTCTCTATTTAAACCGTTGTTACCGTACTTTCTTCACATTCTTCTCCCCCGTGTCCTCCGTTTCCTCGTCCTCCTCTTCAACCTCGGCCCACCGTAATGGCTGCTCCCCGTCCTCTGTTTCCTCCTCCTCCTCTTCAACCTCAGCCCCTCCGCCACCGCCTCCTCCAAATCCGACCGTGAAGCGCTTGGTGCGATCCATCGGTGGCCGCGTCGATCAAATCGATCGACATTTGGGCCAATTGGTTCAGACTTGCTCATACCATGAACAACAAGCTGAACATGGTACTCCATGCCAATGACGTGAAGTACGATCCCGCCGAAGACGACTCCGACAACTCCGACGACTCGACGCCCCTCCTCTCCGACTACGAGAGGGATTAGTTTTTTTTTTGTTGCTTTTTTATTTTGATTTTTTTTTGTGATCGCTGCCCCCTATAGGGCGGCGTAAAAATTAGTAAATAAAATATTTTTAAATTTTGTTCTCGTGCGAGTTTAGTACTTTATCCCATTATCTCGAACTTGGAAAGCAATAAACAAGGCAACTATGAAGGACGGATAATGGCGGACTAAAAAACCTAAAATAAAATAACGAAGACTTTAGTTAGTAAATCGACGGTCCTAAAAACACGCCATTTTTGTCGGCTTTGGTTTCCAAATCCGATTGCCTCTTGTCCTTTTCATTATCGTCTTTCTTTTTCCGACAAAAAGGAAACAAGCAAAACATTGTCCTCGTGTAAATCCAACAACAAAAATTCGCGAATACGCTTAAGAACATACAAAAAAAGGAGCTTTTACCTTATTCGGATAAGAACAAACAAAGTGACTATTCTTCTCAAGGTTGGACCTTCGTTGTCGGTTTTACCTCCCCATGTTAGAAACAAAGTGTCCTTTTCATTATCTTCCTTCTTTTTCCGACAAAAAGACAAAAGACAAAATAAAAGGGACACCGATAATGCTTTCTTCTTACACATGGAGAGGTAAAAACGATGATAATGAAGGACCTAGCTTGAGCGAACGCTAACCTCGGTTGTCTTCAACCCTATCCATTTAATTTGTCTAAAAAGAGGTATTTAAAGGTGATTGACTTTTAAGATCGCACAAATAAAAACATACGGTCCTAAAAGTTAAAGCGGACTTGTAAGCAAAGGACTTTTAAGACCAATTATTTATAAAAATACGGTCCTAAAAGTTAAGCGGGCTTTTAAGAGTGACTTTTAAGACCGACCTTTTATAATACGTCCGGACCTAAAAGTTCATGTGTTTTTTAAGCTTTTAGGAGCGGACACTAAAGCAATATACGGTCCTAAAAGTCTCATACTTTTTACACCGAACACTTTGTGGACCTTTAAGACCGGACATGCTGTTAATGAACGGTCCTAAAAGTCTCGATTTCAAACACTAAATTAAATAGCTATATCCACCATCCAATAATACATTCGAAACCCAAAATGGACACAAGAAAATTGTTCGAAAAATTAACTAAATTTATTTATTGAATTTTACATTGCCTATGTATATTTACAAATGAATTGTTCAAAAAAATAAACAAATTTACGTAAGATTGATTATTGTTGCTACGAGAATATACTTACAAATGAATTTAGGACATTAATTATTGTCATTTTTGTGACTCTAAGATCAGACCATACGAGATATTCACAAAACACATTGCGTGTGTGCTCCAGTTCATCATCGAAAAGGGAGTTTTGCATTGAAACATACGTAACATCAAAGACAACAACTGAATTAACTTGCGTGCATATTTCATTTGTAACAATGAAGCTTTAAACTGAATTAACTTGCATAATATGTAACATCAAATACATTTACCTTTGCGGTTAATTTAGTATCCCCTCGCCTTGTAATATCATACATGTGTTTCATGACGTAATCGGCCACATAAGTTGGACTCTCGTGGTTGCCGACGGGTCTAAAATGAACAAGAAATATATATAAGAGCATATATATAGCTCAATGACCAAGTTCACAAGGCGTGTGCTACAAATATTGTACCAACCTCGGTCTGCGTACCATATGGGGTCTTTGTCCCGAGTACCATGCCTTTTCTTTTGTACTATTTGGAAGGTC
>JAFJYI010000463.1:167500-213546 GCA_019022655.1 Acacia acuminata | reverse complement strand
TAGGATTCGTCTTTCGAACATAAGACACGTTGGTTTGCCTCTCGAAAAGTGCATACTCGAGTTTACCATTGGAAACCGCAAAGATGGACACTTATGTACAAGGCAAACCGCAGTAAGCATGAACAAACTGCGCTTACAACGGTAGAAACCAATCTTTGAATCACACGAATTTGCAAATCACTCTTGTTTGATCCTATTGCTTTCATAAATCATTCACTTATGTTCCCGGATATGTTTAACAAGTTTATTGAGTGAATTTCAGTTAGCACGGAGATGAAGATTAATGAAGATCAAGGCAAAAAGCAAAAAAGGTGCTCGGTGCATTTAATGCACTTCGCAAATCAACCTTCTTTTGGATAATCCACCCGAGCACGCATTCTCAACGGTCCAAGAATGCTTTCTTCATCAAGTAAACTCTTCTCCAACGGGCAAATCTTCGAGTTCCACATCGATCATATTAGCACCTGGATTAGTTGGAGTTTAGAGAGAGAAGATGACCAGACTTAATGCTAACCATCTACAACGGTTGGATTCATCTTTCAAGGGTCATTTAATGTTCTCTACCTATAAATAGAGTTCATTAACTTCTTCTCAAGCTGATACACCTACTAAGAACACAGAGCAGAAAAACGCAACACACATGCTTACATCTTCAACATGCTAATACTCTGTTTTTCATAGCATTTACTCTCTGTTTTCAATGCTTACATAGCTTATCATTGAGAGTGAAATGATTTGTAATTGTGCTTCAGTGTTTATTCATCTACTTCCGAGTGAGAGAAGATTTATTGTAAACATCTTATCCTTCTATTCGTGAGTTACTCAAGATTGGGTGATCTTGAGTGGGAAACACATTGTGTTGATTACGGCTTGTAAGGGGAGTGAATCCTAGGTAGAGGATTACTTCGAGTACGAGTGTGTGATCAAGCGGTGTATCCTTACAAAGGTGTGTAAGGGGGAGTATCTCGGTAAGAGATAGTAAAGGCTACACAAGTGCCCGACTAAACTTGTGAGGTTGTAAAGGCTTTTCTCTTATGCCCTTAAACAAGGAGATAGTGGATTGAAAATCTCAAGAGGAGCTTGAGGACTGGACGTAGGTCAAGGATTGGGCCGAACCGATAAATCAAGCAGTGCACATTCTCTTCCCTTATCTCTTACATTTCCAAAGAAATACATATCGAATGTTCGAACATGTTTGATTGACTTTGTCTATTGCTTTATCAATTATTATTGTCATTCAAACTACTTTCAATAAGTTTTGAAAAGATTTTCAAAGTCTCTAAAGTTTTATAAAACACCCAATTCACCCCCTCTTGGGTGATAGCCAGATCTTTCATTTGGTATCAGAGCTAGGCTCTTGTTTAAAGGACTTAACCGTCTCAAGAGTTTCAATGGCTGATTTCGGGTGTTCTTCGTTTTCAGAAGGTTTTGATTATACCATTCCACCATTTTTCAAAGATATTGATTTTTGGTTTTGGAAAGCTAGAATGACTAGTTTTATCAAAGCAACTGATTTTAATATGTGGAATGTTTTTACAAACGCTTTTGATTTCAAACCAAGAAAGGATTGGACAAAAAAAGAAAAGAAAATGTTTTCTTTGAACATTAGAGCAATGGAAATTCTTCATGATGCTTTAACCGAAAATGATTTTGAGAAAATCAAGTTCGCTCTAGTGCTAAAGAAGTCTCGGGATACTCTTGATTCTATGTATGCTTCTAACAATTGTGTTGAAAGTGTTGACAATTCATCTGAAACTATAAGTCGCATATCCACAATTGATGAACAATTGGAAGTGGAGAATGAAGAAGGAGAAATCATTGGATACTTCCATGATCCAGTCAACACAAAAGAACAAGAGGAAGAGGATTCCCAAGAAGAGCTCATGGATGATTATGATCAATCATTATCTAGAGCTCAAGATACACATGTGGTAAACAATTCCAATTCTTCTTGTGTAGTTAAGAAAAATGATTTTGAACAATTGCATAAAATTGTTTTTCAACCAATCATTGATTCTCGATTTGAAAAGCAAGAATGTTTTGAAACAAAATGCTGGAAAATCTATTGGGAAGAATGAATGTTCAAATGAAGATTATTTGAAGTTTTACTTTAATGACCAGCACAATACTTGCAAAAATGTTCATAGTAAGCATCACTCTATTATTTGCAATTATTGTGGAAAATCTGGGCATATTTCTCATACATACTATATTAGGAGAAATTCTAATATGAGAAATAATCTTGTTTGGGTTCCTAAAGGACAATCAAGGTCCAATGCTAACAGTCAAGGACCCAAGTATAAGTGGGTACCAAAATGTCCATCTAGTACTCCATGTGTGCAGGATGATTTGAATATCAATGGACATCAAGGTACAGAAAAGAGGAAGAAGAAGTCAAGAGTTTCTCATGCACCATTGAAGAAGATCATAGCATCTATATCAAGCAAGAGAACTCTCAGGGCACCCATTGCTGGAACTACATGGTGTAAACATCAAAGGAAGCAATGGATACAAGCAAGAAGAGTATCATCTACCTCAAGAATGGATTACCACAGAGTACCATTCAACTATCTTGAGGAGAACAAGAAAAGAAGGATCTCTCAAGTATCAAACAAAAGATTCGGAAGTCTATATCCTTTGAGAAAACTTTGCCAACACCCATAAGAAAATATATGAAGAATCAATGGGTGAGCAAAGGCAATCCTCCCAAGTACCTAAGGTTAAGGTATACAATGGTAAAACCTCCTATGCTATCATCTGAAATTTTCTTTGAGGTTTTATGTCTTGTAGCCTTAGGAATGAACATTGCAAACTATTTTCTTTAAAAACTGAGTTCTCACATCCTGATCTATTTTTGAAAGAAATTGTAGTGCTCAATAGTTTAATTCTTTATGCATACATGATGATTTGAAAAGAAAGTGTTTCTTTTATGCATAAACTCATGATTAATTCACTTTGCTTAGCTAATATGAGTTAATTATATTTATAAGAGCATGTGAATTTTGGTTCCTACAAGCTAACGATGATTGGATCCAAGGTTGGATACCAAGAAAGAAAAATATTTATACAGTTTCGTAGGATCAAAGGAAGCTTCTCAAGAATGTAACATAGAGAAATAATCCTAGTCTTGAGAAAGCTAAACAAGCTATGCTTAATGTTGATGGTGAACACCGAAAAAGGAGTTATCTACACCAATCCATCTCAACCAAGCAAGCTTCAATAAGGACAAGAGGAATTATAGTGATATCTAATCCCTACCCTATTTTGCACTTACATGAATGATATATGTGGGTAATAAATACTTGTCCATTATTGCATTCCTTTAGCAATCAATCATTTATGTTTCTCAAAATGCTTTCAGATTGTTAAATGGACCGTAAGTGAGTATGCATAACTTTCTGAGTTTATATTTTCAAAATGCACATTTCTAAGTTATGTTTTGGATTTCAATTCACTCTGACTTATGAAAATGCATACAAATGATTTTTAGAATATAGTAACTCAAGTTATTAATCATAACTCAAGTTATGCGATGTACTTCATGGTTTCAAATGTTTTTCGCGACATCAGATTTTGATTTTCTGATATAACTAGAGTTTCGTGGCAAAATAACTCGAGTTGCTGGTGTATCAGAAAGCTTCCACTGATAAAAGTTACTGATATAACTAGAGTTGGTCATTATGACTCGAGTTACTACAGTATCAATGCTTTCTGGATGAGAAAATTTTTAAGATAACTCGAGTTACCAGTCATGACTCGAGTTACCTAACTCAAGTTATCGTTCATAACTCAAGTTATCTCAGTTGAATTTTTTTTTTTTGTTGAAGAAATAACTCAAGTTAACGAAAGTAAAAATGTTGGATATGCTTCAAACTTGTTTGGTAGAATTTTCCCTATCATTCACATATTAGTCTTTGGTATTTAATGTGTTGCTTGAACTCCTAATTCTTTATTGTCTAACAAGTTGATCATCTATGAGTTTCAAGCTTATCTCCTATAAAAGGATTTAATCATGAGTGTTATTCTGTACTCAAATACATCAACATTGTTTTCATCCATATTTTGAGTAACTATGTCTGAATACTCAAAAACTTGCCTTAACCATTCATATGTTTCTAAATTCAATTCTAAGAGGAAAAATTATCACTTGGACAATAGCAAAGTCATTGTACTCATATGTTTTTATTATGCTAAGCATGCTTCGATTATGCTTTATCTTCATGACTTTTGCTTTTGAGAAAATTCTTCAACATGTTAAGTGCAACATTTGACATGTTCTATGAACCCGAAGCATTCGATATATTCATTTAATCGATTGACTTCCACCATGTTTTAGAGTGAGCATTGATTTCAAATACATTTAAAAAATGAATCTTTCTTTCATCAAAATTTGATTTCATAATGCATTACCATGATTTGAAAGAACATTCAAGATTTGAAATAATTTGCATATTTCATTATCATTCTTGAAAAATCTGATCTCATTCATGAACTATGAATTGATAAATGCTTATCTTTATAGATAAGATTTTCTATGCTCAAACTTACATGTATTCTATCAATGACATCTTTTCTTTGTTTACAAACCGTCATTGAGAAATAACATCTTGGTATCATTTAATTGTTACCCTATTTGATTCATTGGCCTAAATTTATTTGATTGGGTAAAACTATATTTTGATATTTGATTTTGATATACTCCTTGCTCAAATATCATATGATTTAATTCTATAAGAGCACAAGAGTTTATTATGTCTAATCCTGTGTGGACTCAAGATTCATTGAGTACCAAAGAACATATAGTTTTGCAGGAGATGACTAACATGTTCTGTTGTTAGATACAAAGAACATAGACAAACAAAATATACCATTTCAGTGGCTAAGTTTGCAAATTTTGTGACATCACTTCTGTGAATGACAAGATTAGGCAACTCTGCGAATTGATCAACCGAAACTTCAAGGTCTTATCTAGCAAGAGGCTTAGATCAAGATGATATAGGAGTGTACTAGCTTGATAAGAAAAGTCATTGGCTTACGTAAACTTATCCTTATGCATCAAATATGGGAGTTCCTCAATATTGATCACATCATCGATAATGGCCACTGTGATGCACCTATGGATTACAAATGATTATAACTCAAGTAATTACGATATTACTTGAGTGAGGTATTGTATTTTGAAATAATGCTCATATATCATAATCATTTCTATGCTCTCGCATTACTCGCGGGGCTAACTTGATTTTGTTCACTCAAATTTTATCTTACAAAGTTTAGCCTCGAGAACACTTAGTTCTAAGATGATCCTTATGCTTTAAACATTTTTGTTATCATAAAAAGCATAAGTGATTTCTTCATACCAATTTCAAGTCCACCCATGTGAACTTGAAAGTTCTTAATTCGAGATACAATGTTATGTCCACTTTGGAGTTAGATGAATTCCAGGACATCATAACACTTGGTATCACATTATTATTTGGTATCATTAAAGGGAACTTCACATTTTAGTCATGCATTCATTAAGGGGGAGCTTCACATTCACATGTGTTTTATACCTTAAAAGCTCATCTTCTTTGAAGAAAATCCTTTTAGGCAAACTCATTTGCATTCATTATGTTTTATTAGTTTTGATGATGAGTTAATATCATATTTTCTTTTCACTATCTTGATTTGAAAAATATCATTTAGAAAGGAATATTTTGATATCTAGTTGCACTAACAAATCTCTTTGCAAAGAAAGTTTTTAAATTTGTAGCGGAGATTTCGTTTTGTGCAAGGATATTCCTTAATGGACTATAAGGAGAAACTATCAAATTGAGGAATAATGCTTTCACATTCCATCATTGAAGCCGAGATATGCATAGGTGATGTATGAAGAAAAGGATGGAAGTCAAAGTACTTGATCATATGAGATACAATTCAAGAAACTAGTACTTTAGTCTCATTTAACATCTCAAAGGCTATTCGAGCACATCACAGATTTCAAGGCCAGAAATGAACTTCATCGATCACTCGTCAATTTGCAAAACCAACATGAGCATTTCTAATCTCTATCTCTTTATATTCAGTAGAAATTTTGCACATGTTTGGTATCTATATGTTTTAAATGTGAAAGATTTCATGAAAATCTCTCCAAATTCTTTCAAACTTGTTTTCATTAAAAAAATTCCAAATTGCTTCATATTTAGAATGAAAACACTTTCAATCTGAGAGAAAAATCAGTTGTTTGACTCTTTCTAATCTGATTTCATACTTGTCTCTCTAAATATTTCTTCCTTACTTCAACTTTTTGCTAATGACAAATAAGGGGAGAGAAATGGCAAGAAAAATATGTTGCACTTCTAATATATTTTCATGCTCTTACATATTTTTCTTATAGTATTTGCCATCATCAAAAAGGGGAGAATGTTAGTTATGATTAGTTTTGATGATGTCTTAGTTATGATTAGTTTCCATTATGTCTTATATAGATGTCATTATTAAAAGCAAAAAGATTGAGTAATATAGTTATCTCCTACATTGACTAACTACTGTATTTAATGTAGATTAATCCAAGATGAATTATAGAGAATGATCAAGAGAAGAGAAGAAAGAAAGAGTTAGAGTTATGGAGAATGATCAAGAGAAGAAGAAAGAAAGAAGAACTTGTTGAATGAAGTGAAGATATCATTATTCAAGTTATAAGATTGATGCTAGAAGTCTCCAAGGTCATATGGAAGTTGGAATGGGTCAATTTGAAGTTAAAGTCAGCAAAAATCAATTTCGGGATGAGAAAACTCGAGTTTGGAACACAAAACTCGAGTTTGAGACTCAAAACTCGAGTATACAACTCAAAACTCGAGTTTGTAGTGTCTTCAGCACCTCGTGTCTCTGGACAAGGAAAACTCGAGTATGCAAGTGCTAAACTCGAGTAAGGAAGAGCTAAACTCGAGTATGAAAGTGTAAACTCGAGTTTGAAGCGTGATCAGCTCTTTCAAGAACTCGTTTCACGTTTCAGACGGATGAGGTCTCGATAATTCGATGATATCTCTCAAACCAGGAATCGGATTGACGTGAAACCAGTGGCATTTGAAACTAGACATCCAAAGGGTCATTTTGATATATAAATCAAGTCCAAAGGTGTCAAGATCAAGGAGCTATGAGCTTTACAAGTTTCCATAAGAATCAACGTCACAGTCCAGACCCACCTTCGGTATTTTGAGTGTAACTCTCAATCTACAAATCTTATTGAGCTGAAATTAGTGGCATATGAAAATAGACTCAAAGAGTTTCCATCAAGAGTTGAACGGACCAAAACAGAGTTTGGACCAGGGAGATATGGCCCTCGAAAGTTGACAGATAATTTCAAGAAAGCAATCAAACTTGTTGAACTTAAGTGCAAACTAAGGTATAGGTTTGCATACCGCAGTTTTGGACATCCGAAAGCAACCAAGTTCTTCAAGTTAAGTCAATACTGCAGTATAGGTTTGCATACCGCAGTATTGAACTTCCGAGAGCTAAAGAATTTTTCAAACTAAGTCAATACCGCAGTTTGCGTAGCCAAACTCGAGTATTGAACTTCCGAGAGCTAAAGGATTTTCAAACTAAGTCAATACTGCAGGTTGCGTAGCCAAACTCGAGTATTGGACTTCCGTAAAGCAACCAAGTTTTTCAAGCTAAGTCAATACTTCCACCTTTACTTGCAGTATGTAAGTGAAAGTATGCTATACTCCATGTAAGCAAGATCTATACCGCAAAGTATTGGACTTGAGAGAGCAAAATGATTTTTTAAATTAAACCAATACTGCAGTAAAGGAGTGCAAACTCGAGTATAGGATTCGTCTTTCGAACATAAGACACGTTGGTTTGCCTCTGAAAAGTGCATACTCGAGTTTACCATTGGAAACTGCAGTATGGACACTTATGTACAGTGCAAAACTGCAGTAAGCATGAACAAACTGCAGTTTACAACGGTAGAAACCAATCTTTGAATCACACGAATTTGCAAATCACTCTTGTTTGATCCTATTGCTTTCATAAATCATTCACTTATGTTCCCGAGATATGTTTAACAAGTTTATTGAGTGAATTTCGTTAGCACGATGAAGATTAATGAAGATCAAGGCAAAAAGCAAAAAAGGTGCTCGGTGCATTTAATGCACTTCGCAAATCAACCTTCTTTTGGATAATCCACACGAGCACGCATTCTCAACGGTCAAGAATGCTTTCTTCATCAAGTAAACTCTTCTCCAACGGGCAAATCTTCGAGTTCCACATCGGATCATATTAGCACCTGGATTAGTTGGAGTTTAGAGAGAAGATGACCGGAGACTTAATGCTAACCATCTACAACGGTTGGATTCATCTTTCAAGGGTCATTTAATGTTCTCTACCTATAAATAGAGTTCATTAACTTCTTCTCAAGCCGATACACCTACTAAGAACACGAGCGAAAAAACGCAACACACATGCTTACATCTTCAACATGCTAATACTGCTGTTTTTCATAGCATTTACTCTGTTTTTCAATGCTTACATAGCTTATCATTGAGAGTGAAATGATTTGTAATTGTGCTTCGAGTGTTTATTCATCTACTTCCGAGTGAGAGAAGATTTATTGTAAACATCTTATCCTTCTATCGTGAGTTACTCAAGATTGGGTGATCTTGAGTGGGAAACACATTGTGTTGATTACGGCTTGTAAGGGGAGTGAATCCTAGGTAGAGGATTACTTGAGTACGAGTGTGTGATCAAGCGGTGTATCCTTACGGTGTGTAAGGGGTTGATAATTGAATATTTCATACACTACTTTTTGTCTCTTGATTTATAATTTAGGACTCTTTAGCTAATAAATAATGGCTTTTATACTTATTTGGGCCTTGGGCCTTTTATTATATTTTAGCCATTATTTAATAATAAATTCCAGTTTTACATTGCTTCACCATTTTTACCATAACTCTTGAACCAGACATCGGATTTGCCTCATTTTTGTCTCATATTTCAGATGATTCAGAGAGCTACAATTGTTATGAAGACATGAAGAGCAAATTCGGACAAGAGGGCGGTTGATTTTTTGGAGCCGAAGTCATATGTATTTTTGGGCTCGAATTTTGTAATTAAAGCCCATTTTATTTTATTTTAAGTTATGAAGGCACGACTTGTGGATTGGAGCCCCATTTCGTTTTGCCATTTTAGGTTAAGTGAGGCAGCAGCCACAAACACATTCTCATTCACGTTTTTAGATAGTTTTGAATCAAATACGAAGTTTTATTTTCTCTCATCATTCTTCCTCATTCATCGTGTTCTTCGTGTTCATGATGAACTTCTTCATTTACTTTCGATTTTAGTTCTGCATAATCATGACTAGCTAAGCTCTTGTGATTGACCCATGGATTGAGGATTCCACTATCCGGAGGACTCGTTCTTAACGGTAACAAATTCGTTTGTTTTGTAATTTCGGATTCGATTTACTTTCGGATTGGGTGTTAGATTTAACGCCCGGATCGACATTTCCCAGGACGTAGTTCGAACTAGGTTAAAGTATCATTGTACGATCGTACGAGATCGCCACGATTGAATAAATTCTGGACGATTGTTCGATTGAGGGAATTTCTAGGCAAATGCGAGAGATTTCGGTTTGCCCAGTCGATCACGAGTTCGGTTATAATGTTTTTTTCGTCAGGAAGGGAAGTGGTGGAATTCGAAATCCTGGGTTAATCTTGTTTATCTGTTTTTAATCTGTGTTTACTTCGTTCTGTTATGTTTATTTCATTTTTATTCTCTTTGAATCAAAACCCCCAATTTTTTTGTTTTATTCTTTGTTCGAATTGAGCCATTGCTGCAGTCGTTGGGAAACGACCCGGTTACATTATCTTTGCAAATCCTTTTCTAATCTGGTTATTTTGGGAGATTACGGCAAATCTCTGTCAAAATATGGCGCCGCTTACCGGGGAATTTGCATCGGTTTGATTAGTAACGGTAGTGTAAATAGCTTCGTTTTTGGTAGTTTAGGTGGTTCGGGTGGCTGGACAGAAATTTTTCTGACCCGATCACTCAAACCAGGTCTTATTCACAAGGAATTGGGCATTCTAAGAAAGAGTCACTCTCCTTGGGAGTGAGGTCTCCCTATTTTCCCCAAATTCCAACGTTTAGACCACTTTTTTACCATTTTTTTAATTTCGATTTCATGATTTCTACTAGTCGGTTTTTTTTTTGAATTGTATCTCTCGATTTGGCTGAAATTTGGTACGGTGATAGAAAATGGCCTATCTCATAGGACACGCACATCGAAAATCTTTGATTTTCCATGTGCTAAAGCTCCGTTTTGCCAAATTCCATCGTTTAGACCACTTTTTCAATTTTTGAAGTTTTTTTATTCCATTTTTGGGTTCCCCATGGTCTAGGAGTTGCCACTTTGTCCAAGTCCCAAAAATTTTAAAAATCATTTGATAGTGTTTCTGGACTTGTTTAGGTCAATTTCTACCATAGGTTTTTGTTTTTGTGTTTGCTTTTGTGTGTTCTAGTGTTTTTCTACTTTATACCACTTTTAGTGGCATTTTTAAATAATTCTGATTGGCTGGTGGCATTTTTGTAATTCTGATTTTTTTTTACAGATTTTTTTGCAGATTACGCCTTGTGACTATCTTTGCATGAGTACTAGGAGCACTATCAATCGAGAAGACTTGTTGCCATTTGATCTGAAATAGAAAGGACAATTCTTCTTGCTAGAAGAGTTGTTAGGCTAAGTCGTGGGATTAATGCTTGAATTGGACATTGCACTTGAGTCGATTGTGGCCATTCGATTGTGTCCATCTTGTTGATCTTTCGATTGTGTTTCGATAGTACTTGATAGTCTTGTTGTTTTCACGATTCTAGTAGCAATTTTCCTAACTCGAGAAATTATGGCGGAAAAACGGGAAAATCGGCCTACTTTAAAGGAATTGAATGAACGATGTTAATTATCAACCTTTGTGCATTCAATATCCTGCCCTTCTTTGCTAACTTTGAGCTTAAATCTGGTCTAATACACTTCTTTGCCTAAGTTTCATGGTCTTTCGGGTGAGTGTGCCATTAAGCATTTGAAGGAATTCCATCTAGTGTGCGGCCTGATGAAACCACATGCAATTGATGAAGATCAAATCAAGGCGAGAGCTTTTCCTTTCTCATTGGAAGGTGGAGCCAAAGGCTGGTTGTTGTACCTTGACCTTCATCTATTGGGAGGCTGGGTGAGGTTCGAGAGGTTATTTATGGAGAAATATTTCCCTTCTTCAAGAGCAAGCTGCGATCAAGAAGGAAATTGCCAACATTAAGCAAGTCAATGGGGAGACTTTGTATGAGTCTTGGGAGAGGTTCAAAAGGTTGTGTGCAAGGCTGTCCACACCACCGAGATCTCGAGAAAAGACTTGATTACCCATTTCTATGATGGTTTGCTCCCCGGTAGACAAAGGTTTAGTGGATGCTTCTAGTGGTGGGGCTCTACGTAACAAGACACTGAAGATGCCGAGACTTGATATCGAGATGGCGACCAACTCTCGGCAATTTGGCACCGGGGCCAATAGTACTCCTGTTTACCATGTTCAAACACCTCCGAGTCCGATATGATTCTCGAGAGATTAGAGAATAGACTTGATGATCGACCTCTCTGGTGAGGCGGTTAGCGTGACACGAGACGGTACAATCTTCTCCTCCTCGAGTTGGGTACTCATGTGGGTTACGTTCGACCCTTACCATTCTCTTGACTCTTGCCCTACCTTGCATGATCCTACTTATCAAGACCAATCGGTACCCGATGGGAGCTTTTCCGGGAAAGCCACAATACCCGCGAGAATAATGCCTTCTCCAACACCTACATCCTGGTTGGAGAAATCACCCCAATTTCCGTTGGAACCGAGAATCGAGAACCCGAGTAACCAATATCAGCAAAATTAGGAATTACCAACGAGAGAGTATAGACCACGAAATTTCCAACGGCAATCTGCACCTCCTTTGCCTTTGCTAGCACCACCTCCTCGACCGACCATATGTGCACCTCCACGAGGCAACACAACAACGAGGCTAGTAGTAGTGGTAGTGGTGGTTCCTCCCTTGAGGATATGATGAAGCAATTTGTCACGACCAATATGCGGTTCCAACGACAAGCGACACTTCCATTCGAGTTTGCAAACACGGTTGGGCGGTTGGCAACCTCATTGAACCGGCTTCAACCTCGGGGATCCAACACTCTTCCTTCACAAACAATTCCTAATCCTAAGGGGAATGTGAGTGCTATCTCCCTTCGTTACGGCAAGCAATTGGAGGAACCTAAACCCATTGCGAGATGTGACTTCCACATCGAAAGAGAGTCGAGAAAATGTGAAGATTGACTCTAAAAATAAAAAGCGGTGCAGCAAGGTGAAGAGGAAGACATCCCCATTCCTCTTCCTTTCCCTCGAGAAGCGAGTTCAATCTAAGAAGTTGGCGAGAAAAAAAGCACAAGAGAAGGATATACTTGAGACATTCGAGAAGAGTAGAGATCAACATTCCTCTCTTAGATGCGATCAAACAAATTCCTAAATATGCCAAGTTTACGAAGGAGTTGTGCACCAATAAGAGCGGCGAAGGGGAGTGAGCGAGTGAGTTTGAACCGAGAATGTATCGGCACTCATCCGACCTACGATGCCTCGCAAGTGCAAGGATCCGGGGACGTTTTCTATCCCTTGCTATTTTGGTAACTATAGATTTGATGATTGCATGCTAGATTTAGGTGCTTCTATTAATGTCATGCACTGCATCTATTTATAAATCTCTTGGTCTTGGTCCTTTACGTCCTACTTGGTGTTGTTGTTCGGCTAGCTAATAGGAGTAATGTTCATCCTTACGGTTTAGTTGAGGATGTATTAGTCAAGGTTAATGAACTGATATTTCTGCTGATTTTTACATCTTAGATATGGAGGATGAGTCTCCCGGTAGTAGATCACCTATCATTCTAGGGAGGCCTTTCATGAAAACAGACTAGGACTAAGATAGATGTGCATTACGGTACTCTTTCCATGGAGTTTGGTGATATATCTGTGAATTTCAATATTTTTGATGCCATGAGACATCCTAGGGAAGAACATTACATTTTTACTTGCATTGATGTGATTGATGATCTTGTGGATGATGTTATTCTTGATTGGTGTCTTGATTATCGATTTTGCATCGAGTGATTCTCCCATTTGTGCATGTCTTGATAATGAATGGTGCTCTGTTTGCACGATTTGCTTAATCTTTGCATTATTTGGTGATTGACTTGCTTGGTGATTCTACATTACATGTGGATTGATATTGATTACGAGTTTGAGCTTCACCACGATCCTAATGTGCATCGATTGATTTTGATGAGCTTAACTTTCGATTTTGATGAGCTTGATTGATGTTAACATTGAGCTGTATAGACACGGTCCTTGTTTCTTTGAATGTGGTTTCGAGGCATTTCCGGTGTGATGACATCGAGTTGTTGCAACAACCACCCAAGCTTCTTCCCTCCATTTGAGCAACCACCCAAGCTTGAGTTGAAATCCCTTCCGAGATCACTTTGAAGTATGCATTTACGGAGGTGGATGAGCGGTTGCCGATCATTGTGGCAAATAATCTTCTTCGACCAAGAAGAGAAGGCTGCTAAGCTTATTGAGGGCGAACAAGAAAGCCATTGGGTGGACATTAGGCGATATTGTTGGCATCGGCCCTTCCATGTGTATGCATCGCATTCTATTGGAAGAGGACTCTAAGCCGTGAGGCAACCCCGAGAGACGCCTTAATCCTCTTATCCTTGATGTGGTGAAGAAGGAGGTCACTAAGCTTACGCAAGGCTGGTATCATCTATCCCATTTCGATAGCCGATGGGTTAGCCGGTCCGGTGGTTCCTAAGAAATCCGGAGTCCTTGTGGTAGCCAATCGGAAGAATGAGCTCATTCCTACTCGAGTTCGAGAATAGTTGGAGAGTTTGCATCGACTATAGGAGACTCAACCAAGCCACTCGCAAGGATCATTACCCTCTACCTTTCATTGATCGGATGTTAGAGCGATTGGTGGCAAGTCCCATTCTTGCTTCTTGGATGGCTACTCCGGATACTTCCGGATCCATATTGCTCACGAGGATCAAGAGAAGGCGACCTTCACATGCCCCTTTGGAACATATGCCTACCGAAGGATGCCTTTTGGCCTTTGCAACGCACTTTGGCACCTTTCGGCGTTGTATGGTAAGCATTTTCTCGAGTTTCTAGAGGAGCGCATGGAGGTTTTTATGGATGATTTCCTTGTATATGGGTCTGATTTTGATGCATGCTTGGCTAATTTGTCTAGAGTTTTGCATAGGTGTATTGAGTCTAATCTTGTCTTGAATTATGAGAAGTGTCACTTTATGGTTGAGTCGGGTATAGTCTTGGGACACATAGTGTCTAGGAAAGGGATTGAGGTAGATCTGCTAAGATAGATGTAATTCTTGCTTTGCCTTACCCGCATACGTGCGGGAAGTTCGCTCTTTTCTTGGTCATGCGGGTTTCTATCGGCGTTTCATTCGGGATTTCAGCAAGGCTGCCCGACCCTTGTCCAACCTTACTGCATAAGGACAACGACTTTGTATTTGATGATGCTTGCAAGGCGGCCTTCGATCATTTGAAGCGTTGCACGACTACGGCCCATGATCAAGCCCACGATTGGTGCCTCCCCTTTGAGTTGATGTGTGATGCTTCCAACTATGCGGTTGGTGCTATCTTGGCACGACGAGTTGATAGAGCATCTCATGTGATTGCATATGCCTCCAAGACTTTGGATCTGCTCGATCTAATTACACCACTGCGAGAAAAGTTGTTGGCTATTGTATTTGCCTTTGATAAGTTTAGGTCATATCTGCTAGCAAGTAGAGTAATTGTTTTCTCGACCATCTTTGCTTTGAAGTTTCTTTTGAAAAAGACGATGCTAAGCCACGACTCATCCGGTGGATGTTATTGCTCCAAGAGTTCGATGTTGAGATTCGAGATAGAAGTGGAGCACAAAGCTGGGTAGGCGACCACTTGAGTCGCATCACTCATTCTCCCTCTCACCCCTCTTCTATTCGGGATGATTTCCACGATGAGCGGCTTCTACGGTACTGCAAGGTAAGCTTCCATGGTATCTTGATCTAGTTAACTACTTGGTAGGCGGTGTTTTGCCTATAGATTCCACTAGGGCCCAAACCCTTAAATTAAAGAGTGAGTCTAAATATTATGTTTGGGATGACCCTTATCTGTGGAAATTTTGTAGTGACCAAGTAGTTAGGAGATGTGTGCACGATCATGAGTTTCACTCTATATTGCATTTTGCTCATGCTTACTTTGTGGTGGTCACTTTGGACCCCAAAGAACTGCTAGGAAAGTGTTAGGCAGTGGATTATTTTGGCCTTCCTTGTTTCATGATTCCCATCTGTTTTGTAAGTCATGTGATAAGCGTCGGAGAGCGGGGAGTATTTCCGTAGGCATGAAATGCCCCGAGAACCCTATATTGTTTTGTGAGATCTTTGATGTTTGGGGTATTGATTTTATGGGTCCATTTCTGCTTCATATGGTTATACTTACATATTCTTGTGTTGATTATGTCTCGAAATGGGTTGAGCGAAAGCCACTCGGACTAATGATTCTTGTGGTGGTGGATTTTGTTAGGTCTAACATTTTCTGCGGGTTTGGCATTCCTAGAGCTATTATCGGTGACCAAGGCTCCCATTTTTGCAACCGAAGCATGGGTGCCTTGTTACGCAAGTATGGAGTGCTTCACAAGGTCTCCACGGCATACCATCCTCAAACCAACGGTCAAGGCGAAGTCTCAAATAGAGAGATTAAGCAAATCCTTGAGAAAGGCTGTTAACTCTACCGGAAAGATTGGAGTAAGCGATTAGAGGATGCTTTGTGGGCATATCGCACCGCCTACAAGACTCCGATTGGGATGTCTCCTTATCGGCTTGTCTTTGGTAAGGCATGTCATCTTCCGGTTGAGTTGGAGCATCAAGCCTATTGGGCCATTAAACGGTGTAACATGGATTTGGCCAAGTGCGGGATGGAGCGGAAGCTACAATTGCAAGAGTTGGATGAGCTTAGATTGGATGCCTATGAAAGCTCGCGGTTATACAAGGAAAAGACTAAGGCATTCCATGATAAGCATATTCGAGGAAAGAATTTTACGTGGGCGAGAAAGTTCTTGTTTAACTCCGTTTGAAGTTTATGCACAGTAAGCTTCGATCTAAATGGGATGGCCCTTTTGAGATCACTAACATTTTTCCATTTGGTCTTTGTTGAGCTATGTGATCCACCCACGGGACGAACCTTTAAGGTTAATGGGCATCGCCTCAAGCCATTTCATGAGGGATCCCGGCGACTGAGGAAGCGAGAGATTCTCCTCATTGATGCCACTTATCCTCCATAAACCCCTTGGGGAGTATTCTTCTTTCTTTCTCCCTCTTTCTTCTATTTGTTTTCCTTTTTCTACTTTGCTTTTTGAAATAAATACGTCTCTCTTTCTATGATTGCTCCATATTATGAACTTGGACATTTTGGTTTTAATGGATCATTGTTTTTGTGCTCATTCTTGACTCTTCGATTACATGTCTTGGTAGTTGATTTGATGTTGTTGATTGCCTAAGTTGGTATTGACCTTGTGAGGTTTTGGGCTGCATGAATGGAATTCATCTTTTGCCATTCTTTCTTTCATGTGTGCATCTGCTCATGATTTGTGTTCTCTAGAACTTGCTCCTTTTCTTTTTGAAACTACATTTTTCATTTAAGTGCATAAGTATGATGGAAGCTTGTTTTCTTTCTTTTATTTTCCTCACTTTGGCCAAATAGCCTTTCCCTTGCATTATGATTCCTTTGCTAGCCCTTTGTGCCTTTTTGACTCATTCTTTTCAAAGCTACATTACAAGCCTAAGCGAAAAACCATTTTATTCTGCACCTTGAAAATTTATTGAGCATTGGTTTCACCTTGGTTTTGTGTTTAAGTGTGGGGGTTGCTCGGGAGTGCAACAATTTAAGTATGGGGGGATGTTTGCTTTTGTCATTGTGATTATGTATATAGTATAGTTTCATTTTTTTCTCAAAAAAAAAAAAAAAAAAAAAAAAAAAAAAGAAAAAAAAAAAAAGAAAAGAAAAAAAAAAAAAAAAAAAAAAAAAAAAAAAAAAAAAAAAAAAAAAAAAAAAAAAAAAAAAAAAAAAAAAAAAAAAAAAGAAAGAAATATAGAAAGAAAATACATAGAAAGAAAGGAGATATATAAGTAAAATAAAAATTTTCTTACATAGAGAATGATTGTGTTAATTAGTGCTCTTTTTAATTTCCTTGGTGCTTAACCTCTCATTCCATACTATTACCTACCTTCACCCTAACCCCATTACAACCTTTCATAACAAGCTCTCTTGATTTGTGCATGCATGTGTTATGAGTAGTGGAGGCGTAGAAATTGAGCAAGCTTATGGTAGAGCAAATTTCTTGAGTAGAATTTGAAGCGATACACTTATTTACCTTAAACACTTGAGAGATTGATTGATTGATTGATTGAGCGCATCATTTGAGAGACCATCTTATGTGATTAGCATCATTAATTGAGATTACCATGAATTGTAATTTGAGATGAAGGGATTGTGGTCTTGATTGATTGATCTTTTGGAGCTTTGTGTCCCTTGTTCAATTTTTGCATTGTTAGCAATTGTTAGAAAAGAAGAGTTTCTCCTTTAGGTCTTTTTCTTTGAATTTTGCTCGGGAGTGCAAAAACATAAGTGTGGGGAATTTGATAATTGAATATTTCATACACTACTTTTTGTCTCTTGATTTATAATTTAGGACTCTTTAGCTAATAAATAATGGCTTTTATACTTATTTGGGCCTTGGGCCTTTTATTATATTTTAGCCATTATTTAATAATAAATTCCAGTTTTACATTGCTTCACCATTTTTACCATAACTCTTGAACCAGACATCGGATTTGCCTCATTTTTGTCTCATATTTCAGATGATTCAGAGAGCTACAATTGTTATGAAGACATGAAGAGCAAATTCGGACAAGAGGGCGGTTGATTTTGGAGCCGAAGTCATATGTATTTTTGGGCTCGAATTTTGTAATTAAAGCCCATTTTATTTTATTTTAGTTAAGGGCGACTTGTGGATTGGAGCCCCATTTCGTTTTGCCATTTTAGGTTAAGTGAGGCAGCAGCCACAAACACATTCTCATTCACGTTTTTAGATAGTTTTGAATCAAATACGAAGTTTTATTTTCTCTCATCTTCTTCCTCTGTTCATCGTGTTCTTCGTGTTCATGATGAACTTCTTCATTTTTGTTCGATTTTCTTAATAATCATGACTAGCTAAGCTCTTGTGATTGACCCATGGATTGAGGATTCCACTATCCGGAGGACTCGTTCTTAACGGTAACAAATTCGTTTGTTTTTTGTAATTTCGGATTCGATTTACTTTCGGATTGGGTGTTAGATTTAACGCCCGGATCGACATTTCCCAGGGCGTAGTTCGAACTAGGTTAAAGTATCATTGTACGATCGTACGGAGATCGCCAACGATTGAATAAATTCTGGACGATTGTTCGATTGAGGGAATTTCTAGGCAAATGCGAGAGATTTCGGTTTGCCCAGTCGATCACGAGTTCGGTTATAATCTGTTTTCGTCAGGAAGGGAAGTGGTGGAATTCGAAATCCTGGGTTAATCTTTAATTTATCTGTTTAATCTGTGTTTACTTCGTTCTTTATGTTATTTCATTTTTATTCTCTTTGAATCAAAACCCCCAATTTTTTTTGTTTTATTCTTTGTTCGAATTGAGCCATTGCGAGTCGTTGGGAAAGCGACCCGGGTTACATTATCTTGCAAATCCTTTTCTAATCTGGTTATTTTGGGAGATTACGGCAAATCTCTCCTATGCAAATTGGGCCTCCTTTTTGAGTTTCAAGAATTGTATTTCCTACTTAGCCCAATAGCCCATAATCCTTGATTAAGTCCATGACACCTTCTTGGGCATTTTTGGAATTTTATGCTCTTTTCTCTATTTCTTCCATTAAACAATTTGCCCGAGGGTAAAAAGGGAAAATGAAATATATTTGACTTCCATTTGTTAGTTCTCTATTTGATGTTTTGATGATGATTCGTTTAGAAAGAACATATGATTGAGAAAGATAAGAAAAACAACTTTAAAACCAGTCAAAATGACGTTTAACAAAAGAAGCATTTTTTTTGTCATTTTGGCTCGAGTCAATCTTGCAAACTCGAGCCAAAAACACAAGTCTCTATTGCCAAAATGCCTTTTAGACTTGAGCTCGCCAAGAGGGTGCCTCGAGTCAAGCCTAGGACTTGAGACTAGCAACTCTCAACCTCGAGTCAATGTGTGATAATCCTAAATTCTTTAAGGTTTTATATTATCCGACTCGAGCCTACCAAATGCTTGCCTTGAGTGTGTGGCTAGACTCGAGCCATAACTATGAGAGACTCGAGCCAAGAGTTCAAAGTTCAAAGCGATAAAAATTCTGAACCTTAACTTTGACTCGAGCCTACCTTGTGCCTCCAGTCATCGTGCTTCAATGTCATTCATCTTCTGTGATTGACTCGAGCCTGGCATATAGGTAACTCGAGTCTATGGCTTGACTCGAGCCAAGGGAATTACTTCCTCGAGTCAAGAATTTCTTGTTTAAACGATCTTCACGCTTTCATGATTCATCAACTCGAGTTTGGAAAGTGTGTGACTCGAGTTCAGGCATAGAATCAAGTCAAAGAATCATCTGCCTCGAGGCATGAACGATTTTCAAATATTCTTGTTCCTTGTCCAGCTCTTCAACTTGAGCCAACAAGGATGATGACTCGAGCCTAGGTTATCTCTGTTTTAGCAAATACTTATCTAAAATCCTTACTCTCTGGTTCTGCTTATGATCTCATCATATGATCTTGTATTGATATTCTTAACTTGATTTAATGAGTTTGTTAGTGAGTTGCAGTTAACTAGAACATAGATTATCTCAAAATTTTGAATAAAGCAGTCATGTCAGAACGCATTAAATGCGGTTACCTATTCGAGACCATATCCAACAAAAAAACCTCTGGGCATACGAAAGACGTTTTTGGGCAAGATAATTTCATTCCTTTTGCTGGGGTTTCAACTGTCATAATTACAGAAACAAAAGGAATTAAAGAATGTTGCTGCCACGAATTAAAAATACAGAACACTGGCATTTCATCTTCAACGGACACATTGAATAAAAACCCAACGGCTATATTCAATTTTCTCTAACGGTAATTAATTACAGTATCTATAAATAGCCGAAGCATTGAATCCGCCATCTACCGAAAAACTCTGTGCATTCAATTATGTGTTATTGCTATTGACTATTTCATTTAATATCCTTAATATTACTTGTTCTTCAGTGTTTATATTGTATCTACTTGTGAGGAGTCATTGAATATTATTCTCATTCTTGTTTTGATTCTTAAGGTTGTGGAACCTTAAGAGTGGGTGTATTAATTACAACTTGTAAGGGGAGTGGAGTCGAGTGGAGTCTAAGAGTGAGAGGACCATCCTTCATTTACGAGTGTGTAATTGTTCTTGAAAGATAGTGGAATCCCAGATGTTCGGGACCGGACGGAGGTCAAAGTATTAGACCGAACCGATATAAATTCGATCTTGTGTTCATTATCTTATTGGTTTCTATTTCGTTCATACACGAAAGAATTAAGAAGCGGTTTCAATTTTATAAAGATCACCTATTCACCCCCCTCTAGGTGATATTCCATCTTCACCATTATCATCTCTCCCTTAAGGTTATCCTTAACAATAATTATTTAATTACACATAAACAAATAATTTCACATCCTCATCTTATTTTGATTATTTTATGCAAATAAATATTTATCATACATGACTTCATAAAAAATTCATATATGCAAATGAATTCACATTGAGGCACATGAAAAATGAGGATGTTACATCTTCCATTGGCCCTTATATTTCAAAATATTCAGCCATTAGAAGAAGATTTTATTGCCCTTTTAGAACTTTAAAACAATTGCACAAGTTGGATAAAATCAAGTAGGTGTTTTATCCAAAGCTTGCCATGTGTAATTGTGGCATAAATTACCTTAAGTATTATGCATTTTATCCCCTTTTTAATATCTATTTATTTCCCTGGTCTTTTATCAAGTTGAATAAATATGCTACTAATCTCAATTAGTGCAAGCTTATTTGCCAATTAGTAGTTGCTAATTGGTCTTATTAGACTAAGTGTATTCAACACTTTTTCATGGCTCTTTTGAACTTAAAATAGCCATTATTTTATGTAAATTTTGTGTCACATTTTATATCCCCTAAATGTAGTCTCTTTATTAACAATTTGTTAATTAATTCCAAAATAAAATTTGAATAAAATTATAATCAATAGATTATAATTCTTTGAGACACATATTCACCTTTGTATTTTGTCAAATATTACCAAAATAAAAGGTTTTATGATAAAAGGGAAATTAGGGTATTACAAAAAGCATATATATATATATTTTTTTGTCTAACACTAATACCTTTACTCTCAAACAATGACTTTTTTAATACTCGTTATCGTTATTTTAAAAATTAAAGTAAATATGTTTACATTTGAAAAATGTTTTATCAACATTTAACTTTTAATTTAGCATTTTCTTTTTAATAATATTAGGGATGAATAATTGAAAGGACACTTTAGAAAATTAAGGGTTCATAATAAAATATTGTATGAAATGAAATGAAAGGATTTAAAAAATATTTTTGTCAAGAAGTAATGATAGGGGAAAAATTTTTAGCCTAAGACTCCACAAGTGTATAGACTATATCAAGTGATAAAGAGTGAGTAAGATATCGCTCCCGTGAGGACTTCGTATCCAAACTTCGGTGGGCATTAATTTTACACTTTTGTTTAAGTTTAGCAATCCAAATTGAATTTAATTAAGTGAAAAGAAATAAAAATAAAAATAAAAATAACAAACTATCACAATAATCAAATGAGCAACTCGAGCCACTAATACTTTATTAGCTTCATAAACCTTGATTTCACTAATTTAATTAGATTAATATCAATTTTGTTAATCTCGAGTAAAAATAGTTATAGGTGCCTCGGTTCACTCACTCACACTGTAAATTGTTATGTCTAACATAATTACTTAAGAGGCAAGAAAACTCGAACACACTCTTTAACATTTATATGGGGCCATTAAATATATGTCTATCCTAATCGTAAAAAAAAAAAAAAAATCATAATCTAATCCCATACTACTCAATCTCATAGCTTAATTAAAATTCCCTTCGTCAAAAGTAAACCCTAATGCTAAAACTCATATTCAATGACGGCTAGTCATTAAATAGATAAAGCTAAACAAGATTAAGTAACTAAGATTAATATAAATTATAAATAAACAATGAAAATAATGTCTAATCCAATTATAAATTCATAGCTCCTCTAGGTTGCAAGGAAAGATTAGCCACACATGGCTTTAATCCAATTTGCCACTACAAAATCAATGTCCGTGACTACGAAACATAAAGAGGATAATAAGAACTTGCAAAACAAATCACTCTAAAGCCAACAAACAACAATCTCCACTCCGGTCCTGGTCCTCTCTGTCTCACGCTAACTGTCTCATTGGATCATGGAAGAACGAGAGGTGATAATGTGGTGGATGACGCCGCTGCAGCTATCAATCTTGGATGACGAAGCTCACGGTGGTGAGTGAAGGTGTAGGTGGTGAAGGAGTGGAGATGATGATGCTTGTGAAGGTGGAGGTCGAATCTCGTTATGGTTTTTCTCACATCTGTCTTTGGTTTTTCGGCCAAAAAGGGTGGTGGATAGCTTGTGGAGGTCACCGGCGATGATGGAGGTGATGGTGGAGGTCATTGGCGACGGAGAAGTGATGATGAAGGTGATGAGACCGTGAAGGTTGACCTTGTATGTTGTTGCGATGCTGTTGTGTTTATGTGTCCCCCTCTCCCTCGTTCCAGCCATACCTCCTCCTTTTCTTCCCTTCCTAGAATTGCATCCACCCCTAATTTAGGTCTTCCATTCTCATTCCAAAAACGGTGCGTCTCGATCCTATGGCGGTGGTCCCCGGTCCTTACTCAAATTGTGAAAAAGAAAAGGAAATTATATAATAGTAGTAGTAGTAGTAATAATAATAATAATATAACTGAATTTTTGTTTCTTTTTTAGACAAATTGTAATTTCTATTATTTATTTACTAAACTCAAAAGCTTTTATTTTAAATTGAAACCCTACAAATGATGCATCTAGATTGATATCTCTTAAAAAATCCAAAGAAAATATCTTTAATTTTGTATTGATGACTTTTTAAATATATCAAAATATTCCTCAAATCTATTAAAATTAGGAAGTCATCGGGTAATTATATATCAATATAGTATACAGCCAAAAAAATAATATACTATTTTTCAAAGCACAAAAACTAGAAAAAAATTCAATCAAGTACTTTAAAAATTTGAAAGTCCAACTAAGTGTTTCTTACACTATTACAAATTTGAGCACTTATAACACCTAATACATAACAAATATAGTCAATTAAAGTCATGTATGTTGAGGCGGAGATCGTGCAAGGATACATAATGTTGACTAATAACGGTTAATTATGCCCACCGTCTTCTATTACAAGACGGAATTCACAAATAGACAAAAATAATGATTGTAGTTAATAACCATAATTTATTTAGTGACAAAAGTGACGGCTCCTTTGAAACAATTGTCATGTAACACTTACAAACAATTCATCTTCTAACCTTACATCAGCAAAAACAAAAATATAACAGTTAATGTGAATTGACCGTAAAGTATGAACGAAAAAAAATGAAATTTCATAATAAACAACCGTTACGTAAAGTACAAATCTAAAACGCTCATTTTCAAAACCTCGTTCAGTCTGACACCAAGTACCAGTTCTCCTAAAGTTAAATACTTTAGAACAGAGTATCAATTTTGTTAATAGTTATAGTACTTTTCTAAGAAGCACCTTTTCATAATCTAGTCCTTGTCTCCCTTATCATGGTCGGATGTTAGAGAGCTCTTTCCATTCCCTCTCCTTCTCATCTCTATACTCGCCCTCCACTTTGTCATCCTTACCCTCCTCCTCCAAAACCGCCTCCTCCTACTCCACCACCACATGCTCCTCCCCCTCCTCCTCCTCCTCCACCACCACCACCACCTCTTCCTCCTCTTCTCCTCGCCTCCTCTTCAATTGGAGGCTCTATTACAGATGCTAACCAACCTTGACTAGGGTTACGGTACTACGAAAGGAAGTTGATCGTGGATTATCAATAAGGACTTAAATTTATTTTTCCTGGGTCGATGCCTGAGCGGTTAATGGGGACGGACTGTAAATTCGTTGGCAATATGTCTACGCTGGTTCAAATCCAGCTCGGCCCAATAATTTGCCGATCCACCATGAAATGATGTAATCGTTTGTTGTTCTCCAGAAATGCCCAATGAACTTTGATACACAAGAATCAAAATCTGCTACATCCCTACCACTATTTATTTTATTACGCATTTTTTCCACAAATTCAGATCTTGCTAATGATCTAGATTCATATCAAGATCTGGAAGTATAAAGTCTAAATAAAAAGAGACTCTTTTTTTATTTTCATTGATTTATTGTATTGAAAGATTGATTTTCTTCAATCGATTTGGAAATAACAAACAGATTACTAGTAATCCGTGTAGATCTCGCTAAAGTGTATATCCATATAAATAAAAATCTCAATATCAATATATTAGTCCCGCCTCTGCCAATTAGAACAAGACAATTCTAATCTAAAATCAAAATAGAAAAAAGGTTTGAATGAAATCGTAAGAATATGCATGCTTGTACACTTTTTTCCTGGGATTGTAGTTCAATTGGTCGAGCACCGCCCTATCAAGGCGAAAGCTGCGGTTCGAGCCCCGTCATCCCGATGGATAGAAATCCAATAAAAAGGTACATCTTCTTCAACTAATACTGATTGATGGAAAAGAAACATATGTGGATTAGCACAATTATTAGTAGCGTCGTATTCGGGATTCAAAGAGAAAGAGATCTTGTACTACTAGACCTGGCTTTTTCGATTACTCCCGATCTGTGTAATAAAATATAGTACTATATAATATGTTTACAGCGAACACATACACACAAATGGAATTTGCACGATACAAAAAAAGGAGTTCCTTTGATTTTGATCGAACACTTTAGGATTTAAAGTTTATCCTATTACTAATCGAAGGATGAGAATATTTATAAAAAAAGTAAAGGAATTGATTTTTGATTGGATCAGAAAGAAATTTTTGAATTTGGTATGGATAAAAGATCTTCCTATGTTATACTATTCAATTCTTGACGATGAATCGATTTGATAGTTCAGATATTGTTATTCATGATATTGATCCGATTCGATATCATTGAGATGTAATTTATACCATTGAATTTACCGACGAAAGATTTATCATCTCTATGTGATTAAATCCTGAGTTATTGCGAATTAAAAGAAATCTAACGATGAGATTATGGAAGTAAATATTCTCGCATTTATTGCTACTGCACTGTTCATTCTAGTTCCTACTTTGCCTTCTTACTTATAATTTACGTAAAAACGATAAGTCAAAGTGATTAATTTGACTTAAACTTTACTTCTTAGTTCTTATCAATGCAATGATGGAAGAAAAAATGAAAAAAGATTTCAATTTTGCGTCTTACTCTTAAATGAAATGATCGGACTAGAATCGGCGTATTCTATGAAATCTAATAGTATGGTAGAAATAAATAGATTTTATTTCTTTCTACCCCATACCCATACTATCTATTATTCTATTATTGTAGTGCATAAAGTTTTACTCTATAAAGATAGAGGTTTAATATGAATCGATTTACAATATCTATCTTCATATATTCATATATCTAGTCAATCGCATATATGTAATGCACATAGCGTCCAATTTTTTTGTTTCATCTATTTGATTTGTATTGGTTCCAATCAATCTGAAATAATCAAAAGGCAACTTTTTTTTTTCGTCCGATTCGAATTTCGGATTTCTGATTATTTTCAAGACCAATCCCGGTATCATATTAAAAAAAAATCAAATAATCTTTTTAGCATTCCGAAGAAGTAATTGATTAAATTAAATAGTTAATAGATGATCTAGGGGTTCTATGGCAAACTTTTTCCTATTTCAAAAATATTAGTAAAACCCAACCGATTTTTAACGTTTGAACCATGATATGAAATGAAAACAAAAATCCAATTTCGAAACTCAAATAAAATAAAAAACCAAATAATAAACACGTAATATGTGACTCGCCTAAGGCAACAGCAATATCTTATTATGTGTAGTATTTCCTTAGACAACTACTATGTCTATTTTGTTTCCTATAGAAAGTGTTGTAAGTGGAGCTATATACCCAAGAGGGGGTGAATTGGGTATTTTAAAACTTTTTTTAGAAAATGCTCGTTTTTTGAAGCTATAAAAACAGAGGTAAACGCGGAGTGAGGGAAGAAGAAGCTGGACACAAGGATTTATACGGTTCGGTCCAACTCTTTGACCTACGTCCGATCCCGAAACACTCGGGATTTCCACTATCACTCAATTACAATTACACACTCGTACTTAGGATGATCCTCTCCCTAGGACTCACTCCCCCTTACAAGTCGTAATTGTAAACAATCGATATACACTTCTGTACTCAAGAGTTATCCTCTCCCTAGGACTAACTCCCCTTACAAGTTGTACTCGATTACAATCGATACCCACTCAGTAAACGAAGGATGCTCCTCAACCTAGGACACACTCCCCTTTACAAGTTGTACTGATTTTCCCAATCTCCAAGTCACGACTTGAGATTGTTACAATGAATGATATACACAGAAATAAACTCTCTCTAAGAGTAGATAATGATAATCACTCGAAGCTCAATGTATCTCAAGATACTACGAGATAAAACGAAGAAATAAATATGAGACTTGAATGATTTTCGTCTTCGACAGGTGTGTGTTGTTTTTAAAGGCTTGAAAGCAACTCTATTTATACTCGAGAGATCATTAAATGACCGTTGCTTTCCAAATAGATCCGTTGGAGAAGTTCTCCCGGTGTTAGGAGGTGGCTTAGGCACTTTCTCTCTCCAATCTTCTCTTAAACCAAACCGGCCAAGTAATGTAGTGTTGACCTTCTGCGAATTAATCCGTTGGAGATGCGGTTGCTTGTTGTAGAAAACATTCTTAAATGCTTTGCGACGTGTTCAGGTGGATTAGCCAAAGTTGTGCAACTTTCGGGTTTTGCTTTTTAAAGTGCTTGACGTCACTTTTGCTTTTGCTTTAAACCTTCAATAAACACTCTCTAATTTATCCGAAACTCACCAATAAAGTGGTTAAACATATCTAGGAACATTAGAGATTAATCATAGAAAGTATTAAGATCAAACAAGAAGGTTTCACGATTCGTAGAATTTGAATTTTTGAATCGATGCAAACTCGAGGTTTGTTTACTTAGGCTCGAGTTTGCTGAACATTAGAATGAAGTTTCGCTTCACATGCAACCAAACACGAGGTTTGCGTAGTGAACCGAGGTTTATAAAATTTGTTCATGGCCAAACCCGAGGTTTGCATTTTAGGCTCGAGTTCGGACCTCTGTCGAGCAAAACATCGGAAATCAGTTTGAAACACATTTTGAATAAAACATGAACTCGAGTCTATAAGTGACGAACTCGAGTTCGGCACTATTCATGTCAAAATAAGTTATAGCTTTTAAAACACGAACCGGAGGTTCCACAGGCAAACTCTAGAGTTCTCTTGTGTTGAAAAAATCATTTTGCTCTGCGTAAGGCATGAACTCGAGTTCTCGGTGTGAACTCGAGTTCACCTACTTAAGTGAACTTTAGGAAACCTTCGGCCCGAAGCAACCGGAGGTTTATAAAATGTGTCTCAGGTTTGTTCATTTGAAAAATGATGAAGGCTCTCTGTAAGGCACGAACTCGAGTTCATCAACTTAAACTCGAGTTTGCTCAACTTAGAGAACTTCTGGAAAACTTTTGGCTTGACGCAAACCTGAGGTTCATGGAAGTAAACCGGAGGTTCATGAAAATCTCATTTGAAAATTTCTTCCCGCCGGAGGCAAACTCGAGTTCACCACTATGAACTCGAGTTCACATGTTTGTAAACTCATTTAAGATTTAAACTGGAGGTACGAACTTTGAGGTTTGAAAAGCCGAGTCTCAAGTTTAAAATTGTTTTCAAGTGAACATGCTCTGTCTCTCACGAACTCGAGTTCACAAGTGTAGGCTCGAGTTCATTCGAGTTGTCTCGGTTTTAAACTTGGTCATGTCTCGGGTTCAAAGATCAAACTGGCAAGTTTGGCTTCTTTGTGAGCAACGAACTCGAGTTCGCCCGTCTAGGCTCGAGTTCGACACTAACGGGATGTTTTTGAACTGAAATCGCAAGGTTCAAAACTTTGTTTAACTTATCAAAAACATTCCGGACTTGTTTGCAATTGTCGGTTATCATCAAAACACATATAGAACTAACATTCTCCCCCTTTTTGATGATGACAACACTTGCAAAGAATCAATTACTTTCAAAAATAAAATTTAATCATTTGAGCAATGAGAAAGCAAGTTTGATCAAAAACATTTGCAAACTTTGAGATTATAGTAAAACATAGTTCAATTCATCAAAGTTAAAGCAAATAAAAATCTCATGACTAGTTAAATCATTTTATCAATTAAGAACAGTCATGATAGCCGATACCAAAATAATAATATAACTCATTGATATACTCATAAACATTGAGAATTAAACCATAGAGTTCGATGAGCATATATCGAGTTATCGAGTTCAGCGGATATCAAAATGCAATAAACTTAAACATTCATAAGATATTAATAAAGTGGAAACAGAATGTTAAGTAAATAATTGAAGAATATCATTAGAGTTTCGAAAGAAAATATGCAATATAATTTCGAAAGCATTGATTGATCTTTCTCACTCTTCTCCCCTTTGTCATCAGCAAACAAGGGTGGATCAATTGGGATATTTGAAGGTGTAGGGATAGGATAAGATTCTTTTCACTCTTCTCCTTCAAATGAAAGTGTAGGAATAAGATCCTGTTGCTGAGATGGAGGGTTAATCTGAGTGGTAGGAATGGATGGCTCAGATTTAATGGTAGTAGCTGGTTCAGAAGTGATGTTAGGCTTTATCGAGCTTGGTCCAAATGAAGTAGATGTATCCAATCCGATTACCGGTAACACCCATGGACTGATTTTGCAGAATTTTGTCCATTTTATCACTCAAACTCATCATGGTGACCATAAGAGTTGAAATGCTAGGCTGTGTGATCTTCAAGCTGATTTTTAGTGCTTCTTGCTCAACTCTTCTGAATCCTTCCCGGATCTCCACCACATTGCCATGTCCTTTAGTAACCTCAGTCACTAATCTCCCAACTTCTTCGTCTGCCTTATTAATTAACTCAGAAATTGCCTTGTCTACAATTTCTTTGATCCTTGCATCGAAAACAGAAGGCATAGAAGCATGAGAAAGAGGAATAGCATTCTGAGCTTCCTGTCCTTGAGAGTATATGTCTCTTGGTCTTGTTGATCTGGATATATATAGAGCTCTTGACGATTAGACATCTTTGCTTGGTTCCTTTGAGAAGCAGATTGTTCTTGGTCGGATTCTGAGTTTTGGTGGATGCAAAACGTTTGAAGGTCATTTACTCGAGAATCTCGTGGAGGAGGAAGAGAGAACTTGAAAGAATTAAGGTTTAGACTCGAGGGTAGAGTGAAGTGAAGAGAATCAATCGGGTTTTCAAAAATATTTCAATTGCAACAAGCTTGTACTAACCTGGACTTCAAGAGTGTAAGGTGAACTCTTGAATTTCACTCGTGAACTCGAGTTTAATACTTATAGGCTCGAGTTCGTGAAGTCCTCGAACTTGGTTGTTCTCGTATCCCATGAACTTGAGGGTATAAGTTTTAGGCTCTAGTTTGCATCTTCATCAACTTTCGAAGACCATATCTCCCTGGTATGAACTCTGTTTTGGTCCGTTCAAAGCTTGATGAAACGCCCTTTGAGTCTTCTTTCATATGCCACTGATTTCACATCAATCTGATTCCTGGTTTGTGAGATATCATCGAAATACCAGACCTCGCCCGTGCTGAACGTGAAACAAATGGAGCTGAAGTCTTGATGACTTCTTGTGAACTCGAGTTTATTCACTTATAGGCTCGAGTTTGGCTTTCTTCAGACTTTCATCTCCTCTCTGGTTGTCTCGAGCTCGAGTTTAACTTGGGTAGGCTCGAGTTTGCTCCTCTTGACAGCAAACTTTATCGGAATGTCGAGAGATTTTTAATCATGATAAACATCCTGCATAAAACACATCTAGATTCTCCAATGCTTAAGTTAGTATTCGGTTAATCATCAACCACATAACTAACATTAAGTGGAGGCAATTCACAACTCATTGGGATTTATGATTCCCAAATTTTCTTCTTACAAAACTGATTTGCTTCTAAATGAGCATATTACATTCAAGCATGGGGTGTATCACAAATAATCTTATCCAATTAATTCATAACATTGAACATACAGATAAGCAAATAAGTGATACCAAGAAAATCATTTTTCAATGACAATTTGTAAATACATTCATGTAGGAAAGTATGTCATTGATATGAGTTTTTCATAAACTATGCAAATAGTTTCAAATCTCAAATTTTCTTTCAAATCATGATAGTGCTTTATAAAATTGAGATGTTGGTAATATGAAAACTCATCTTTGAGAATATGCTCAGAAAATCAAGGCACTTGCTAATATAATGAGAGTCAATTTCCAACTTTTTGAAATATCATTTGAGTGCAATCAAAACATGCATATTTTCAAAACATTGGAATGCATTTTCCAAACACAGAATGAATTGTAACTCAAAACAAGTTTTTGAATTGTTCATTTCGAAATCTTAAACTTAGAAAATTATGCACAAATTCACTTGTGATCCATTAGCAATCTGAAAAACATTTTGAAAGTCATAAATGATTGATTGCTTAATGGAATGCATTATTGGACAAGTATTCAATACTCAAATATGAATTTCACATAAGCACAATATAGGGTAAGGTTAGATATCACCGTAATTCCTCTTGTCCTTGTTGAAGCGAGAATTGGTGAGATGTATTGATGCAAATTCACCATCAACATCGCCATTGTGTCTTCACTTTCTCAAGAGTTGAATAATTTCACCGTATATATGCTCTCTTGAAAAGCTTTCCTTGATCCTACAATCTTGTATACAATCTTTTTCTCTCTTGGTATCCAATCTTGCTTGGATCCAATCATTGTTAGCTTGTAGAGACCAATTTACATGCTTCAAGACTATAATCAGATTATGATAATTAGGCATAACATATTAAACATGATTTTATGCATAAAAGATGTTTTTCAAATCATTATGCATACATAAAGAGTTAAGCTATTGAACATTGCAAACAATATATAAATAAATCTGTCAAATAGATTTTCAATTTCAAAAATCGTTTTCAATGTTCATTCCTAATATCCAATGAGTAAAACCTTAAAGATTGTTACTAATAGCAAAGACAGGAGGTTTTACCATTGTGTACCTTTTACCTTAGGTACTTGGAGAATTGGCTTTGCAAACCCATTGTCTCTTAGGTGTCTGCAAAGATCTCACAAAAGGTACAGGTTTCAAGTATCTTCTATTTGATACTTGAGAGGATCTCTTTTTTTGGTGCATAAGGGATTCTTTGATTCTTAACCCCTTTATGTCCATTTCCCTTAGAATCAACCCGTACAAACAAACCAACAGATGGACATTTTGGTACCCATTTATGCTTGGGTCCTTCGGTTAGTTTGAGCCTTAGGGAAAACATAAGTTCCCTTTGGTACCCATTGGTAATTACCTACGGGCTTGCCCTTTCTTTCCTTTTTATGAAAACATGAAGAAGTAGCATGGCCTTTATGATTGCAATAGTTGCAATAAGCAAAAGGGTTAGAGGAATGGACAGATTTTCGAAAATAGTTCATATAAGATTTTTGTCCATGTTTCTTCTTCCCTTTCTTCTTATCAAAATCAGGTTTATAACCAATCCGATTTGTCATTTGTAAACCTTTCTTTGTTTTAAAATCACTTTGAGCATTTCACTACCTCCGAGTGAATTTCTCAAGAGTTTTTGTAAGATATAAATTTCTTTTCTCTAAAACACAGCAATTGTCACAAATCTTTTAAATCTTTTCGCAATCATTTTCGGAATGTTTTTAAATGTTTTTAAATGTTTTAAATGCGAAAAATGAAATGCGAGAAACGAGAAGAAGAAACATTCTGAACTTGTTCTTCCAACAATTTAATTTTCTTCTTGGATGCAATGAACTCTTTTGCTAATTTTCTATATTCGAGAATATAGTTCATTGAATTCAGAAAATAATTCATCATAGGAAGGTTCGAAACATTTACCTCATTGTTATTTTCGGGTTGTTCTTCACAACTAGGCAAACATTTGCTACTCCTTCCTCATCACTTTCTTCATCCGAAGAATCATCTCCCCGTATATAAGCTTTCTTCTTGAGGTGGTTGAATCTTGCCTTCCTCTCCTTTTCTTGACTTTTCGGTGAGGACATTCGAGTTTGATATGACCATGCTTTCCACACTCGTAGCAAATGATTTGATCTTGTTCGTTGCTTGAATTTCTTCTCGAAATCTGTCTCTAGAGCCTTGATCTCTCTTATAGAATTTCTTGAATTTTCGTACAAGCATAGTCATCTCTTCATCATCTTCATCTTCCTCATTGGGTTTCTCTTTCACAAAGATTCAAAACAATACCAAACTTTCTATCATCTTTGATATTATCTAAGCCCTTCTTGAATTTGAGCTTGCCTTCATATTCGAGATAAGCTTCCAAATAGAGCGACTACGATGCATTGATTCTCCACGGGCTTCCTCGATTGCTGTGACTTTGGCTTCCCATTCTTTAGTAAGGATATTCAGAATTTTTCTTACTTGAACTAATTGATCATACTCCTTTCCCAGGGCAGCAAGTTGATTAATCAGATGGGTAAACCTCAACTGAAATTCGCCAATAGATTCGTCAGGCTTCATGCGCATAAGATCATATTCGGTCATAAGAGTATTGACCCGACTTTGCTTGACTCAGTTGTTCCTTCATGAGCTATCTCAAGAGCTTCCCACATAGCCTTAGCAGATGGTAAGGTGCAAATACGAAAGTATTCTTGTTGACTTAGAGCACTTTGAAATGTGGGACCCCTTCTTTGTTGAGTGTGACATTTCTTCTGTCATTCTCATCATATTCTTCTTCTAGCTTAGGAACTCTAACTCCATCTTCAATGGTTGATGGCTCATAATCTCCTCTTTCAAATACTCTCCCGAGAGACCATACTCATTTGCCATGACGAAAACTTTGAACTTTGCTTTCCGGAAGGAGTAATGCTCTCCATTGAAGCCGGGTGGTCTGTGATAGAAGCTCCATCGGGTAAGATACCTTCCATACGATCCTTCTCGAGATGTTAAGCTCTTTTGAGAAGACCTTGCTCTGATACCAAATGTAAGTGGAGCTATATACCCAAGAGGGGGGTGAATTGGGTATTTTAAAACTTTTCAGAAAATGCTCTGTTTTGAAGCTATAAAAACAGAGGTAAACAGTGAGGAAGAAGAAGCTGGACACAAGGATTTATACTGGTTCGGTCCAACTCTTTGACCTACGTCCAGTCCCCAGAAACACTCTGGGATTTCCACTATCACTCAATTACAATTACACACTCTGTACTTAGGATGATCCTCTCCCTAGGACTCACTCCCCTTACAAGTGTAATTGTAAACAATCGATATACACTCGTACTCAAGAGTTATCCTCTCCCTAGGACTAACTCCCCTTACAAGTTGTACTCGATTACAATCGGATACCCACTCGTAAACGAAGGATGCTCCTCAACCTAGGACACACTCCCCTTTACAAGTTGTACTCGATTTTCCCAATCTCCAAGTCACGACTTGAGATTGTTACAATGAATGATATACACAGAAATAAACTCTCTCTAAGAGTAGATAATGATAATCACTTTGAAGCTCAATGTATCTCAAGATACTACACGAGATAAAACGAAGAAATAAATATGAGACTTGAATGATTTTCGTCTTGACAGGTGTGTCTGTTTTAAAGGCTTGAAAGCAACTCTATTTATACTCGAGAGATCATTAAATGACCGTTGCTTTCCAAATAGATCCGTTGGAGAAGTTCTCCCGGTGTTAGGAGGTGGCTTAGGCACTTTCTCTCCAATCTTCTCTTAAACCAACCAGTGGCCAAGTAATGTCGTGTTGACCTTCGCGAATTAATCCGTTGGAGATGCGGTTGCTTGTTGTAGAAAACATTCTTAAATGCTTTGCGAGACGTGTTCGGAGTGGATTAGCCAAAGTTGTGCAACTTTCAGGGTTTTGCTTTTTAAAGTGCGACGTCACTTTTGCTTTTGCTTTAAACCTTCAATAAACACTCTCTAATTTATCGAAACTCACCAATAAAGTGGTTAAACATATCTAGGAACATTAGAGATTAATCATAGAAAGTATTAAGATCAAACAAGAAGGTTTCACAGATTCGTAGAATTTGAATTTTTGAATCAGCGATGCAAACCTGAGGTTTGTTTACTTAGGCTCGAGTTTGCTGAACATTAGAATGAAGTTTCGCTTCTGTCTGAACCAAACCTGAGGTTTGCGTAGTGAACTGAGGTTTATAAAATTTGTTCATGGCCAAACACGAGGTTTGCATTTTAGGCTCGAGTTCAGACCTACGTCGAGCAAAACATCGGAAATCGGTTTGAAACACATTTTGAATAAAACATGAACTCGAGTCTATAAGTGACGAACTCGAGTTCGGCACTATTCATGTCAAAATAAGTTATAGCTTTTAAAACACGAACCGGAGGTTCCACAGGCAAACTCTAGAGTTCTCTTGTGTTGAAAAAATCATTTTGCTCTCAAGGCATGAACTCGAGTTCTCGGTGTGAACTCGAGTTCACCTACTTAAGTGAACTTTAGGAAACCTTCGGCTGAAGCAAAGCGGGAGGTTTATAAAATGTGTCTCGAGGTTTGTTCATTTGAAAAATGATGAAGGCTCTGTAAAGGCACGAACTCGAGTTCATCAACTTAAACTCGAGTTTGCTCAACTTAGAGAACTTCTCCGGAAAACTTTTGGCTTGACGCAAACCCGAGGTTCATGGAAGTAAACCGGAGGTTCATGAAAATCTCATTTGAAAATTTCTTCCCGCCGAGAGGCAAACTCGAGTTCACCACTATGAACTCGAGTTCACATGTTTGTAAACTCATTTAAGATTTAAACTGGAGGTACGAACTGAGGTTTGAAAAGCCGAGTCTCAAGTTTAAAATTGTTTTCAAGTGAACATGCTCTGTCTCTCACGAACTCGAGTTCACAAGTGTAGGCTCGAGTTCATTCGGTTGTCTCGGTTTTAAACTTCGGTCATGTCTCGGGTTCAAAGATCAAACGGCAAGTTTGGCTTCTTTGTGAGCAACGAACTCGAGTTCGCTGTCTAGGCTCGAGTTCGACACTAACGGATGTTTTTGAACTGAAATCGGCAAGGTTCAAAACTTTGTTTAACTTATCAAAAACATTCCGAGACTTGTTTGCAATTGTCGATTATCATCAAAACACATATAGAACTAACATTCTCCCCTTTTTGATGATGACAACACTTGCAAAGAATCAATTACTTTCAAAAATAAAATTTAATCATTTGAGCAATGAGAAAGCAAGTTTGATCAAAAACATTTGCAAACTTTGAGATTATAGTAAAACATAGTTCAATTCATCAAAGTTAAAGCAAATAAAAATCTCATGACTAGTTAAATCATTTTATCAATTAAGAACAGTCATGATAGCCGGATACCAAAATAATAATATAACTCATTGATATACTCATAAACATTGAGAATTAAACCATAGAGTTCGATGAGCATATATCGAGTTATCGAGTTCAGAGATATCAAAATGCAATAAACTTAAACATTCATAAGATATTAATAAAGTGGAAACAGAATGTTAAGTAAATAATTGAAGAATATCATTAGAGTTTCGAAAGAAAATATGCAATATAATTTCGAAAGCATTGATTGATCTTTCTCACTCTTCTCCCCCTTTGTCATCGGAAACAAGGGTGGATCAATTGGGATATTTGAAGGTGTAGGGATAGGATAAGATTCTTTTCACTCTTCTCCTTCAAATGAAAGTGTAGGAATAAGATCCTGTTCTTTGAGATGGAGGGTTAATCGAGTGGTAGGAATGGATGGCTCAGATTTAATGGTAGTAGGCTGGTTGAAGTGATGTTAGGCTTTATCGAGCTTGGTCCAGTGAAGTAGATGTATCCAATCCGATTACCCGTAACACCCATGGACTGATTTTGCAGAATTTTGTCCATTTTATCACTCAAACTCATCATGGTGACCATAAGAGTTGAAATGCTAGGCTGTGTGATCTTCAAGCTGATTTTTAGTGCTTCTTGCTCAACTCTGAATCCTTCCGGATCTCCACCACATTGCCATGTCCTTTAGTAACCTCGAGTCACTAATCTCCCAACTTCTTCGTCTGCCTTATTAATTAACTCGAAATTGCCTTGTCTACAATTTCTTTGATCCTTGCATCGAAAACGAAAGGCATAGAAGCATGAGAAAGAGGAATAGCATTCGAGCTTCTGTCCTTGAGTATATGTCTCTTGGTCTTGTTGATCTGGATATATATAGAGCTCTTGACGATTAGACATCTTGCTTGGTTCCTTTGAGAAGCGATTGTTCTTGGTCGGATGCAGGTTTTGGTGGATGCAAAACGTTTGAAGGTCATTTACTCGAGAATCTCGTGGAGGAGGAAGAGAGAACTTGAAAGAATTAAGGTTTAGACTCGAGGGTAGAGTGAAGTGAAGAGAATCAATCGGGTTTTCAAAAATATTTCAATTGCAACAAGCTTGTACTAACCTGGACTTCAAGAGTGTAAGGTGAACTCTTGAATTTCACTCGTGAACTCGAGTTTAATACTTATAGGCTCGAGTTCGTGAAGTCCTCTGAACTTGGTTGTTCTCTGTATCCCATGAACTTGAGGGTATAAGTTTTAGGCTCTAGTTTGCATCTTCATCAACTTTCGAAGACCATATCTCCCTGGTATGAACTCTATTTTGGTCCGTTCAAAGCTTGATGAAACGCCCTTTGAGTCTTCTTTCATATGCCACTGATTTCACATCAATCTGATTCCTGGTTTGTGAGATATCATCGAAATACCAGACCTCGCCGTGCTGAACGTGAAACGGTGGAGCTGAAGTCTTGATGACTTCTTGTGAACTCGAGTTTATTCACTTATAGGCTCGAGTTTGGCTTTCTTCAGACTTTCATCTCCTCTCTGGTTGTCTCGAGCTCGAGTTTAACTTGGGTAGGCTCGAGTTTGCTCCTCTTGACAACAAACTTTATCGGAATGTCGAGAGATTTTTAATCATGATAAACATCCTGCATAAAACACATCTAGATTCTCCAATGCTTAAGTTAGTATTCGTTAATCATCAACCACATAACTAACATTAAGTGGAGGCAATTCACAACTCATTGGGATTTATGATTCCCAAATTTTCTTCTTACAAAACTGATTTGCTTCTAAATGAGCATATTACATTCAAGCGTAGGGTGTATCACAAATAATCTTATCCAATTAATTCATAACATTGAACATACGAGATAAGCAAATAAGTGATACCAAGAAAATCATTTTTCAATGACAATTTGTAAATACATTCATGTAGGAAAGTATGTCATTGATATGAGTTTTTCATAAACTATGCAAATAGTTTCAAATCTCAAATTTTCTTTCAAATCATGATAGTGCTTTATAAAATTGAGATGTTGGTAATATGAAAACTCATCTTTGAGAATATGCTTTCGAGAAAATCAAGGCACTTGCTAATATAATGAGAGTCAATTTCCAACTTTTTGAAATATCATTTGAGTGCAATCAAAACATGCATATTTTCAAAACATTGGAATGCATTTTCCAAACACGAGAATGAATTGTAACTCAAAACAAGTTTTGAATTGTTCATTTTAAAATCTTAAACTTAGAAAATTATGCACAAATTCACTTGTGATCCATTAGCAATCGAAAAACATTTTGAAAGTCATAAATGATTGATTGCTTAATGGAATGCATTATTGGACAAGTATTCAATACTCAAATATGAATTTCACATAAGCACAATATAGGGTAAGGTTAGATATCACCGTAATTCCTCTTGTCCTTGTTGAAGCGAGAATTGGTGAGATGTATTGATGCAAATTCACCATCAACATCACCATTGTGTCTTGACTTTCTCAAGAGTTGAATAATTTCACTGTATATCTGCTCTCTTGAAAAGCTTTCCTTGATCCTACAATGTATACAATCTTTTTCTCTCTTGGTATCCAATCTTGCTTGGATCCAATCATTGTTAGCTTGTAGAGACCAATTTACATGCTTCAAGACTATAATCAGATTATGATAATTAGGCATAACATATTAAACATGATTTTATGCATAAAAGATGTTTTTCAAATCATTATGCATACATAAAGAGTTAAGCTATTGAACATTGCAAACAATATATAAATAAATCACAAAATAGATTTTCAATTTCAAAAATCGTTTTCAATGTTCATTCCTAATATCCAATGAGTAAAACCTTAAAGATTGTTACTAATAGCAGCACAGGAGGTTTTACCATTGTGTACCTTTTACCTTAGGTACTTGGAGAATTGGCTTTGCAAACCCATTGTCTCTTAGGTGTCTGCAAAGATCTCACAAAAGGTACAGGTTTCAAGTATCTTCTATTTGATACTTGAGAGGATCTCTTTTTTTGGTGCATAAGGGATTCTTTGATTCTTAACCCCTTTATGTCCATTTCCCTTAGAATCAACACAATGTACAAACAAACCAACAGAGATGGACATTTTGGTACCCATTTATGCTTGGGTCCTTCGGGTTAGTTTGAGCCTTAGGGAAAACATAAGTTCCCTTTGGTACCCATTGGTAATTACCTACGAGGCTTGCCCTTTCTTTCCTTTTTATGAAAACATGAAGAAGTAGCATGGCCTTTATGATTGCAATAGTTGCAATAAGCAAAAGGGTTAGAGGAATGGACAGATTTTCGAAAATAGTTCATATAAGATTTTTGTCCATGTTTCTTCTTCCCTTTCTTCTTATCAAAATCGGGTTTATAACCAATCCTGATTTGTCATTTGTAAACCTTTGTCTTTGTTTTAAAATCACTTTGAGCATTTCACTACCTCCGTGAATTTCTCAAGAGTTTTTGTAAGATATAAATTTCTTTTCTCTAAAACACAGCAATTGTCACAAATCTTTTAAAATCTTTTCGCAATCATTTTCGGAATGTTTTTAAATGTTTTTTCAAAATGTTTTAAAACGAAAACGAAATGAAACGAAGAAGAAACATTCTGAACTTGTTCTTCCAACAATTTAATTTTCTTCTTGGATGCAATGAACTCTTTTGCTAATTTTCTATATTCAGAATATAGTTCATTGAATTCAGAAAATAATTCATCATAGGAAGGTTCGAAACATTTACCTCATTGTTATTTTCGAGTTGTTCTTCGGCAACTAGGCAAACATTTGCTACTCCTTCCTCATCACTTTCTTCATCCGAAGAATCATCTCCCCGTATATAAGCTTTCTTCTTGAGGTGGTTGAATCTTGCCTTCCTCTCCTTTTCTTCAGCTTTCAGCTGAGGACATTCAGGTTTGATATGACCATGCTTTCCACACTCGTAGCAAATGATTTGATCTTGTTCGTTGCTTGAATTTCTTCTCTGAAATCTGTCTCTAGAGCCTTGATCTCTCTTATAGAATTTCTTGAATTTTCGTACAAGCATAGTCATCTCTTCATCATCTTCATCTTCCTCATTGGGTTTCTCTTTCACAGCATTCAAAACAATACCAAACTTTCTATCATCTTTGATATTATCTAAGCCCTTCTTGAATTTGAGCTTGCCTTCATATTCAGATAAGCTTCCAAATAGAGCAGCACTCGATTGCATTGATTCTCCACGGGCTTCCTCGATTGCTTTGTGACTTTGGCTTCCCATTCTTTAGTAAGGATATTCAGAATTTTTCTTACTTGAACTGATTGATCATACTCCTTTCCCGGGGCAGCAAGTTGATTAATCGGATGGGTAAACCTCAACGAAATTCGCCAATAGATTCGTCGGGCTTCATGCGCATAAGATCATATTCGGTCATAAGAGTATTGACCCGACTTTGCTTGACTCAGCTGTTCCTTCATGAGCTATCTCAAGAGCTTCCCACATAGCCTTAGCAGATGGTAAGGTGCAAATACGAAAGTATTCTTGTTGACTTAGAGCACTTTGAAACGGTGGGACAGCCTTGGCATTGAGTGTGACATTTCTTCTCATTCTCATCATATTCTTCTTCTAGCTTAGGAACTCTAACTCCATCTTCAATGGTTGATGGCTCATAATCTCCTCTTTCAAATACTCTCCAGAGACCATACTCTGTTGCCATGACGAAAACTTTGAACTTTGCTTTCCAGAAGGAGTAATGCTCTCCATTGAAGCCGGGTGGTCTGTTGATAGAAGCTCCATCAGGTAAGATACCTTCCATACTGATCCTTCTCGAGATGTTAAGCTCTTTTGAGAAGACCTTGCTCTGATACCAAATGTAAGTGGAGCTATATACCCAAGAGGGGGTGAATTGGGTATTTTAAAACTTTTCAGAAAATGCTCTGTTTTGAAGCTATAAAAACGGAGGTAAACAGAGTGAGGAAGAAGAAGCTGGACACAAGGATTTATACTTGGTTCGGTCCAACTCTTTGACCTACGTCCATCCCGAAACACTCGGGATTTCCACTATCACTCAATTACAATTACACACTCGTACTTAGGATGATCCTCTCCCCTAGGACTCACTCCCCCTTACAAGTAATTGTAAACAATCGATATACACTCGTACTCAAGAGTTATCCTCTCCCTAGGACTAACTCCCCCTTACAAGTTGTACTACGATTACAATCGATACCCACTCGTAAACGAAGGATGCTCCTCAACCTAGGACACACTCCCCTTTACAAGTTGTACTCGATTTTCCCAATCTCCAAGTCACGACTTGAGATTGTTACAATGAATGATATACACAGAAATAAACTCTCTCTAAGAGTAGATAATGATAATCACTGAAGCTCAATGTATCTCAAGATACTACACGATATAAAACGAAGAAATAAATATGAGACTTGAATGATTTTCGTCTTCGGCGGTGTGTGTGTTTTAAAGGCTTGAAAGCAACTCTATTTATACTCGAGATCATTAAATGACCGTTGCTTTCCAAATAGATCCGTTGGAGAAGTTCTCCCGGTGTTAGGAGGTGGCTTAGGCACTTTCTCTCTCCAATCTTCTCTTAAACCAGGTGGCCAAGTAATCGTGTTGACCTTCGCGAATTAATCCGTTGGAGATGCAGTTGCTTGTTGTAGAAAACATTCTTAAATGCTTTGCGAGACGTGTTCGGTGGATTAGCCAAAGTTGTGCAACTTTAAAGGTTTTGCTTTTAAAGTGCGACGTCACTTTTGCTTTTGCTTTAAACCTTCAATAAACACTCTCTAATTTATCGAAACTCACCAATAAAGTGGTTAAACATATCTAGGAACATTAGAGATTAATCATAGAAAGTATTAAGATCAAACAAGAAGGTTTCACAGATTCGTAGAATTTGAATTTTTGAATCAGCGATGCAAACCTGAGGTTTGTTTACTTAGGCTCGAGTTTGCTTGAACATTAGAATGAAGTTTAAACACATTCATTCAACCAAACCCGAGGTTTGCGTAGTGAACCCGAGGTTTATAAAATTTGTTCATGGCCAAACTGAGGTTTGCATTTTAGGCTCGAGTTCGGACCTCGTCGAGCAAAACATCGGGAAATCAGTTTGAAACACATTTTGAATAAAACATGAACTCGAGTCTATAAGTGACGAACTCGAGTTCGGCACTATTCATGTCAAAATAAGTTATAGCTTTTAAAACACGAACCGGAGGTTCCACAGGCAAACTCTAGAGTTCTCTTGTGTTGAAAAAATCATTTTGCTCTCGTAAGGCATGAACTCGAGTTCTCGGTGTGAACTCGAGTTCACCTACTTAAGTGAACTTTAGGAAACCTTCGGCACGAAGCAAACCGGAGGTTTATAAAATGTGTCTCGGGTTTGTTCATTTGAAAAATGATGAAGGCTCTACGTAAGGCACGAACTCGAGTTCATCAACTTAAACTCGAGTTTGCTCAACTTAGAGAACTTCTCTCGAAAACTTTTGGCTTGACGCAAACTGAGGTTCATGGAAGTAAACCGGAGGTTCATGAAAATCTCATTTGAAAATTTCTTCCCGCCGAGAGGCAAACTCGAGTTCACCACTATGAACTCGAGTTCACATGTTTGTAAACTCATTTAAGATTTAAAGCGGGTACGAACCTGAGGTTTGAAAAGAGTCTCAAGTTTAAAATTGTTTTCAAGTGAACATGCTCTCTGTCTCTCACGAACTCGAGTTCACAAGTGTAGGCTCGAGTTCATTCGGTTGTCTCGATTTTAAACTTCTGGTCATGTCTCGGGTTCAAAGATCAAGGCGGCAAGTTTGGCTTCTTTGTGAGCAACGAACTCGAGTTCGCCCTGTCTAGGCTCGAGTTCGACACTAACGGATGTTTTTGAACTGAAATCACAAGGTTCAAAACTTTGTTTAACTTATCAAAAACATTCCGGACTTGTTTGCAATTGTCGGTTATCATCAAAACACATATAGAACTAACAAGTGTGTATCTGCGCTTAATAACTAATAAAAAACGGATTTCTTTTCTCTTTGAAAAAAAGAAGGGGGATAAAAAAGAAATAAAAAAACGGGTTCCGAGGTTCCTCATTGTCCATATATCACTTTGGTAAGAGCCGGTTCATCGAGAAATCTTTAGAAAGAATAAAGAATTTGGTTGGAATAAGTTTTCGATTATTTGTATTACCTTGACTTTCAAAATACAAACCTGGGCAAAAGTCAAATATTTGTTTAATTGAAAGAGTATTTTCTATTTCTATATTATCCATAGAATACGTTATTCCATTAGAATAAACTAGAATTTCGAAATGCGAGATATTTTTTAATTTTTTAATTATTGAATTAATTATTTAATAGAAAAATAAAATTTCAGAACCCATCTATAAAACAATGGATACAGTTTTTATTTTAGTTTTTTTCCCTCAACTCACTTAGTAGTATTTTTAGAGTCCACTTCTTCCCCATACTACGAGGGAAAGGGAAAATGTAAAGACTACCATTAAAGCAGCCCAAGCGAGACTTACTATATCCATGTAAATTATGTCTCCTATTTCTATCAATATGAAGGAATTATTTCATTTATTTTTATTGTTCACTAAAAATAAATAATAGTGGAATCACTGGCACAGAGTCAAAAAGGGATTCTGGCCTAACATCATTGACGAAAGAATCCAATAAATCCAATTATAACACCTAACAAGTTCTTATATGATTTCTAGTATAATTAGAAAACATTAAGTACAAACAAAATATCCGGAGACACCCTTGGAAGTATTAAGGGAATGAATGTTAGTTACTAACTAACAGGTATGAATAATAAGACTTATGTTTTATTTTGATTTTGTTGTCCTCAATCTCATTAAGTAAAAAAAAATATATATATAGAATCAAGATAGATCACTTCGCATACTCTTATTTCCATTTAATCTAATCCTTACCGTCTCCCGATTGTCTCTGTAAAACAATTGGAAGACAGACGAATAAATTCTTTCACTAGAGATTGCCAAAAGAATTCTTTTTTTTTCTTTTTTAATTCAAAAAAAAATATTATTAAAATTTTCTAATTTTTTTAAGTTAAAGATTATTAATTTAGAAATATTTAAAATCTTTTAATAATATCTAATATATCTAATATATTAATAAATATTTCTATTTCATTTTTCAATTTATTAGAATATTTAATTAATATATTCTTTTTTTTTTTTGAATAAGAATATGAATATAATATTATTTATTTAATATATTTCTATTTATTTAATATATTTCTATTTCTATTAATTTTATATTAATAGAAATTAATATAGAATTATATTAATATAGAATATATATTTCTATTAATTTATATATTTATATAATTTATATATTAGTAAATTTATATATTAGTATTAGAGTATTCTAATTTAGAATTTTTTATTTTATTATAGAATTTCATATATATAATATAGAATTCTAAATATATAATTAGAATATGAATTTCATATTTTAAATTTCTTTCTTTTTTTATCTTTTTTTATTTGAATTTAATAAATTATAAATTGAATTCTAAACAGAAAAAGAAATAATAATAAAAAAAAAGAAAGCCAATTAGCTATTCAATCTAACTAATATTGAATAAATGCCGGAGTGCTCATATACTTTCAGGAGTCTGTATACAAAGTTTTTTTTGACCCTTCCCCAACTAAAAATGGAATTCGACTACCTGTCCGATCTATATCTATCCCTATCCAATCTAATTCAAAGTAGACAGACACTACATTAGTAGTGGAAGGACTATCATATCAAGATTTACCGATTCCTTTTCACTACTAGAATCTTTCTTGAATTCTTGAATCCGAGACGTAAGGATTTATAGAATTTTAAAGAATAAAACCTGCAGATGCTTAGAATTTAGAATCAAGGAAGTCTCAAGAGTCCCTTTCCCCCGCTTGCTTCTGCTGGAAAAAAATTGTCAAGTTTTATATCAACAAAACGGAATAAGCTATTTTGTCGATCAGGCGACACCCGGATTTGAACTGGGGAAAAAGGATTTGCAGTCCCCCGCCTTACCGCTCGGCCATGCCGCCAAAATGATACAAAAAAATAGATGAGAATACCCCCAAAAAACTAAAAAAGGGGGTTCTAAACTTTTTTTTTTTCTATTGAAAAAAAAAACGAACGTGCATTTTCAGTCAAAAAAGCTAAAATTCAGGACAAATCGGAACCATTAACTATTCATGAATGATTCTTCAATTAAAATTCAAAAATTTGGTTTTTTCCTAATGAGATAAGAAAATCCAAATTGAGACATAACTAATCAGTATTTATTTTTCAAGAAAAAAATCCTATTTCAATTATAACAGCAATTATCAGTATATGTAAACCCTAGAACATAAATTGTTACACAGATATTATCTAATCGGGTATCTTATCCGTATATAATGCCTATAAGAGAATTTTCAAGAAATTCTCGTACTTGCATTTTTTTTACAATTTTTCATTAAATAGATTTAAAATAGATTGAATAGAAAATAAAAATTTAACACGACATGTGCTGTTCCGAATGAATAGGACTGCAATAAAAGAAGAAACCTCTATATAGATAACTATAGCTAGACTAGAGTTATATCTGCGCATGTTTAATAAATCCGAGCCTTATTACGCACCTCAATCCTATTCTACAGATTCTACTAAAAAAATAGGTAAAATTTTCTCTCTTCTTTGCGAATTTGAATTCTTTTTTGAATAATTGAATTGGTGAAAAGGTTAAGTGCTAAAAAAAGAAATTCTATATTGTTTCTGATTATTAGGTCTTTATCTCATCGAACAGATCAAATTCCCAATTCATTTATTTTTCTGGTATCCAATCGAATTGGATTAGAATATGGAATATCATAATAATGGTAGAAATGGAATCCATTTTTTGTTCGGATATTCTTTAAAAAACTCCATAAGTCTAGGTGGAATTTTTCAATTCCTTTCCATTTAGAATTTAGATTCTATCCGTTTGTTGCAAATTCCAATTTGAGTATAAAATTATTCTATTTATTCCTCTGTTCGTAGGTATTTCATACATTCCATATACGGAGTTAGGTAAAATTTCATGTGATTCAGTAAAAAAAAAAATAGAAATTCCATTATTTCTAAATCGATTCATATGATTCGATGAAGAATGGGAGCAAATAGTGGGATA
>JAFJYI010000463.1:155000-162500 GCA_019022655.1 Acacia acuminata | reverse complement strand
ATGAATCTCTTGTCTCCGGCTATTGGTGATCCCATTTCCGTACCAACTCAAGATATGCTTATTGGGCTTTACATATTAACGAGCGGGAATTGTGGAGGTATTTGTGCAAACAGGTATAATCCGTGTAATCGCAGAAATTATAAAAATGAAAGAATTTACGATAATAACTATAAGTATACGAAAGAAAGAGAACCTTTTTTTTCTAATTCCTATGATGCAATTGGAGCTTATCGACAGAAAAGAATAAATTTCGATAGTCCTTTGTGGCTTCGGTGGCGACTAGATCAATGCGTTATTTCTTCAAGAGAAGTTCCTATCGAAGTTCACTACGAATCTTTGGGTACCTATCATGAGATTTATGGGCACTATCTAGTAGTAAGAAGTATAAAAAAAGAAATTCGTTGTATATACATTCGAACCACTGTTGGTCATATTGCTTTTTATCGAGAAATCGAAGAAGCTATACAAGGCTTTTGCAGGGCCTATTCAGATAGTATCTAATCATATAGATCCTAAATCCTAAGCTAAGTAAATTTATGATACCGGTGTGAATTCGGGTTTCTCCGGTTCAACTAGGATCCTAGTTCTTAAATTTCTACACGAATCAAGATGAAGAAAAGGAAGTTTTCCAATCATTGACTCAAACCCATTGTCGAACCGAACCCCACTAAGCGGAATATGGAGGTACTTATGGCAGAACGGGCCAATCTAGTCTTTCACAATAAAGTGATAGACGGAACTGCCATTAAACGACTTATTAGCAGATTAATAGATCACTTCGGAATGGCATATACATCACACATCCTGGATCAAGTAAAAACTCTGGGGTTCCGACAAGCTACTGCTACATCCATTTCATTAGGAATTGATGATCTTTTAACAATACCTTCTAAGGGATGGCTAGTACAAGATGCTGAACAACAAAGTTTTATTTTGGAAAAACACCATCATTATGGGAATGTGCATGCGGTAGAAAAATTACGCCAATCCATTGAGATATGGTATGCTACAAGTGAATATTTGCGACAAGAAATGAATCCTAATTTTAGGATGACTGACCCTTTTAATCCAGTCCATATAATGTCTTTTTCGGGAGCTAGAGGAAATGCATCTCAAGTACACCAATTAGTAGGTATGAGAGGATTAATGTCGGATCCACAAGGACAAATGATTGATTTACCCATTCAAAGCAATTTACGTGAAGGACTGTCTTTAACAGAATATATCATTTCTTGCTACGGAGCCCGCAAAGGAGTTGTGGATACTGCTGTACGAACATCAGATGCTGGATATCTTACACGCAGACTTGTTGAAGTGGTTCAACACATTGTTGTACGTAGAACGGATTGTGGTACCCTTCGAGGGATTTCTGTGAGTCCTCGAAATGGGATGATGCCCGAAAGAATTTTGATACAAACATTAATTGGTCGTGTATTAGCAGACGATATATATATAGGTTCACGATGCATTGCCATTCGAAATCAAGATATTGGGATTGGACTTGTCAATCGATTCATAACCTTTCAAAGACAACCAATATCTATTCGAACCCCCTTTACTTGTAGGAGTACATCTTGGATCTGCCGATTGTGTTATGGCCGGAGTCCTACTCATGGCGACCTGGTGGAACTGGGAGAAGCTGTAGGTATTATTGCGGGTCAATCTATTGGAGAACCGGGTACTCAACTAACATTAAGAACTTTTCATACTGGCGGAGTATTCACAGGGGGTACTGCAGAACATGTACGAGCCCCCTCTAATGGAAAAATCAAATTCAATGAGGATTTGGTTCATCCTACACGTACACGTCATGGGCACCCTGCTTTTCTATGTTATATAGACTTGTATGTAACTATTGAAAGTGAAAATATTCTACATAACGTGACTATTCCACCAAAAAGTTTTCTATTAGTTCAAAACGATCAATATGTAGAATCAGAACAAGTGATTGCTGAGATTCGCGCGGGAACATACACTTTTAATTTTAAAGAGAGGGTTCGAAAACATATTTATTCTGACTCAGAGGGAGAGATGCATTGGAGTACCGATGTGTACCATGCACCCGAATTTACATATAGTAATGTCCATATCTTACCAAAAACAAGTCATTTATGGATATTATCAGGAAGGTCGTGCAGGTCCGGTGCAATCTCTTTTTCACTCCACAAGGATCAAGATCAAATGAACATTCATTCTCTTTCTGCCGGAGGAAGATATATTTCTAACCTTGTAGTAAGTAATGATCAAGTTCAAGTAAGACACAAATTCTTTAGTTCAAATCCTTCTGATAAAAAAAAAAGCGGGATTCCTGATTATTCAGGGTTTAATCGAATCCTATGTATGGGTCATTTTAATTTCATATATCCTGCTATTCTCCACGAGAATTCGGATTTATTGGCAAAGAGGCGAAGAAATAGATTAATCATTCCATTCCAATCGATTCAAGAACGAGACAAAGAACTACGAATGCCCCCTTCCGGTATCTCGATTGAAATACCTCTCAATGGCATTTTTTGTAGAAATAGTATTCTTGCTTATTTCGATGATCCTCAATACAGAAAAAAGAGTTCAGGAATTACTAAATATAGGACTATAGGAGTTCATTCCATTTTCAAAAAAGAAGATTTAATTGAGTATCGAGGAGTCAAAGAATTCAAGCCAAAATACCAAATGAAAGTGGATCGATTTTTTTTCATTCCCGAGGAAGTGCATATTTTATCTGAATCTTCTTCCATAATGGTACGGAACAATAGTATCATTGGAGTAGATACACCAATCACTGTCAATATAAGAAGTCGAGTAGGCGGATTGGTTCGAGTGGAGAAGAAAAAAAAAAGGATTGAATTAAAAATATTTTCTGGGGATATCTATTTTCCTGGAGAGATGGATAAGATATCCCGACACAGCGGCATCTTGATACCACTCGGAACGGTAAAAAAAAAGAATTCTACGGAATCCAAAAAATTGAAAAATTGGATCTATGTCCAATGGATCACACCTACCAAGAAAAAGTATTTTGTTTTAGTTCGACCCGTAATTATATATGAAATAGCGGATGGTATAAATTTAGTAAAACTTTTCCCCCAGGATCTGTTGCAGGAAAGGGATAATCTGGAACTTAAAGTTGTCAATTATATTCTTTATGGAAATGGAAAACCAATTCAGGGAATTTCTGACACAAGCATTCAATTAGTTCGGACTTGTTTAGTCTTGAATTGGGATCGAGACAAAAAGATTTCTTCTATTGAAGAGACCCGCGCTTCTTTTGTTGAAGTAAGTACAAATGGTTTGATTCGATATTTTCTAAGAATTGACTTAGTGAAATCCCATATTTCGTATATCAGAAAAAGGAATGATCTCTCCGGTTCAAGATTGATCGCTGATAATGAGTCAGATCGCACTAATATCAATCCATTTTATTCTATTTATTCCAAGGCAAAGATTCAACAACCACTTAGCCAAAATCACGTAACTATTCGTATGTTGTTGAATAGAAATAAGGAATGCCGATCTTTAATAATTTTGTCATCGGATCATTGTTTTCAAATGGCCCCATTCAACGATGTAAAATATCACAATGGGATAAAAGAATCAATTAAAAGAGATCCTCTAATTCCAATTAGGAATTCGTTAGGCCCTTTAGGAATAGCCCTTCAAGTTGCAAAGTTTTATTCATTTTTTTACCGTTTAATAACTCATAATCAGATCTCGATAACTAAATATTTGCAACTTGACAATTTAAAGGAAACTTTTCAAGTATTTAAATATTATTTAATGGGCGAAAACGGGAGAATTTATAAGCCTGATCTATGCAGTAACATCGTTTTGAATCCATTCCATTTTAATTGGCATGTTCTCTATCATAATTATCATCATAATTCTTGTGAAAAAAGATGTACAATAATTAACCTTGGGCAATTTCTTTGTGAAAATGTGTGTATAGCTAAAAACGAACCACACCTAAAATCGGGTCAAGTTCTAATTGTTCAAATGGATTCTGTAGTAATAAGATCGGCTAACCCTTATTTGGCGACTCCAGGAGCAACTGTTCATGGCCATTATGGAGAAATGCTTTATGAAGGAGATATATTACTTACATTTATATATGAAAAATCGAGATCTGGTGATATAACACAGGGTCTTCCAAAAGTGGAACAGGTATTAGAAGTGCGTTCGATTGATTCAATATCGATGAATCTAGAAAAGAGAGTTGAGGGTTGGAACGAGCATATAACAAGAATTCTTGGCATTCCCTGGGGATTCTTGATTGGTGCTGAGCTAATTATTGCACAAAGTCGTATTTCTTTGGTTAATAAGATCCAAAGGGTTTATCGATCCCAGGGGGTGCAGATCCATAATAGACATATAGAAATTATTGTGCGTCAAATAACATCAAAAGTATTGGTTTCAGAAGATGGAATGTCTAATGTTTTTTCACCCGGTGAACTAATTGGATTGTTGCGAGCTGAACGAACGGGACGTGCTTTGGAAGAAGCGATCTTTTACCGAGCCCTATTATTGGGAATAACGAAAACGTCTCTGAATACTCAAAGTTTTATATCCGAAGCGAGTTTTCAAGAAACTTCTCGAGTTTTAGCAAAGGCCGCTCTCCGGGGTCGTATCGATTGGTTGAAAGGTCTGAAAGAGAACGTTGTTTTAGGAGGGACGATACCCGTTGGTACCGGATTCAAAAGATTAATGCACCGTTCAAGGCCAAGGCAACATAACAAGATTACTTTGAAAAAAGAAAAATTTTCGAGGGAGAAATGAGAGATATTTTGTTCCACCACAGAGAATTATTTGATTTTTTCATTTCAAAGAATTTATGTGATATATCAGAGCAATCCTTTTGAGGATTTAATCATTCCTAAGAGCGGATTCATCCCTTTCCTTTCAACGCGGTCATTTTATTTGGTAATAGTAATAAAGATAATAACGAATAGAAAAAATGAATGGCCTGATCTGATCGTGTATCAACGGCCAATCTTCGGTAGAAGAGAAGGTTCCATCGGAACAATTATTTATTTCTATTTCAGGATACCTGATCTCTTTTTTTTTTCAAATAAAAAAAAAAAAAAAGAGAGAGAAAGTGTGGGGATAAATGACAAAAAGATATTGGAACATAACTTTGGAAGAGATGATGGAAGCAGGAGTTCATTTTGGCCATGGTACTAGGAAATGGAATCCTAGAATGGCACCTTATATATCCGCAAAGCGTAAGGGTATTCATATTACAAATCTTACTAGAACTGCTCGTTTTTTATCAGAAGCTTGTGATTTAGTTTTTGATGCAGCAAGTAGTGGAAAACAATTCTTAATTGTTGGTACCAAAAATAAAGCAGCTGATTCAGTAGCGCGGGCTGCAATAAGAGCTCGGTGTCATTATGTTAATAAAAAATGGATCGGTGGTATGTTAACGAATTGGTATACTACAGAAAGGAGACTTCATAAGTTCAGGGACTTGAGAACGAAACAAAAGACGGGGAGACTCAACTGTCTTCCGAAAAGAGATGCCGCTATGGTGAAGAGACAATTATCTCGCTTGGAAACATATCTGGGCGGCATTAAATATATGACGGGGTTACCCGATATTGTAATAATTGTTGATCAGCAAGAAGAATATAGGGCTCTTCAAGAATGTATCACTTTGGGAATTCCAACGATTTGTTTAATTGATACAAATTGTGAACCGGATCTCGCGGATTTTTCGATTCCAGCTAATGATGATGCTATAGCTTCAATCCGATTAATTCTTACCAAATTAGTATTTGCAATTTGTGAGGGTCGTTCTAGCTATATACGAAATTCTTGATTAATAATAAGATAAATAAATTATTTGGTTTGGGGAACTCCATAGATTTATGGAATCGGTTACTATACTATTACTGAATCGCGCAAAATAACCGGAGATATTATGTGATTAGTTGGTATTCAAAATCAAAAAATCAAGTAGACAAGCCGAAAAAGAGATGGTTGAATCAAAATAATTCCTTTTAAAGTTGTATTTCTTTCAGAGGGCAATATGAATGTTCTATTATGTTCCATCAACACATTAAAAAGATTATACGATATATCGGCTGTGGAAGTAGGCCAACATTTCTATTGGCAAATAGGGGTTTCCAAGTCCATGCCCAAGTACTTATTACTTCTTGGGTTGTAATTGCTATTTTATTAGTTTCAGCCATTATAGCTGTTCGAAATCCACAAACCATTCCTACTGACGGTCAGAATTTCTTTGAGTATGTCCTTGAATTCATTCGAGACGTGAGCAAAACTCAGATTGGAGAAGAATATGGTCCGTGGGTTCCCTTTATTGGAACTATGTTTCTATTTATTTTTGTTTCTAATTGGTCAGGGGCTCTTTTGCCTTGGAAAATCATACAGTTACCTCATGGGGAGTTAGCTGCACCCACAAATGATATAAATACTACTGTTGCATTAGCTTTACTTACGTCGGTAGCATATTTTTATGCGGGTCTTTCAAAAAAAGGATTAGGTTATTTTGGTAAATACATCCAACCAACCCCAATCCTTTTACCGATTAACATCTTAGAAGATTTCACAAAACCCTTATCACTTAGTTTTCGACTTTTTGGAAATATATTAGCTGATGAATTAGTAGTTGTTGTTCTTGTTTCTTTAGTACCTTTAGTGGTTCCTATACCTGTCATGTTCCTTGGATTATTTACAAGCGGTATTCAAGCTCTTATTTTTGCAACTTTAGCTGCGGCTTATATAGGTGAATCCATGGAAGGCCATCATTGACTAGTTTTCTAAATAGTCTTTTTTTTTTTAGCTTAGCCCGCCGCAATGTATGTGCAGTTCCAAATAATCTACTTAAGCGAACGGAACAAAAAGATAGAAAGAAATTTATAAAAAAGGTTATCCAAAATAAAATAAGAAAGATGCAAATAAGGTCTAAATAAAATAAGTATACGATTTTGTCTAAAAGTAAAAAAGATTACTAGGGAATTGTAAAAAAAAAAAAAAAGGAAAGAGATCCATCTAAAAGATCTTTTTCCTATTTTTCCAAAGAAGACTCTTTCTTTGACCAATTTATACTTCCCTCCAATGAATATTCTTTTTTTTTTTTTTTATTGTTTTGGATTTGGATTGTTTTGTTGTATTTTGTTTTGTTGATTCAATTAGAACATTAAATTGAATATTAGATTATTTAAATATTAGATTATTTAGATTATTAGATTTAGATTAGATTATATAAAAGATTAATATAATAAATTATTATTAATAAATATTAATTAATTATAATAATTAAATTTAGAATATATATAATTAATAATATTAGTATTAGGATCCAGAATTTGAAATAATTTGAATAAGAATTTGTATGGTATCTCCGTTTACGTTTACGACGTGTGATTAAAAAGATGTTGTATAGAACGGATTCTCCTTTCATTCAGTCATTCAATTCAACGATTGACCAAATTGGAATAAATAATAAAATAAGATTATATGAACTTAGATCACTCAAATGCTGAT